>JASDQU010104153.1:4329-33674 GCA_032191745.1 Picea mariana | reverse complement strand
GAAGATGTGATGATATTCATCGAATAGAACCCACTATGACCTAATAACAAATTGTAATCCAAGGGCATGTCAACCACTTCGATATCGACTGAAACAATCTTACCCATCAATGTCACAATGAAAGATTGAAAGAGTTCGCGAGGTTGGAAAACACATCGATCGAATTATTTGAGGGTGGTAGGAGACAGGCTAAGTTTAGGAGAACCAAGGGCTCTCCAACAAGAGAAATACATTACACAAGTGGAGGCTCCCACATCCAAATCAGTGTGATGGATGTTCTTTCCACCAACCATAATTTGAATTTTGAATGCTAAGTGGTGGGAGAGCCTCTGCTTAAAGTAATCCAGATTAAACATAATCATATTCGAATCCTCTGGATCCATAGCTCCAATGGCTGATAACAGGGTTCTACGTTGATTTGGACAACGTTGTATAACTTCGAGGGATCACATATCACAAGTTGCCTATGCCAAATCTTCCACAATATTTTATTTTTGGGCAGCGCCATCATTTGGATTAAATGTTTCTTTTCAAATTGCACTCTTGGGTGGGTGAAACACTGTGTCAGAAATTGGCTTCTCAATATGAAGAGGATTGGAAGATGGAGGAGGATTGGAAGTGGAGGGTTGATCGATAGCCTTTCAATTATCCTGATCACCTGGAGCAGAGTCATAAGTATTTTCTTGAGTCATTACATTAATCATATTAAACATGTACACCTCATAGGTGCTCGTGAAAGCATCCTGATGGTGGGAATGACTTGGGTCGCCTCCTTGATGAGGGACGGGATTTTGGGCAACCATCTATTGTTTCTGAACCGGTTGGGACCTACCCTTTATAAATTTAGTGACATCCTGACAATCAGGGAAGTATTTCATGTAGTGGTACTCCTCACATATTTTTCCAAGGAAAATGCATATTTTGACTATCAAATGAGAGGGATTCTTCTTACAACATGACTTAGGGATTGTGACAACTATTCCCATGGTGTCAAGGGTTTGCAACACTAGGTAATATTCATAGGACACTTGCAACAATGCATGTGACAGTTAACAAGGTGCATACGTCACTTTACGACACTTAGGGTGTGACACTCAAGTGTGACATTTTGGTGCACAACAATAAGGAAACTGGAGTATCAACTTCAAGCTATCTCATGAGTCTTGGATCATCACACAAATATTCATTTCCAATAGATTCCACAATAGGGGTAGAATGTAACGAACCTACTCGTTACGACATCAACTTTGTAACAGGTGCAATTTTTTTATTTTTTTGTTTAAGGTGTGTGCACGCGTGCAGAAGTAACAAGCACACTTGACTCTACGTCGCCACTCGACAACCAACAAGATGCAACCACAATGTTCATCACAAAAAGAATGAAGGCACACAACGAGTAACTGCAAACAAGATACGACCATAGGCATAAGACGCACAATGCAACCATTTAATGACATACTGGGCTATGCACAGTAAGAACACAAAGGGAAGAATCCAAGGTGGTAGAGTTTACTATTTCTGCACGGGAAAGCAGGGCATTTAATCTTAGTTCTTTGCTCCAGAGAGAGAGAAGGTCAGATAGGCTCCTGGCCGACTGCTCAGGCAGAAACTAGTAACCCGACCGTAGTTACCTCACCGGTACCTCCCAGCCAATCGCTAGAGGTACTCTGCTTCCCCCTTAGCCCCCCGAGCCGCAAAGAGGCCACACAAGATCCAAAGATAAGACTAGCTTCTCAGCTCGCCTCCAAGGCTGAGCTACCACTAAAATATAGCTGAGAAATTCCCAACTCCTCACAAGCAAACAGTCAAGCCACAATCCGACAGCGTAACGTTATGCTAACCGTTCATCCTTTCTTCCTCCTTTTCCCCTTATTTTATAGAAATTTGAGACCCACCTACTTTCCCTAAATCATTATTAATTTAATTTTTAATGACAATCCTCTAAAAATTCTCTCCCGTCCAAGTGTCACACCTCCCCCACCTTTCTCCAAAATTATTTACTTTAAAAATATAAAAAGACTCATTTCCCTCACCCCCCTTATAGTCGCTCCTAAAATTACTTCTAGGGTTCCTAGATCCCCTCCCATGCTTTTAATAACTTTCCCTAAAAAAAGTTGCTATTTCGGTTCATTATAGAAAGTTATTAATTGTTGATTCCTTTTTGCTTTTTACCCTATGTCCTTTACTTTCCTTTATTAAGTTTCCTTTATTACAAGTTTCCTTATTTCTATTATTTATTCCTTCTTCTTTTTTTTTTTTCTTTTAAACCCAGAAAGATAAATGCGCTTAATAGTCTTTTCAATATATTTTTAAAATCCTAACTTTTATACTCCCACACTTTAATTAGTTTTATTTCTTCTTTATCATTTAAAAACCATGGGTTTCAATTAATTTATCTCCCTCATTACTTTACCCCCCTTTAATTTAAGAAGACTTTAACTAACACTTAGGAGGGTTTTAGTTTACGCCCTTATGTTTATTTTTTTTTTGTAGGATCTTTTCTTAGGGCTTATCAAAATTTTATCTTAGATATGTTTTAAATTTAGGTTTAGATTTGAACTGGGCGACAATTAATTAGGGGAGTCGTTTTGAGAATTTCTTCAGGCGTTAAGGTCTTTAGGATCATCTAGGTTTGTCTCATCATCACCCTCAATGCGACGTGCCCTTCAGGACGCACTACGTGCTCCAAGGGTGCCACTCGCCTTGTTTCTTTCTGTTGCGCGACATGCCCTTTAGGATGCACCATGTGCTCCAAGGGTGCCACTCGCCAACTTGTGTTTCTTTTGCACGACGTGCCCTTCAGAATGCACCACGTGCTTCAAGGGTGCCACTCACCGACTTGACTGATTGGTAGACATCTATAACCCCTGGAGTCAACACTCTGCCAGGTGAACTTGTGGGAGACTAAGGGCTCTAAGAAATAAGGCCCCTGCCTTATTGTGTGCCCCTTAGAATCATCACAAGCGACTGTCACAGTCTTCCCTCACGGCATCGTGGATCCTCTCGAACTAGGTAATCGTTAACCTACAGTTCGAGCTACGACAGGAGTGCTAGCAGGCTATGGCAGGGCTGTTGTCCACACCTCTCCCTCAACCTCTCTGGAAATCGTGTGTGGCCTCTTTACTCCATATGTGAGTCTGGTCGGCAAGCTATTGTCAGCCTGCATCATCAACCATCATGTCAGATCATGTCAACAACATATCATCAATCAATAACTATCATGGTAAATAAATCAACTCACGTAACACACTCCCTGACTCAGTCCGGAGTCCAAGGGTTTCGTCGATGCCTATGCATCCTCCAGGTCAAAAACCCTGCACACTCAAATAAACTGAGTCAATAGCACTTGTATATACAATAGTAAAACTTCATGTCATATATCATAACGCATCATAATCGATTATAAATGTTTTAACATTAGAAAATTCTAGATCACTTGTGAGCAAGTGTCCTCAAATAATAGGTTTTCTCAGTGCGCCAGAGCGGGATGTTACATATACCCCCTCTTGGTCTAAACTTTGTCCCGAAGTTTCTCAGTATAAATGCTGAAATAAAAGTACCACAATATCATAAGTACCACAGTATCATAAGTCTATCTATCAAACAAAAATGGAAACTGTTGGCACATATCATATGCATCCTCCCAGGTCACCGAGTGCGGACTATAACTGTCCCACTGGACCTTGACCTGATCTACCGTTTGACGTCGTAATTGTCGAACGCGATGATCTAAAATGTGGACTGGCTCAGCCGTGAGCCCTCCCTCGTCTGATACCTACAAGGAACTCATGTCAATCACGTGTGTAGGATCACTAATATAATGTCTCAAAACAGATACATGAAAAACATCGTGCATACGCCTCAAAGAATCAGGCAAGGCTAGTCGATAGGCGACGAGCCCCTTTCTCTCCACAATCTTGAAAGGTCCCACGAACCTAAGAGAGAGTTTAGCTCCCTTTCCAAACTTGATCGAACTTTTATGCAGTTTAACCCGCAAGAAGACTCGATCGCCGACCTCGTAACTACGGTCGACTCGGTGCGCATTGGCATAACTCTTCTGTCGATCTTGTGCTTCTTTTATCCTTTGTCTTATGGTTTGCATTTGCTCTTCCATCTCTTGGATCGCTTCTGGTCCCACCAGGACCCTATCCTCAAGCCGATCCCAACTCAAGGGCGTCCGACACGGTCACCCATAAAGGAACTCAAAAGGTGCCATCTTAATGGTGCTCTGGTAACTGTTGTTATAAGCGAACTCTACTAGAGGCAAGAATTCCTCCCAACGTTTTTGTTGGTCCATCATGTACATGCGCAACATGTCTTCCAAGGTTTGGTTCATTCGTTCCGTCTGTACGTCAGTCTCTCGGTGATACGCAGTACTAAATTTAAGTTGAGTTCCCAAGGCCTCTTGGAAACTCATCCAAAATCGTCCAGTAAACATCGATCCTCGATTGGATATAATCCTCTTAGGCACGCCATGCAGCCTCACAATCTCACTGATGGAAACTCTCACTATGTCAGGTGCCTGATACATCGTACGCATAGGAATAAAGGGAGCACTTTTCGTCAGAGTGTCTACCACTACAAAAATAGAATCATGTGTCCTTGCCGTCAGTGGCAATCCAACAATAAAATCCATCGAAATAACTTCCCATTTTGATTCTGGAATGGCATGTGGTTGAATTAATCCTTCCAGGTGTCTATGTTCAGCCTTTACCTACTGACACTCAAGACATCTAGCCACAAAGTTGACTATGTCGGCCTTCATTCCCTTCCAGAAGAATAAGGGTTTAAGGTCTGCCCTCATCTTCGTGACTCCTGGGTGAGCCATGTAAACTGCTCTATGAGCCTCGCTCAGGATCAACATCCTCAACTCGTCGTTTGGTGGTACGTAAATCTGACCTCTAAACCTCAATAACCCATCGCTATCAAAGGAAAATCTTTCATATCGCAGTACCATCATTGTGTTTAGTTTGATAAAATCCTCGACTTCTTTGTACCAGTCATCGTCTCGCTTTAAAGTGAGAATCTTCTCACGTAGATTCATCTGAAGAGGCAACACCGAAAAGATGCGTGGCCTCTGACTCAAAGCATCCACCACTCGGTTCACTGTTCCCTTTATGTAAGTAATCTCTAAGTCGTACTCGCTAAGCAATTCCGACCAACGTTGATGTCGCGCGTTTAGGTCGCTTTGCGTAAAAATGTGTTGTAATCCACAATGATCAGTCTTTAATTCAAATTTTCGTCCAACAAGGTAGTGTCTCCATACATTTAAGGCATATACAATGGATAATAACTCCAAATCATGCGTCGCATAGTTTTCCTCATGCCTTCTTAGTTTTCTCGAAATGTAAGCAATCACTCGTCCGTCTTGCATCAGGACTCCTCCAAACCCTTCCTTGGATGCGTCAGTGCATACCAAGAAGTCTGCGTCCATGTCAGGGACCTTTAGTATCGGCGCTGTTGTCAACAACTCTTTAAGCCTCCAAAATGCTTCCGCACATTTCTCTATCCAAACAAACTTCTTTCTTTTCTTCTGCAATTCCGTGATCGTATTTGCTATCCTTGAAAATCCTTCGACAAACCGTCGATAGTATCCTGCTAAACCCATAAAACTATCCACTTCTATGATATTGGTCGGCACAGGCCATTCCATAATAGCCTCAACCTTGGATGGATCCATGGCGATACCTTCACCGGAGATGACATGCCCTAAGTAGTGAATCCTCGATTGATAAAAAGAGAATTTGGACAACTTCTCATATAATTTGTGTTCTCGTAAACATTGTAGCACCAAGCGCAAGTGCTCTTCATGCTCCTCCGTCGTCCGAGAGTAGATCAAAATATTCTCAATGAATACTTGGACGAACTTGTCCAAGTACTCGCAGAACACCATGTTCATCAAACTCATGAATACCCTTGGGGCGTTTGTCAGTCCATAAGGTAAAACAGTAAACTCGTAATGTCCAAATCTCGTCTTAAAAGCGGTCTTAGGGACGTCATCCTCCTTGATCCATAACTGGTGATACCCTCATCGCAAATCGATCTTGGAGAACACCGTCACACCCTTCATTTGATCGAATAGATCATCAATTCTTGGCAAGGGATACTGATTCTTGATCGTAGCCTTGTTCAGTTGACAGTAGTCAATGCAAAGCCTCCACGATCCGTCCTTCTTCCGAATGAAAATAACTGGTGCACCCCACGGTGACACACTAGGGTGTATCAGTCCCAGGTCTAACAACTCCTTCAGTTGCATTTTCAGCTCTTGCAACTCCGGGGTCGACATCCGATAAGGAATTCTCTCTATCGGTTCAGTCCCCGGTTTCAGGTCTATGGTAAACTCCAATTCTCTCTCCGGTGGCATCCCAGGTAACTCCTCTGGAAACACGTCCGCAAACTCCTTCACCACCAGAAGGTGTTCTAGACCTTCTGCTACTCCATTTTCGTTTAGCGCAAGGATTTCATAAATCTTGCACCCCTTGTGCATACTCTTCCGTAACTGTAAGGAAGAGATGAACCTCAGGGATACTCCCTGGTTCCGTCCTACAATCACCCATCTATGTCCTTCATCATCGACCAAGCTCAACCTCTTCGTCTTACAGTTGAGTATCACCTCATGCGTTTCCAAACAATCCATATTGATCACGACGTCATAAGATCCTAAGATCATGACGTACAAGTTGACCCTCGTGACAAAATCTCCCAGTTTAAGGGCACAACTCGTAACCTTTCCTCCGACCTTCTGTTTGGCTCCCAAAGACATCTCCATGAAGCTAAACTCGTCCTATTCGACTGCCTTGACCTTAATCCTTTTTAATGTTGCACCAGAAACGAAACTCTCAGTAGCTCCTGGGTCTATCAAAATACTAAGGGTTTGGTCAGCTATAGTACCTGTCATCTCGAGCACAGTCGACTGGTGCTCTGCCTGGCGGTTATTCACCACTGCATGAATCCGATGGGCCTTGTCCATATCTCCCACTGTAGTGGGTCCGGCTGATCCAGACGCTCTGGTCCTCTCCACAGGACAGTCGTGCTGATAGTGTGGCTCCCCACATGTCCAACACCCCTTCTTCGGCCCAGTAGTCCTGGTACTCAAAGTAGAAGATGACGGCCTATTGGCCTGGAAACCTGGTCTGTTCTACTAAACAGGCCTAAACTGCTGCTACTGCGGGCGATGCTGTTGTTGCTGCTGTGGTCCTCGGTAAGGTGTCCGCTGCTGAGGCGGCGGTCATCGTGGTGTAGAAAAAGTGGATCCCCTTTGGAAGCCACGACACCCTGGCGTATGTCTCGCTGGTGTCTGCTGCTGTGGAGTACCAGATGAACCCTGCCCTGCAGGTCTCACTGGAGTCCTGGTCTGACCCCCGCTGATAAGCTCCTCCTCTACTATGAGGGCCTTTTGGAGAATGTCGTGCAAGGTTTGAGGCATCAGAATCCTAACCTTTGCACGCAGGCTGCCATTAAGGCCAAACATGAACCTGTTGACCTTGAGCTTCTCAGTGTTCAGGTGCAGAGCATACCGGAGCAGCTCCATAAAACATGCCTCGTACTGAGGCACTGTACGACCTCCCTGTCGTAATGCATTGAACTCATTGAGCTGACGCTCAATGAATTCCTCTGAAAGATACCTCTCTCGAAACTATTCCTCGAACAGTTCCCATGACACGTCTTCAATGGCCATGTTTAGCTGCGGTAGGAGCGTCTTCCACCATAGAAGAGCGCTCCCCTTTAGTTGAAAGACCACCATGCAGACCTTCATGTTGGAGGTATAATCGTGAAGTGAGAAGCACATTGCCATATTCTCCAACCATGCCTCGGCGGATGCACCGTTCGGGGAACCAAAGAACTCGAGAAATTTTACCTTCTAGAGTTCACGGTGAATGCTACCTGTAATGACCGGTGCGCGCAGTGGGACCTCAGCAGGTGCCGGTGCCCTGGCCTCATCTCTGTCCAATCGGCTGATCAGTGCCTTGGACATGCACTGAAAACATCTCATCATCCCCACGACATCGACAACTGCGATCTTCTCCTGTCCGAGAACCTACTCGACCCCCTGGGGGTCAGAACCCTCAGGCATGGATGCTACTGGAGGCGTCACGCCTCCTCCCCTAGCACCCCGTCGTCTGCCTCCGCGACGTCCTCTAACCATGATTACCTGCACGCACACAATCAACTTGATCAACAACAGTATAATCAAATCTAATCATGCCAATGAAATCCGTAGTGAATCCCAAGTCGTGGGTCGAACCCACTCTGATACCATATGTAACGCACCTACTCGTTATGACATCAACTCTGTAATAGGTGCAAATTTATTTTTTTTTGTTTAAGGTGTGTGCACACGTGCATAAGTAACAAGCACACTTGACTCTACGTCGCCACTCGACAACCAACAAGACACAACCACAATGTTCATCACAAAAAGACTGAAGGCACACAACGAGTAACTGCAAACAAGATACGACCATGGGCATAAGACGCACAATGCAACCATTTAACGACATACTGGGTTATGCACAGTAAGAACACAGAGGGAAGAATCCAAGGTGGTAGAGTTTACTATTTCTGCACAGGAAAGCAGGGCGTTTAATCTTAGTTCTCTACTCCAGAGAGAGAGAAGGTCAGATAGGCTCCTGGCCGACTGCTCAGGCAGAAACTAGTAACCCGACCGTAGCTACCTCACCGGTACCTCCCAGCCAATCGCTAGGGGTACTCTGCTTCCCCCTTAGCCCCCCGAGCCACAAAGGGGCCACACAATATCCAAAGATAAGACTAGCTTCTCAGCTCGCCTCCAAGGCTGAGCTACCACTCCAATATAGCTGAGAAATTCCCAACTCCTCACAAGAAAATAGTCAAGCTAAAATCCGACATCGTAACGTTACGCTAACCGTTCATCCTTTCTTCCTCCTTTTCCCCTTCTTTTATAGAAATTTGAGACCCACCTACTTTCTCTAAATCATTATTAATTTAATTTTTAATGACAATGCTCTAAAAATTCTCTGCCATCCAAGTGTCACACCTCCCCCACCTTTCTCCAAAATTATTTACTTTAAAAATATAAAAAGACTCATTTCCCTCACCCCCCCTATAGTCGCTCCTAAAATTACTCTTAGGGTTCCTAGATCCCCTTCCATGCTTTTAATAACTTTCCCTAAAAAAAGTTGCTATTTCAGTTCATTATAGAAAGTTATTAATTGTTGATTCCTTTTTGCTTTTTACCCTATGTCCCTTACTTTCCTTTATTAAGTTTCCTTTATTACAAGTTTCCTTATTTCTATTATTTATTCCTTTTTTTTTTCTTTTTCTTTTTTTTCTTTTAAACCCAAAAAGATAAATGTGCTTAATAGTCTTTTCATTATATTTTTAAAATCCTAACTTTTATACTCCCGCACTTTAATTAGTTTTATTTTTTCTTTATCATTTAAAAACCATGGGTTTCAATTAATTTATCTCCCTCATTACTTTACCCCCCTTTAATTTAAGAAGACTTTAACTAACACTTAGGAGGGTTTTAGTTTACGCCCTTATGTTTATTTTTTTTTTGTAGAATCTTTTCTTAGGGATTATCAAAATTTTATCTTAGAGATGTTTTAAATTTAGGTTTGGATTTGAACTGGGCAACAATTAATTAGGGGAGTCGTTTTGAGAATTTCTTCAGGCGTTAAGGTCTTTAGGGTCATCTAGGTTTGTCTCATCATCACCCTCAATGCGACGTGCCCTTCATGACGCATTGCGTGCTCCAAGGGTGCCACTCGCCTTGTTTCTTTCTGTTGTGCAACGTGCCCTTTAGGATGCACCACGTGCTCCAAGGGTGCCACTCGCCAACTTGTGTTTCTTTTATGCGACATGCCATTCAAGATGCACCACGTGCTCCAAGGGTGCCACTCACCGACTTGACTGATTGGTAGACATCTATAACCCCTGGAGTCAACACTCCGCCAGGTGAACTTGTGGGAGACTAAGAGCTCTAAGGAATAAGGCCCCCACCTTATTGCGCGCCTCTTAGAATCATCGCAAGCGACTGTCGCAATCTTCCCTCATGGCATCGTGGATTCTCTCGAACTAGGTAATCGTTAATCTACAGTTCGAGCCACGGCGGGAGTGCTAGTAGGCTGTGGCAGGGCTGTTGTACACACCTCTCCCTCAACCTCTTTGGAAATCATGTGTGGCCTCTTTACTCCATATGTGAGTCTGGTCGGCAAGCTATCGCCAGCCTGCATCATCAACCATCATGTCAAATCATGTCAACAACATATCATCAATCAATAACTATCATGGTAAATAAATCAGCTCAAGTAGCACACTCTCTGACTCAATCCAGAGTCCAAGGGTTTCGTCGATGCCTTTGCATCCTCCAGGTCAAAAACCCTGCACACTCAAATAAACTGAGTCAATAGCACCTGTATATACAATAGTAAAACGTCATGTCATCTATCATAACACATCATAATCGATTATAAATGTTTTAACATCAGAAAAGTCCAGATCACTTGCGAGCAAGTGTCCTCAAATAATAGGTTTTCTTAGTGTGCCAGAGGGGGATGTTACATAGAATATGTGGTAGCTGCAGAATCGACAGAGGAGATTGTGTGGCTTAGGAAAATACTTGAATATTTGTAAGAGGAACAAGTGAATTATACCCCTCTTCTAGTTGAAAATACTTATGCAATCAAGTTGTCCAAGAATCTCAGATTCCATGATCAAACTGAGCACATCAACTCAAAGTATCGCCTGATTTGGTATTGTGTAAAGGCCAAGATTATTAACTTGAGACACTGTTTCATAGATGAGAAAATTGCAGACATCTTCACCAAAGAGCTTGGGAGAGAAAATTTTGAGAAGTTTAGAATGATGCTTGGACTCACACACACCCCTTCAAATTAATGGAGGGAATGTTGGACACGTAATCATTGGGATTGTGTTATTGTAATAATAGTGTAAATATGAAGAGTCACGGGTGATAGGAAGAGTCATTCATTAAGGAAAAATAAGTCATTTATTGTTGTATTTATTAACCTATCTAATGCAAAGTGCATCAAGTGTGGAGTTACTTTTCTTCCATCCATGGCCTCACAATAATAATTTATGAACTAAATTAGTACTGAATGATTGAAGTTCATTAATGACAAGTTTTGTGTGCTCTTTGAATTATTTTGACTAACATTTTAATGTGTTTTGAATATTTTGGGTTTGTAAATGTTTTCATCTTTCTATTATAAATGATATTACATAAGTTTATATATATGTTTTGGGTAAAATCGTGGAGCTAGGTAACACTTTCATGACAATCTGATCTCCAAAATTCCAAAAAACATTGTTTCGACCGAACTAATATTATTTTTCTGCCGAAAGATATTATTTGCAGCCTAACTATGGAATGTCAAATCGAATGGTACAATGAAGGAACCCTTGATTTTCGTGTAGAAATTTAGATGGACGAATTTTTTCCATCCAACAATATCTTTTTGGGTGAAATATACTCAGGCCGAAAACATATTTCGGCCAAAACATTAGTTTAGCCGAACTATTATTTCTGTGGAAAACTGATTTCGTCCAAAAAGCTGCTTATATATTAACCTGACATCGAAAATGTAACATTTTTCTCGTCTGTGACTGTGACTGAATGAGTGGTGTTGTGTGAGGGACTGAGTGTTGGTGTGGACATGCTGGTGTGTTGGTGTTGGTGGATGCTCTTTCGGGTCATTGTGTTGTTATGTTGGTGGGTTCTCCTTCGGGAGGGTGGGCCGAGCTACAGGTAGGCTCAAAATTCCCATTGAAATATTTTAGTTTTTATTTTTATTTTTATTTTATTTTTTAATTTAAATTTTAAGTTATATTTCAACCCTTGTAGCCAAGCCATGGGCAAGGACTTGGTTTTGGCGCAGACGTACTATCATGTTGGTGTTGGTGGGCGGTCCTTCGGGCGGTTGTGATGTCGTGTTGGTGGGTGCTCCTTTAGGCAGGCAGACGAAGCTTCAGGTAAGATCAAAATTACCACTGTAATATTTTAGATTTTGTTTTAATTTTAATTTTATTTTATAATTTAAATTATGTTAAATTTCGGCCCCTATATCCAAGTCGTGGGCACGCCAACGACTTGTCCACAGGGTTGGCCCCCCACAACCAAGTCACATTCCACTGGATTGTGACTTGGTCGCAGGGGGCCAGCTCTCTAGCCAAGCCGTTGGCATGCCCATGGCTTGGCCACAGGGCTGCCCCCCGTGGTCAAGTCACAGTCCATTGGATTGTGACTTGGCCATGGGGGGCTAGCTCTATGGTACAATTCAACATTTTTAATCTTTGATGTACTTTCATTTTGATATAAAGTTATTTTGAAAACAATTTTTGGAATACTCTCTTTGGTATACTGTCATTTGATATACTGTCATTTTGAAAACAGTTTTAATCTTTGTTTAGTCGTATTCTATTTTTGTATAACATGGGATAAGTTCTGATAGTTAAAATGTCAATAAGTTTCTAGAGTTTTCTAAATCCATATTTCTGCACGTCTACCATTATTTTCATCTTCTTTGTATGCCCCCTTCAAAATATCACCAGTTTTGCAAAGTCTTAGAATTAGAAATAAAGACCTGCTTTATATAAAAACAATATTATTATTAAATATTTAACCTTTAACTTACTCAAATATTTATCATATTTATCGAGAAGATCCTATGCCATATTCCATCCAACCATCTTATATTATATACTATAACAATTAAACTATGCATGTTGGAAAATATATTGTACAATAAGGAAAATATATTGAATGATCGAATTTCAAAACAAAACATATTAGAAAATCATTTTCTAGATCACAAAGATAATTTAATAATATCACCTAAACTACTCCATTAGCATCATTGTAGACATTACCATTTGGAACCATTAATTTTGTAACAATTAAGACACACTCAATTGCATCTTCTTGAAAATATATATGCCATTAAAACTCACATTACTATTTGTAGAAATAGGCTTCATTACCACCATACATTTTGTGACAATTAAGAATCACTCAATTGCATCTTCTTCAAAATATATATCCCATTAAAACTCACATTACTATTTGTAGAAATAGGATTCATTACCACCATAAATTTTGTGACAATTAAGAATCACTCAATTGCATCTTCTTCAAAATATATATCCCATTAAAACTCACATTAATATGTTTACAATAGGTTATGATGCATTTACATTTGAAATTATTGTCATGATTTCTCTCAATCAACGTGAATTTCCACCTTATATGATCATATTTTATCTAGATTTCTAACTCCAACTAAGCCTCACAAATATTACATTTGCTCCACCTCATCTTAATTTATATTAGGAATACGAACAACCCTCATACCCATCCCATGTTGATTTTATTAGTGGGTGTTTGAGGTTATGAAGATTAAACTCTTTGTTTTGGGGATTCTAATGCATTGCATTATATGTGGTCTTAGTGGATCCAACCATAGGGAACTTTTAAGGAATCTTAAAGAAATGTTCTAATATGTTTTTTGAGTGGATCCAACCATAGGGAACTTTTAATGAATCTTAAAGAAATGTTATAAGGAATATATATGTGGTCTTAGTGGATTCAATCATATTCAAAGAGTATGCACATGCTATTGATTTAATTTTGGGTTGTTATCCACTCAATGTTAGACTTTATTGCTTTCTATATTCTCAAAAGAGTGAGAGAGAGTAAATGGATGAAGACATGTTAGAAGTTGAAATCATGCATCTCAACAAGAATGTATTCTCTTCTCTAGTGATCTTAGTAAAAAATAAGTATAAGTCTCAAAGTATGGTTCTAGACTATAGGGAATTTAATAAACTGCGCTTTAATATATGTTTCTCATTCCTACCATTAATAAATTATTAACTTGTATTTGTAATCCCCTTGCTTGTTATTTTTCTGAATTGATTTCCTTTGGCGAACCCAACTTCTGATTTCAATGACTTCTATGTGTGGTTTTTATTGATTATTATGTAACGATTATGGTTTTATATTCTGTCTCTTATCCCTTTAGTCATCAATCTGTGCCTGAGCAGTCGACCAGGATTCAAATTGACGGTCATCACTTTAGTGTTTAAATACCTATAGATTCAAATGTCATGTTTTTTTATGCATGGATGATGAGCGAAGGATAATAATTTGCTATGTTGTCTATCCCTTACTTATCTCTGAGTTGATTGATTCATGGATGAATGTTTAGTCTTTGTGCCTACTTGTGTAGATTTGGTTTTTCCTTGAAATTCATCCGATCAACATTTAATTTAATATGCTTGGAGTTTTTGTCAATAACTGACTGAATTTTACTTCTTTCAGTCTCTAGAACAACCAAATTCATCCCTCACTTTTGATATGGATTCTCTTCCAAACCATAGACTCTTATCATAGTAAACTGCTCAAAAAGGAACCATAGACTTTTGCAATTGTAGTGACCCTTTGACTAAAGGAATAATTATAACGAATACCACTTTTTAAATAATTAAGTCTAATATAGACATAAAAGAGTTTACATACTGCATAAAACCTAAGGTCTTATTTTTTTTTTCTTTCTTCATAATTTTTGTTGGTCAATGTTGGAGATATTAACTCGTACTTGTCTTGTGCTTAAATTTTCATGAATTTTCAAAGGATATATATTGAGGAGAGATGTTGACATGGAATTCTCCAAACATTCCTTGCAAGTGCTCTAGGTTCTCCCAAGAAGGAAGAAGAGAAACTCCTTCAAGTGAGACTCCGAGTGACCGACAACAATCCCTTCAGAGGATATTTTCAAATGAGTCTATGAATAGATCAACTGCAGAATGTGCTCAAGCAAGTGCTATGGATGCATCCTTCAAAGATAGCTTGCGCATTGATACTCCTACACCTGAGAATGTAGGGAAGACCTCAGGACAAGAGAATATTTTTGGTAATTTTCTTTGATTTTGTTTATTTTTGTTGTATTTTTGTGTATTTAAATTTATTTGAAGTTAAATGTTGTAATTAATTTCAAATATGTGTATAGACAATGCATTTAGAGCAAGGGACAAAAATGAAAGAGAGAGTGGTTGTCACGAAGATTCTAATATCGGTGCAGAGGGTGAAGGTGGATTTAGGAGGTCACGTTATCAAGAAACAAAATATTACACGCCTACGTCCACCTATCCTTCATATGTTGGTGATGAACTTCCTTGGGAAGGGATTACCAAATCAATGACGCTTAAGTGATGCTCAGGTGTTAAAAGGAGGTTGAAAAATTATTTGGTGGTATTGGAATTCCATCGAGAGACTAAACAAATCTTGCAAATTGTTTTTTATTCATTGCAAAACTTTATGGATGCATATCAGAAGATGGGACCAACCACTGACAATTTTGTCAATCTAATGAGGTGACAAAAGTCAGAGGTGATGGTACCTAATAAATAGAAGGCAGTAAAAAATATAGTTTCAAAAGAATACACCATTTCTATATTCAATTTCAAAGATGGGCCAAAGCAGAAGATGTTGAAGGTGCAATATTTTAAGCAACCTGACATTGCAGGACATCTGTATAATAGATTTTTGGTCGCATATGAGAAATTGTCATGGAACGGTGAGGTTCCACACTATTTTGCAAGAAACTTTGATGCAGATTTTTTCTTACACATGCATCTTGATTATATTAGTCTACCATCCAAATATTATGAGACTAGTAAAGGACAAACATATGATTGCAAAGTGGCATATCGAAATGTGACATCCCGAGGCCTGCACAACCTTTATTAACTCACTCAATAGTGGTATTTTCTTCACATTCAGAATTGCAAGATACATCAGAGGTTGCCAAAGAGGCTTGGAATGCAATCGGGGAAAATTTGGAAGCGATTTTTTATGGTGTTGATGTTGGCATGAACCGTCAATGAGAAGAAGTCAATTGTTGGGCCATATTTGTTTATAAAATAGATGCAGAGTTAGATGCCATGTCAGCGGAAGATGTTTTGGAGTATGCAAAATTTTGCCGTAATGGTTGGAAGAAGATCATTCAAAATGATGACCTGAACAACAGATTGGTATGTGTTCTAGTTAGTAAATTTTTGATACATTTTAGGATAGTTTACTTATAATTCTAGATTTAGATATCATTGTATTTATAGAAATAATCGAGTTTTTATTGTCATTAATTGCAGTTTCGAGATATGTTAAATGAATCTCCAGTAAATATGGGACTTGATTCTACAAGTTTAAATTTGGATGGGTTGAATCATGTATGTGTTTTATAATATCCACAGATAAAAACTTTAGTTGTTCAATCTCCAATATTTTGAATAAGAGATCAACAATATTTATAATTTTGTATAAATGTGAACACATTGAATCCTAGATTTAGTTCTTAGTTGTGTTGTTCACAGATGCCTATTCCATCTCCTACTACTTGGGAAGGCTTGTCTCAATTTTCATTGGGAGAGTTTGAAGAGGGTGGGAGTTCACAAGTATCATTTAGTGTCTTAAAATCATTTAAATTTAATGTTATATAATCATTTAAATTAAATTTTTAAATTTTCAAATTTGAAATGTGTTATATAGGCTAATGTGGAGAAGAGAGTACCTGAGAGTGTGCTTGGGAGGGAGATTGAGATTGACGAGGAAGTGGAGGAAGCACCCAGATTTGGGAAGGATGTGTCCATTTAGGATGATTCATAAATGTATGTTTTTTACTTTTATCAAATTTTTGTTTTCTCAAATTTTTAGTTTAGCCTTTCCTATTCAATACTTTGATCAATTATTTTGAAATATATAGAACCCATAGATAAGCTTATCGTTGTCTTAAATGGTGTATATTCAAACTTATTTAAGGTTATATCATGATGAAGACCTAATTTTGAACTTGAACATTTGATTATTTGAGAACAGACTCTATCCCATATCAGAAAAGAAAAAGTTTCTAAATTTTCTTCGATTGCAATATTTCTTTCTTTCTTGTCCAAGAATAATGTAGTATGAACATTTGTGTTTTCTACATACAACGAAATGAATTCCTTCTTGTCATGGTATTGTCAAACTCTTAAATAAATTGATTACTAATCACAAAAATCAACATTCAAGTAGATTTACAAATAAACTCACACATATTGTATATGTGAGCTAGATCACACACGATTTCAAAGAGCATTTGGTTATGTGTAATAATTCACATCCCATTTAGATGGTTTTTGAAGAGTGACTTAATATACATGTGCAAATTTGTGTTTTATGCATGTACATGAAAGATTATATGAGAACATCTATTCCACTGCAGAAAGAGGAGATAAGTATTTTCCGAAAGAATAGTTTTTAAAATGGAGATTTGTGATTTTTTTTAGATATAAGTAGTTTTTTGGAAGAATGGCTTAATATGGAGATTTATGTCATTTAATTTGAAAGAGCATCATGAAATTTGATTATATAACCACTGTAGAAGAGGAGAGAAGTATTTTACTGCTGAGGAGATTAGTATTTTATTGTTGTGTAAATACGATCAAATAACATCACCTAGGATGAGAATTTCACATGAAGGATTTGAGACTTTATCCACAAGGAGATAAGTATTTCATTGGAATAATGAGTTAATATGGAGATTTGCGAACTTTCTCCATACACACAGATTATTATCTAACTCTAACTCACAATTTTTTTTTACGAATAACACAAATTTTCTCTTTATTATTTTTTAAGATTTTAGATCAGATTTACAAATTGTTTAAATCATGTATGCTTAATGTGGAGGGTAACTATATTAAATATGTTTAATTGTGGTTGTGTATCTGATTATTTCTTATTGTTTATTTAATACTTAGTTACAATATAGATGCTAATATGTGTTATTTGTTTTTTTTATTATTGTTTTTTATTGTTACAAATGTCTAAATTATATTTGGTGGAAAATATGTTTACAATATATTTTTTGGGAAAGCGTATGTTGGAGGATGAGACTTAACTCTTTTGGTATGTATGTCAATTTTTTTTTAATCACAATTTTTGAATTATGTTTTATTTCGCATGTTTGAATTGTAAATTTTAAATTTTTGAATTCTATTTTTTTTCAAGTTTGAATTGCAGGAGTGAAGTGATCTATCTTAAAGCGATGGCTTAGAGTTCATAATTTTGGAGTTAAATGTCTTAGTTTTTGTTGTCATCCTAAAATGGATGTGGAACCTATGTATTTTGCAGTGTAACTATTCAAACTTTGATTATAATATATATATATATATATATATATATATATTAGAATTTTGAAATTCAAAATATCAATTTATTGTCTCGTATTTGATTTCTCAATGTTGATGGAAAAAAAGTGGCAAAGTTGTTAGTAATGAACTAATGTTTTGTATATTCTCCTTTTTACAATGAATTAAATTAAACATCAAACTCTTAAATACTTTTATGCTATGTATTAATTTAAATGTTTCATTTTATGTTCACTGTGGACTGCTAAAAATATGATTATACTCTTAAATATTTTTTTTCTATGTATTAATTTAAATGTTTTATTTTATGTTTATTGTGGATAAAATACGATTCTATTGACATATCATCAAATAATTTTGGCAGAATAATTTTATATTAAAATATTTAGTTACAAATTACCATGTTGGTTACATAAATGCACTTAACTAATAAAAAAAAGTAAAGGAAAGATAGGCATATGAGATCTATTAAATAAATGAAAAGAAAAAATTAGAGTGCGAAATAATACAAAAATGTGTTATTTATTTATTTAAGAATATGCAAAGTCAATAATACAAGAATGTATTGTTGTTTATATATTTAAGAATATGCAAACCCAATACATGGACAAGAAAAAAGTGAACTGTCAAACATACAAGACTGTATCATTGCATATATATTTAAGAATATATGATAGTAGACAACACTTTAAACCATGAAAAACCTATTTGAGAATATATGGTAGTAGAAAACACTTTAAACCATGCAAAGCCTATGGTGGTATGAACTGCACTAAAAGGAATAAATTTTCATGATCTACCAATTTCATTTCAAAAAACTTGTGTTTGATTTTGGAGGAAGGTAACCAATGTGGGATTCAAATGAGGAGGTATGCATTCAAGCATTGTGTTTTAGACATGATAACACATACCCCTTCTACAACTCAGATATCATGTATGGTGTTTAACAATTTTTTAGTTTAAAATAAAATGCTCACAATACAAAAGATATACAACTCAATTTTGATTGGTGTAATGCTCATAAAATTATTTTGATTGGTGTAATGGTTGAAAAACACATGCCCAAGAGTTGATCATCCTTCTATAAAAACAAAATTCTATATAAATGTATAAATATTTGTAATAGAGAATCTAGAATATTTTCATTACTTAACTTTCTAAAACATGTTTTAAAATAGTTATGATGTTTTGTAAATCAAACATGTAATAAAAATATTATTTGCAAATATATTTGGACTAATGCTATGATCATGGGAATTTTTACATTATACATCTTAATTATTTCACAACTTATCATTTCATAAATATATTTGTGGAAAAACCTTAAATTAATGTAGCATATAAAACTAAATGTGATTCCATGAGTTTATATATTATCATTTCAATTAGTTTTAAAGTCACCAATAGCATATGTCTAATGAATAATTAGATAAAAAATAAATTCAAATCAATAGTGTCGATAATGATCTTTTACTTTAGTAGTGCTGATAATAATCTTTTACCTTTTTTTTTTTCTTAAATTATAAGATATTTAAAACATGTAACATGCCTCTAGATGAAATATGGTTGCACCATATTTTATCTGTGTTTTTTAAGAATGATCTGGAGTTTTTTATACATATCCTATTTGGAAATATGGTTGAAAATAGTCAAAACAAGTCATCAATTCAGGTTCCCTAGATACAATCTATAGGTTCTTCCCTAAAATTGTAAATAAAGTTTGATAAACTTTATAATTCATGGGAAATACAACTTTTCTTAATTGAATGGACCATGAAAGTTAACTAAACTGGAAATGATTTTAGAATCCTAGATATTCATAAAGACATGTACTTTCAATGCAAAATAAAAAATTCTGGAATGTACATGTGCCACTTGTTTAAAAACATTGTAATGGTATTCCATATTCAATTATTCATTCATGATCGACTTTGGACATTTTCCATTTTCTAACTTTTTTTTTTATTGAACTTCTATTAACTTTATACACTCTGCACATACCAAATGACTATATTAACAACTTGTGACATCTGACTAGTAGTCTTGAAAGTGAACATGAGTATCGGTTTGATGGGTTTCTTGAAAAAAATATCATTTCAATACAATGGATCCTCTTTCATATATAAAACTGTTATCATCAAAATCTTCTAATAGCCTCATTTTTTGTTTTTGTATTGCATCAAATAATATTTCACGTTTTCAGTGTTGTCTACAGGTGCAACCATGGAAAAGACATTTCTTGCAAATAATTTGATATATTGGACAACAAATAGCTCGTGTTATATTGTCACACAAGTACATCTATGTAAGTAATTTGAAAAAATTTAAACATAAAAATTACCTTTCTGTAACAAGATCAGAAACTCTATCGCCATCAACTGACACTATAGTTCCATTTGATTCCATCTCCTCTGAGCTTGCAAGTGGCATTTTCCCTTTTACATTAAGTTCGATATGTCTCCAAGATTTAACATATTCTGCATTGTTGTTTTAGCAAATATCTATGGATTATGTGTCCTCTATACAAACTGAACAAAAACAAGACTCATTTCTTCTATCAAATGCAAACCCATTTTGAAAACATTTTGTTTTAACTGAATATATTTTTTGTGTTCCAGGTATTGTACTAGGGTCATATGGGATTGATTTATTTACATCTTGGATTCCAACATACCAAAAAAACCTGCACAAGACAAGAACTTGTTAACTTAAAATCTCTCAAGAAAATGATCGAAGATTGAATATAAATTTGAACACGTTCAAATAAAAATATCATGTGTACATGTGTAACATTTATATATAGACACACCTGTGCACATCCCTTGACGGGTTATATTCATGGATTAGTGCCATTTTTCACCATTCAACAACTTGTTCAGCGGATTCAAATCGATCGCCATGAGGTTTCATTTGATACCTTCGAAGAACTCGTTTTACACATGCCCCTGCATCGACATGCTCTCCTTTTCCATGACAAGTCTTAAAACAATTCCAAGAATGTGTAATGTTTATTTTTTTATGAAGATGACATAACCAATAGAATGATCGTGAATATTTGAACTGACCCGCACACCCATTTGACCATATCCAATGTTGATCAAATCTGATGTCACGTTCTTTCAATGAATCATAAAATTTATCAAAATAATGTTGTACATAATGTGTGTCGTGTGCTCGATCATCACTTATATAAAAGTGATATTATTTAATAACATGTTGATTGTTGTTGGTGCTTTCTATGTTATCAACACTCCGTTGAGCATGTCTATATAGAACGTGGACAAATATCATGACTTGATCAGAATGATAATATTCACTCTGTATTTTTTTTTTGTACAACAAATGTGTAACTCTCTGCAAAATCAACTACAGACAAAATTGTCCCTAGTGGAAACACTTCATGGGATTGTTTGAATTGTAGTTCTTTCCATCAAGCTCTATGTGAATGCTTGGTGTATTATTACATTTCTTCCTCAAACTTCTTCAAAAAATTATCGCACGGATTTTATCTACCTTCAAATCAATCCTTTTGGAAATAACATCTGAAGAATGTGGAGCCATGTTGTCGATATATTCATATCTCTTCTAATTGACTTTTATATTAGAAAATGATTGATCATTTATATCAGTATGATACTTTGAATGAAACAAACTTAGATTTCCACAATGATCGCATTTCTTTTCACCAACACATGTTTTTTTGTAAAATAAATCATCATCTTCTCTTTCACATAGAATTTCATATATAAAAACAAGGAATGTGGAAGGAGGAGGTGAACTTGGCCATAAAGTTTTACCAAAATCCAAAAACCTGTCGTAATACAACTCAAATTCCACATGATAATGACAACAACAAGTTTCATGAACGATAATGAGTCTAACAAACCATGGTTTTTGTTGCACAAATGTATTGATGGAAATTTTAACTTCTTTGTGCTCTTCTTTATTGAATAATTATATTTGTGTCAATGACAATATATGTTTTGGATGTTCTTTATATTTTTTTCGTGTTATTCTTCGTCGCAACACATCTCTTTTATGTGGTGAAACACGAGATTATTTCATCCAACAATTACGGGCCAATTCTTTAACATTTTCTACAATTATATCTGTGTAGGGTTGTCTAAAAATCATTGTCCAATGAGTCAGTTCATCATTTGCATCAATTTTCCATAAAAAATTTCTATGTTTGTGCAATGTTTTTCTTGACGTTCCCATTGTTTTTTCTATGTGTCGTGTCAAACGATATTTTATATTGCTAGATGAAACAACTGTTGTTTATATCACTCTACATGCAACACTGACATATTTTTTTCGATATTTTCCAAAATCTTGTAATACACTAGCTATATTGTCAACGACATTCTGTTTCACCTTTGATCCTTTGTCGACTTTTGAATACCCAATAATTATGTAGCTTCTTTTAACATTCTTGACTTTATTAGACAGAGTAAAAGTTGAGCTTGTACTATTACTGATTCATCTTTGAAAAAAGTATTATACATATTCTTAATTCGATATCTTATATAATGCTTAGTTTTTTTCTTCCCAAATTTGTCATTATCAATATTTTCTAATATTTCCTCATCAATGTTGATAGATTCTCCTGCATATTTCAATTTAAAGTTTATATTAAAAAAAAAACTCAAACATAAATTCAATAAACTATATATACAAGTGTTCATCTTGTATTATCTAAATTTATGTACATACCTATAGGTGATTCGTCTTCTGCTTCAATTTTGGTTTCAACGTATTCTGCTTCAATTTCGATTTCAACGTCTTCTTCGACATTATGAGACAAATCTATTTATTTATTTTGAAAAACATTAAACTGTAATTACAATCAATTATATTAAACAATATTTTAAATTTGAATTCTATACTTTTAATATAGACAATATGTGCATGCATAACTGGTTGGACTTCTTTTGGTTGAAAATCTCTATTTACATTATCATCATTTCTTTCTTCAATATTTGCACGTTCTGGTTTCTTTCTCCAATATTTCTCTTTCCTTTGTTCGTTTTGGTGAGTATCATCTTGACTGCGATCAAATTTTCTCTTGTGCAAACTTTTGTTTCCCATGACTTTTATAGTTATCTGTAAAAGATATGTTCAGACTTTACCTTGAAAAAATGCACAACATTTATCTTTCAACATATAAATTGCTATTCCAATAAAAACTTGAACAAACATCAATTACCTTATTCAACAAAAACCAAAAAGATGATTTGAAGATTTACTTAGGTGCTCTAGAAAACCATCGAACAAGCGATGAATTGTGTTAAATGTGTTCGTCCGAAAGCGTATTTATACGATTTGGCGCAAAATGAAACGATACGACGTGTCTTTTCATTTTTTTCAACCACATAATTCGCTCAAACATCTTTCGGCTGAAAACCTTGGAAACCGTTTAGTTTTGACGGTTTCTGTTAGAATTTAGTCTTTCGGTTGAAAGAATATTGTTTCGGCCGAAAGATTCTTTCCGCCGAAAACGAGAAATTGGGATTGTATTTAGAAACCAGAGAATTCCCCCAAGCTTACATGAACTTTGGAGGTTGCAGACTCCTACAAATACTCAGAATTTGGTCGAAAGAATATTGTTTCGGTCGAAATATTCTTTTTGCCGAAAACGAGAAATTGGGATTGTATTTAGAAACCAGAGAATTCCCCAAGCTTACATGAACTTTGGAGGTTGCAGACTCCTACAAATACTCAGAATTTGGTTTCGAAAATGACACCAACATTTGCAAAATTAAATCTACTTTCAATTCTTATAATTTGTTTTCATTTTCATTATTTTTATCTAATTTTATTTAATTTTAAAAAACAAAACACTCCATAATATTTTCAACAGACATTATGATTGGGTGAAATGAAATTATTTTCAAAGACATTATGATTCGGTGAAATGAAATATATGTATCTCTAAAAATACAGAGTGAAAAAATTAGAAAATCTTGTATTCATAATCCTTAAACTGTTCTTTTCAAAAGGGTATATTTAGATTTTATTTTTAAGTAAAAATTAAGATAAATACAAGGTGTGGGAAAACGTTTTCAGCTTGGTCAACTTCAAAAAATTCTAGAAATTATAATATTTATCATTTAGATTCAAAATTATAGTCATAATAAAATAGAGTATATTTAGTTTCTTAAAAACAAAAGTTTAATAATAGATACATTGTTGTGGAAAAAAATAACTCATTACCATTCTTTTCATGTTTAAGGACATACTATTAAACAATTGTCAAATTGACATATAAAATCTTATTAAAAAAAAATTGGAAAAATAGTCATTGTGAAATTCTAAATAAAAAAATACTTTTGTATGCAGGAAGTTGAAGAATTTGTGAAAATACAGTTTTTTTTCTCATAAAACAAGCAAAAGTGTTACCCATCTTCATGATTTTACCTTTTTATAAGAATCATGAATTTAGATTTAATTCATAAAAATTCTATTTTCTGTGATTTTTTTTGTTTGTTTGTAAATGTTTTCATTTTTCTATTATGAATCATATTCTATGAGTTTACATATAAGTTGTGTGAGAATCATGAATTTCAATTTAACTCATAATATATATATATATANACAGTTTTTTTTCTCATAAAACAAGCAAAAGTGTTACCCATCTTCATGATTTTACCCTTTTATAAGAATCATGAATTTAGATTTAATTCATAAAAATTCTATTTTCTGTGATTTTTTTTGTTTGTTTGTAAATGTTTTCATTTTTCTATTATGAATCATATTCTATGAGTTTACATATAAGTTGTGTGAGAATCATGAATTTCAATTTAACTCATAATATATATATATATATATATATATATATATATATATATATATATATATATATATATATAGATAGATAAAATAAGTGTAAATTTATAAAATATATTTTGTAATATTGAATTTTTAAATATTATAAATATTTATTACTAAGTATTTTAATATTTTAATAGAATGGAATAAGTCTTTTAAATTTAATTTAATTATAAATTTTAATAAAAATTATGAATTTATTATTAGTAATAATAATAATAATAATCAATTTTTAAGTTCACAAGACGTATGAAACCTCCTCAATGATTTTTATTTAACGTCTACTTATAATGTTTAAAGAATTCAAAATATGATAAGGAAACATTAGGAATTCTATTTCAAAACAATAACTTATTTACTATTTTCCAAGAATAACCTATCAACTTGATTTCTATAAATAAATTATATCCATTATTAAAATCTTTAATTCAATACTCATTATGAGCTCATCATGTCATTTATGAAAATTAAACCTAAATAGAAAAGATACAATCATTATTGACAACCATACAAACTAAATACAATTCACATAATAAATACAATTTATATTTTTTATATTTATGCAAATTATTATAAAAAATATTAACCTTACTTTACTTTGGGATGACAACTTAAATATGTATATTTGTTTTTAATGAAACTTATGAATTTAAAATATGATAATGGAAAAAGGTGCTATATTTTTCAAATTTATTTATAGAAGAGTGAGTGAGCCATTCAGACAATAAATCGCAGCTAACTCTTTAGCAACCGGGCTTCGTAAATCGTAACTGTATAATTAATTCAAAAATCAAGAATGTACATTCAATAAACCAAAAACAAGAATGTACTGTCGGACTTATCCCTGTGCTTTTTGCAAATTATGATATGTGACTGAAGATATGCCACCCTGTTGCAGCAAAGTAGACAATGCTATCACATCAACGTTAAAGGGGATTGCAAAATGTATGATAGCAAGTTTACAATGCTGTCAATACTTGTACTTAGTCATGATCATGCTTTATTGTTTTCCTGCTTCCTGGATGGAAGCTTTTTTCTTTTGACTGTGTGTTTATCATATGAATATTTTATTTATTTGTTTACATTGTTGGAAGAAGATTTTATTGGAATATATAATTTTTATTTATTTAATATGTTTGATAATGTATTGAGAAGGAGAGTTGTGTGATTTTATTTTTATGTTTAGAAGGTTATTTGAAGTTGGATTTGTGAAATCCATATTTGATGTGTTCTATAAATATTATCTCAACCTTTTCATTTATATTTGAAATAAGTTAAATCTTATAACAACAAATAAACTCAATAATATAATGATTCACAAACCATTTTACAATTGAATTGATTGATTCATTAATTCAACTTAACTTTGTGTGTTCTCAATTATTGATCTCTACTCTCCCATTTTTAAGAAAATATTTTTTCTCTGTCCAGTTTCATCTGCATTTTCACAACCTGTGATCCTTGTTATTATGCATAGAAAAACTCAAATTAACTGCGTTGCATTGTAACAGATTTTGAAAAACTCAAATTATCTCTGTTGCATCGTAACAGATCTCGATAGAAGACAGATGCTAAAGACACGGGTGAGTTTTTTTAATCAGTTTACCATGGCAGATTACGCAAAAATTGAGGTGTTTACTGGTATAGATTTTATTGATCCAACGATAGTGTTTGCAAACGATATTCAATGCATATGTTTTGGTCGATGAGATTCCCAGTTACAGAAAATTAATGCAGGCTGAGATTCAGCGTTTGATTTCTCACATTCAGTATTTTCACTGGCCTTCTGGATTTCTCCTTCATGATGGGGTACTAGAGAAAGGTGATACTGAAGTTGGCCTGCATCTGATTGCAACTTTCCCGAGTCTAGTCAAAGAGATTTGGCAAGCCTTCTGAGACAGTGTCTATTGGCCTTAGAAATACTCAATCCTTTTTCCAGATTATTGGAATGGGACTTGGAATCAGCTCCATCTTCGCCACCCATCTCGATATCTCCCACAAGTTTAAAGCCCTCGGTCTTTACATCTTCTTCTCGTATTCCTTCTTGCCTGGGCTTTCCCTTTCCGTAAATCATGCACACAAGGATCTGGGCAGCTCCAAGGCCGAAGCCGGTTCCATTAGGTATCTGTACATTACAGGAGCACATTTGTTCAAATCATATACATTCTATCTTAATTTAATCTCAATGAAAAACTTGAACACTAACCCCAACAAACACGTCTCGTTCCAGCACTGCCCAGACTGCCCAGACTCCTCCGTTGAGAAACAGGAAGAATGACAAGAAAAATGGCATGAATTCCACGCTCTTCGTTACCATGACGCTTCTCTGTTACCACCCACATGCAGGGAGATTTTAAAATTAAACTAACAAAATTCAAAACTGCAATATCCTTGCTCGAGTTATTGTCAATATAACGGCTTAGGAAATATACAGAACCTACCCAAAGTCTTAGCGAAATCAGTTTTCAAAATATTTTCATGTGAGCCTAAGAGGAAGAGTAAGCTTACCATGACGGCTAACGGGGCAACATACATGCTTAATGTTACGCACACGCATAGAGATCCTACGACAATTAGTCTAATATGTTGATTAAGTACCAGAAAAGTCACCAAAAACACAGCAGCGAAGAATACTACATCCACAAGGAGCACCAGCACAATAGTCTTCAGCTGCATAACAATAACAGTTAGATATACAGTAAATAATAATAAATATGTAAATTACATGTTACTATAATCAAGCAAAGCAGAAAGGCTTATACTTATTGAAAATAGGTATATTTAATGATATTTTAAACATAAATTTTAATGGTTGTTCTTCCAAATTAATAAACTATATCTCATGTTCATAACTTTCTAGTATTTTTAAAAATTTCCCTTAACCTATTTATTTTTTAACATTTACTTAATATGATTAATTACTATGATACATCTAATTTCTTCATTAGTTCCATATTTTTTTTTTCATCTTAACAGCAATAAGCCTTTGAATGTTCACCAACAACAATTTAGCGACTGTGATAGTTCTATCACACTTTCAATTATGTAGATGACATGCTGCTACTTGTGTCGGTGCTTGTAGAGATGAAGTTTGTTAAAAAAATTACTTACCTTATGTTCTTTTGGGGCGTAGAATATGAAGAGAATCACATAAACGGCTTCCAATGCAGCACCTGCCCCATTAACCGTAACGATCAACAGTCCGCCGGGCTTGGTTAATCCATAATATGTCCACAGCGAAGTGCTCAACAACGTGCAGATATAAGGGAGAGGTTTGAAGTCCTGTGTGGACTTATTCTTCACTATGCGCCAAAATGTCTTCCTGTAAATCCAAGCATGATCAACAATACTCACAAAATGGACAAGACTCTGTTCGAAAATTTACGATTCAAAACAAATTAGAGCTTACACTGGCGAGATGAAAAGGAGGAGCGATATCACATTTCCTGCACCATTTTGCCCAAACTTCAAATAAAGCAGAAAGATCACATCGTACCCTAATTTCTCAAAAACCCACATGAAATCTTAAGGTATTTATATTCAGATGAGAAAGCTATTCAAATTACAAAGCTGCATTAAATGCAACTCTGATCGGAAGTATAGACTGACCTACAACACCAATAATGAAGCTCACATCTGCCATTTCCAGTATATGTTCAGAACCAATGCAATTTTTTATCTCTTCTCGTGGAGGATATTCTTGAACTGGATTAAAGATAAGGTATGGGTTTGCGCTCAAAAAGGTCTAAAATACACGAAGATCCTGTGGGCATAGTCTAACCAAACAATTGCAGCGATGGAGTGAGGGCCACGTAAAATATGACAGTACCTATTGTCAAGTGGATGACATCGAATGGAGAGTTAGTGCGGAACTTACATTAAATGCCACCTACACGGGAGAGTTAGTCCCGAGCTTACATTAAATGCCAGAGGTGGCCAATTCAGATGCCCTGAAAAAGGTTGTGGGATAACTGGCATTCGGATCGTTTCTCAATCGAGCAGTCGGGATAAATGATTTTAGCAGTTAAATCTACTCCATGAGATTCTGCAATTTCAGTGAAGTAATATAACTTCTCTTAACACCAGCTTAAACATGGTAAGTTAAAACACAAAACTATTTCAGTGCTCCATATACAACCCTCGTGAAGAGAACCCACCGACATTTGAGTCGTGTAACCCACTCTGTCGGTTCGGAGTTTTCCAGATTGAGAAGGTCAGATCAGTCAGTCTGGAAGAATGATGTGATCCCTTCCCCTTTTTCTTATTTGAGCAGAGCTATCCCATTAGGCCGTCCTTTTAGATTCTTTACTTGATCATCAACAAGTTTT
>JASDQU010104152.1:235816-255438 GCA_032191745.1 Picea mariana | reverse complement strand
TCTCATTAAATGGAGGAAACTACTAGCTAAAGATTCCACTTGGGAAGATGAGTCTTTTATACAGAAGCATCCAGAGTTACTCAAGCATTGCGGACAACACTTGTCTCAAGGGGAGGGGCATGTTAAGCCCTAATATTGGCTCATTACCCCTTAATTGGGGCATATTATATTAGTAATGTTATATTATTTATGTCGGCTTTAGGCCATTAGTTGTAATTATACCTCCTAGTCTCCTATATATACCAAGGATACATTTTCATTTTGAATCATATTGTACTTGAACATTTAAGTGGGGTAAAAGGAGATTGCCCCCTCGAAGAGGCTTATTATCTGAAATTATCTCTTTTTCAAGGTGTTGAGTACCCTTTTTTGAGGCTTTTCTATGTTATATTGATATTTGGTTCATAACATGGACTTGGGATACTTGGGGTTTGTGAACAATGTTGGTATGAAAAGAGAGTGTATGCCCCAACCAAGGGCAACATGGGTTTATTTTCTAGGAAAAAAGAAGGCCAACAAGAGTGATGACTAAAAAGCTAAGTAAATGTTGAAAACAAAGGCTTTTTACAATTACCAAATAGATAAAGAATAATTTGGTTTGAGTATACAGATACATAAATGGATTCCCCAATGAAAGATGGATTGGCTTATGAGGGTGCAAGTTGTGAAAGAGAACTGGTGGAGATTGGGGCCCCCATAGCTGGGTTTCTATATTAGGTAAATGGATGGAGGACAGTCTGCAGATGGGAAAATTGATGGCAGATGAGATGGAGGGATAATGATACTATAGAGGCATAGTCAGTAGAACCAAGATGATATGACCTAGGAGTCCATTGGGAAAGCTAGAAAAATGATGAGAAGAAGTATGGGGTTCATTCTCGGAAATGAATAAGACTATTGGGACTCCCATCCCTAGGGGGTGAAATGAGCATGAGTGTCAAGTTGCCAAGGGGAACTATGAATGGGAAAACTCATGTGGGGGAGAGTGCTACCGGGTGACAGTACCCAAATGCAGTAGAGGTAAAGGTACTGTAGAGATAAATGTAAGGACCCTAAAGATAAATGTCAGAGGGTATGACTAGGAGATGCAAATTATTTTCAAAGGGAAGAATTACACGCCAGTGTCGAACATATACTCGAAGGGGCTGTGTCGCTTGTGGAACAAGTACCTGCACACATGAAAACCAAATATCTGATGTGAAAAATATCTGATGATAAAGAACATATAACAATTATTTGACAAAATTTGAACATGAGCATGTGTACCTGAACATGATGTGAGAAAAATGCTCCTCTAGGGCCAAGTTTAGGTGATGTCCTGGGGAATATGAAAGTGTAGATAGTGGGAACAGTATCTTATGGTTGAGAATGGATCAGAAAATGAATGCTTTGGGCTCCTGTAACTGAGTGTGGAAGTTTGGAAAAAGGGGCTATATATGGCTGGTGGGCCCACAATGCCACCTCATTTGTACTCGTCGTTGTAGTTGAATTGATGAGAGCACTCTGAGGAGTTTTTGAGATTATAGGAGCACAAGTCAACCGATCTAGGAGTGAGGAGAGATAGGTTAATGATATTAGCCTCATGCATTGTGTGAATTGGGTAGAATGTAGGTAGCGGGTGTACGGAGGGCTGTACAGGGGTGTTTTTTGGGTAGGGGCCCACTAGTGCACGAGAAAAGGAGGAATACCCATGCGCATGTGCATGGGTATAGTCCCTTTTCCCATGCATAGTGTGCGACTGTGCTTAACACAACCATGCATGGGGGCACGGGGGAGGGAAAAACAAGAACACATGGGATGCACGCCTATGTGATTGACAGTTGTGCACGATGCACAGTTGTTTCTCAGATAACTATGCATTAGTGCGCAACTGTGAAGAGAGTAGGTGCACACATGTGTGCTCCTGTATGGGTGAAAACTACATGTTGATGCGTGAATTTTGTTCCAAAAGTTTTGCATGAGTGCACAACTATGAAAAGGATAGGTGTGCATATGTGTGCAACTGTCTGGGTGAAATCCGCACATTGGAGGCAAGGCTAAGGGGTTGGAAAATTTTGAATTTTTTAATGTTTTTTATGGATGATGAGGATGACCAAGTGTTTCTGTGTGGATGTAGGTGATAAACATACTATAGAGAGCACAATGCTAGTGCATTGAAGATAGTGAGACTGGGACCATATACGGGAGCCGATGAGATAGTATTCGGGCATTCAAAGACACTTGGCATCCTGTGGGTTTCTCATGTTCTTTAACTACCCTTTGATATGGTCACAATATTTCTTGCTTCTATATCTGATTGCTATGTGGAGAACTGATCTATAGTTCTTCATCATGAGAGGACATCAACTGAAATTCTCGACTATCAAGGATGTGTACTTTTTTATGAGGCTCCCATTCCATGGGATGGCTCTTCCTATGAACCCCCAACTATTGGGGGATGAGTGAGTGGGTGACTTGGTGGCTCGCCACTACACGGGGATGCACCTGATGTTAGGTCGATCATTCGGATTAAGGCGATTGAGGACCTCTTGACAGAGTGCATCACCGCTATGGTGGTGAGGATCTATTGATCATTGGGGACTCAACAAATTACTGGAGGTTAGCTAAGGATCATGGAGCAGGTCCTTGATGGGGGCCTTTTTTCTTGGGGGCTGATACTGTACACCAAGATGTTGGGGTAGGTTGACCGGTGTTGAAGTTCCAACTTCAGTGACTTAAAATTTGGGTCAATTCTGGTGGCTTGGTTTCTAGAGAGTGTGCTCCTATTGCACCCTAGGATTCTTCTGGAGCCTGCAGGGCCATGAGAGCAACTACCGATGCGGTGGGACCATGTGCAAGATCAACATGGGGGTGGAGAGGGTGGTCATTAATTTTCAACCATGGTGACATGCATGTGCCGATATATGCCACAAGTGATATTGAGGTATCCATATGTTGGTATGGACTACCGATATGATCCTGACATGATGGTGCCTCCTAGGGAGGACTGCGATGTTTGAGGTATGTTTTTTGGATTATGTTTTGTGCTTTGGATAACTTTCATTTGATTATATATGTATATATAGATTCTGACACTATATTTGGTGTTGTTTTTCATATGTGGGACCTCGAGGCCGAGAGGCAGAGATGGTTGGGGAGTTAGCTTACTGAGGAATAGTACAACCACTACCTATACATTCGAGGGCAGGACAGATGTGGAGACGAGATGATGTTGGTTCTGGACTAGCACATGATCCATAGGCTAAGGCTGTAGCAATGGTAGAGGACTTGCTCCCGCATATTGAGCAGGTGTTACAACACATTCTAAGGCCATGTGGGCCGATATCCAGGATGAGGAGGTCCTTGAGAAGTGTGTGGGCATACCTGCAAAGTAGCAGATGTTGATCCTTTGGGTGGTTGTAGTGGGTGAAGCGATGACTGATCAGATGCACCCTAGGCCTGGAGGTCCCCCAGCTAGTGGGGTGCCTCCAACTGACAGAGGACCTGGGGTGGGAGCTCTAGGGGCACCATGAGTGTCGGGGTTATGTATTTATAGGCTTAAGAGCATGTTTTGTATAGGGTAGTTGATACCCATTTTTGTACTGATAGTAGTGGGGGAGACTCACGGGCCCATGGGCAATGTATATGTACATTTTGTAAACATTTTATGACACTTTGATGATTATGTATATATGGATATATTTTTTTGGATCATTTGTATCTTCATGTGTTGATGTTTTTATGCTTATGATGTCTTTTCTATATGTTGTGACAAATGTATGATGTTGATGTATAAAATGATGTTTAATGTGATAAATTCCAATATTATACTAGGTTAGCCATGTTATCTGCTATGTGATTAAATTGTCTTGGAATTTTTGTAAATCTGATTGAATCAAAGTTGCAAGATATGAGTCTAACTTGCAGGTATTTGTGAAAGAGGCAAGGATCGCGAAACTGATATGCATTATTGAGTTGCAGGACAACAAGTTGGGAATCTAATAGAACTCTAAGATGAAAAATGTGGCGGTGAATGGCCTTGGTGAGGAGACCAATGATGACGACGCATTCAACTTGGTTGTTGGTGTTCGAGCCCAAACATATGATACTGGAGTGGAGCAGTACATGTGAGGGCATATAGAGGGCCCATGCGGCCGAAGCGAGATTCTGTGTCCAACGACTGACACTCTCAGCATAACCGATCTGGTAGGATGATGAATGATGCATCTATCAATAAAATGGATGAGAGATTAAACATGAGGAATGGTGGTGAAAAAGAATATTAAAAAATCTACAAATGTGTACAAAGAAAAATCCTAAGGGAGAATGGCTACGCTTAGGCGTAAAAATTATTTAAGTACAACCCATTGATGGGTTCTTTGAGAGGATATCCTTATGGAGAGGGCATGATGTATGCGCCTTTAGTGAGGCAGTTTTGGATGATATAAGGTCCATGCCATAAGGAATCAAATTTCCCATGGCCAACAGTATCATGGGCGATATCGTAGCCGAGGACGAGATCACCTTCGTTGAATGAAAGAATCTTGACATGGTGGTCAAAGGTGGCTTTGGATCATTTTTTAGGTGCCTCATTTCTCTGTGATGAAGATCAACAATCATTATCCAGTGACTCTAAGGTCAGCAAGCATTTCTCCATTGGAGCAGTGTCACGTAATAGCTCGATGGCAGTGCGTAATGTGGGGATTTTACATTTGATAGGGAGGGTGAAAGGCCTCCTGCGAGAGAAAAAGTGCTTGATCATGGAGCACATTCCATGGGAAATTGGGGGTAGTGAGTTCCTCCAGGATATCTTCGTCGCAGTGGAAAATGTGAGAATATAGGGGATCTGAGGAGGTGATAGGGGGAAATGTCAAAGTGTGAGTGTCTTCAACTGGTGAGGACGTAGAGGGGATATCACATATAGGGTGTGATGACTTGCTTGACATAAAACAAATGTCAAGATACTGCGGATGAGAAACTGTGGTTGGGGGTAAGATCTCCTATGGGAAAGCTACCAGAGAATTCAGAGTATTTGGGGGAATATCCTCATACAGTCGAACTGTGAACCATGGAGGCATGGGAAGTGACTTGTGTTCAGGGGAGGGGACATTGTCAGTATCTAGAGAGTGCATTATGAGTGGTGAGGTGATCGGATGAGTTTGAATAGGGGTTGAGTGATGACCTCGGTATCCAGCAATCAAAGGAAACTAGTATGTGAAATGAGAAAGTGAGTCACATAGAGCACAAGGATGTCTCATCAACTTGAGGACTGGTGAAGATAGATAAAAAATGTCAGTTATGTTAGCCTCAATAAGGGGTAGAAAAGAGGGCTTTGGATATAACATCCCCATCCACCCAATAGGTCAGGAAATGCCATAGAGGAACATCTTTCTTCTCTGATACCATTTTCTGTAACATCCCCGACCACCAACGGTCGAGCCATGCTACTCACAGCAACAATAATTATCACATGCATATAAATATAAACATAAACATACAACATATTCTTTTCATACATAGATTAAATCGGAAATAACAGTAAGCCTACACATACAACATATACATGCATTACACATCAATTATAACACATGTACATATACACAACATGTAAATGAACATAAAAGTGGTACTTATATTTTAATATAAGACCACCAACTACGTGCAGACCTTCCATGAACCACCCATCCATAGACCAGACTACTCATCACTATCAGCAGTTGGTCACCCCCGTAATGGGACTAAACTCCACCTAGGGAAAAGGAATCCTAGGCTAGGCCGAGGCTATGGGAACTGCACAATGCAATAGGAAGGATTTCCTCCCAGGAGCCACTTATTACCACTACTGACAGACTCTCCTTCCCCACATGGCTGTCCCACCCTAGGAGTGTGCAACTTCACTGTCCAATAGTTCATCAGTTGCTACACCTCCCTTTCGTTGCGCTTCAACAACAGGTCAGATTAGGAATTATCAAAGCTCTATAACTGCTACTGGACTCCCTCTAGGAGAACTCACTTGAGATGACTTACTGATGACCATTACAACCATTTCCTATAGAGTCGAGGGTAGGAAAAATGTGGAGACGAGATGATGTTGGTTCTGGACTAGCACATGAGCCACAGGCTGAGGATGTAGCGATGGTACAGGACTTGCTCCCCCATTTTGAGCGGGTGTTACAACACACTCTAAGGTCGTGTGGGCCGATATATAGGATGAGGAGGTCCTTGAGAAGTGTGTGGGAATACCTACAGAGTGGTAGACGCTGATCCTTCAGGTGGTTATAGTGGGTGAAGCAATGATTGGTTAGATGCACCCTAGACCTAGAGGTCCCCCAGCTAGTGGGGTGCCTCCAACTGATAGAGGACCTGGGGTGGGAGCTCTGGGGGCACCATGTGTGTCAGCGTTACGTATTTATAGGCTCAAGAGCCCATTTTGTATAGGGTAGTTGATACCCATTTTTGTACCGATAGTGGTGGGGGGGACTCACGAGCCCACGGGCGATGTATATGTACTTTTTGTAAACATTTTATGACACTTTGATGATTATGTATATATGGATATATATTTTTGGATCATTTGTATCTTCATGTGTTGATTTTTTTATGATTATGATGTCTTTTCTATATGTTGTGACAAATGTATAATTTTGATGTATAAAATGATGTTTAATGTGATAAATTCCAATATTATACTAGGCTAGCCATGTTATCTGCTATTTGATTAAATTGTCTTCGAATTTGTGTAAATCTGATTAAATCAAATTTGCAAGATATGATTCTAACTTGCAGGTATTTGTGAAAGAGGCAAGGATCACGAAACTGATATAGATTGTTGAGCTGCAGGACGATGAGTTGGGAATCTAATAGAACTCTAAGATGAAAAATGTGGCAGTGAATGGCCTTGGTGAGGAGACCAATGATGATGACAAATTCAACTTGGTTGTTGGTGGTCGAGCCCAAACATATGATGCTGGAGTGGAGCAGTACATGTGAGGATGTATAGACAGCCCACGCAGCTGAAGTGAGATTTTCTTTCCAATAGCTGACACCATCAGTGTAACCGATGTGGTAGGATGATGAATGATGCATCTATCAATAAAACAAATGAGAGATCAAATATGAGGAATGGTGGTGAAAAAGAATATTAAAAAATCTACAAATGTGTACAAAGGAAAAGCCTACGGGAGAATGGCTATGCTCAGGTGTAAAAATTATTTAAGTATAACCCATTGATGGGTTCTTTGAGATGATATCCTTCTGGAGAGGCCATGATGTATGTGGATTTAGTGAGGCAGTGTTGGACGATATAGGGTCTATGCCATAATGTCTAGAATTTCCCATGGCCAAGAGTATCATGGGTGATATCATAGCCGAGGACGAGATCACCGATATCATAGCCGAGGACGAGATCACCTTCGTTGAATGAGAGAAGTTTGACATGGCGGTCAAAGGTGGCTTTGGATCATTTTTTAGGTGCCTTTTTTCTCTGTGATGAAGATCAACAATCTTTATCCAGTGACTCTAAGGTTAGCATGCATTGCTCCATTGGAGTAGTTTCACGTAATAGCTCGATGGCCGTGCGTAACATGGGGATTTGACATTTGATAGGGAGGGCGAAAGGCCTCCTGCGAGAGAAAAAGTTCTCGATCATGGAGTGCATTCAATGGGAAATTGGGGGTAGTGAGTTCCTCCAGGATATCTTCATCGCAGTGGAAAATTCGAGAATACAGGGGATCCAAGGAGGTGACAGGGGGAACTGTCAAAGTGTGAGTGTCTTCAAGTGCTGAAGATGTAGAGGGGATATCACATATAGGGTCTGATGACTCACTTGACATAAAAAAAATGTCAAGATACTGTGGATGAGAAACTGTGGTTGCAGGTAAGATCTCTTATGGGAAAGTTACCAGACAATTCAAAGTATTTGGGGGAATATCCTCATATAGTCGAATTGTCAACCATGGAGGCATGGGAAGTGACTTGAGTTTAGGGGAGGGGACATTGACAGTAACTGTAGCGTGCATTATGAGTGGTGAGTTGATCGAATGAGTTTGAATAGGGGTTGAATGATGACCTCGGTATGCAACAATCAAAGGACACTAGTATGTGAAATGAGAAAGTGAGTCACATAAAGCACAAGGATGTCTCATCAACTCGAGGACTAGTGAAGATACATAAAAAATGTTAGTTACGTGAGCCTCAATAAGGGGTAGTGAAGAGGGCTCTAGATATAACATCCCCATCCACACAATCGGTCGGGAAATGCCACAGAGGAACATCTTTCTTCTCTGATACCATTTTCCGTAAAATCCCTGACCACAAATGGTCGGGCCATGCTATTCATAGAAACAACAATTATCATATGCATATAAATATAAAGATAAACATACAACATATTCTTTTCATACATAGATTAATTCATAAATAAAAGTAAGCCTACACATACAACATATACATGCATTACACATCAACTATAGCACATGTGCATATACACAACATGTAATGAACATAAAAGTGGTACTTATATTTTAATATAAGACCACCAACTACGTGCAAACCTTCCATGAACCTCCCATCCATAGACCACACTACTCATCACTCTCAGCAGTTGGTCACCCCCGAGATGGGACTAAACTCCACCTAGGGAAAAGGAATCGTAGGCTAGGTTGAGGCTACGGGAACTGCATAATGCAATAGAAAGGATTTCCTCCCAGAAGACACTTATTCCCACTACTCACAGACTCCCCTTCCCCACATGGCCGTCCCACCCATGGAGTGTACACCTTCACTGTCCAATAGTTCATCGGCTGCTACACCTCCCTTTCCTTTGGATTCAACAACAGGTCAGATTAGGAATTATCAGAGCTCTATAATTTCTACTAGACTCCCTCCAGAAGAACTCACTTGAGCTGACTTACTGAGGACCAGTACAACCATTGCCGGTAGAGTTGAGGGCAGGATAGATGTGGACATGAGATGATGTTGGTGCTGGAATAGCACATGAGCCACAGGATGAGGCTGTAGCGATGGTAGAGGACTTGCTCCCCCATTTTGAGTGGGTGTTACAACGCATTCTATGGCCATGTGGGCCGATATCTAGGATGAGGAGGTCCTTGATAAGTGTGTGGGCATACCTCCAGAGTGGCAGACGCTGATCCTTCATGCGGATGTAGTAGACGAAGTGATGACTGGTCAGATGCACCCTAGACCTGAAGGTACCCCAGCTAGTGGGGCACCTCCAACTGATAGAGGACCTGGGGTGGGAGCTATGGGGCACCATGAGTGTTGGGGTTGTGTATTTATAGGCTTAAGAGCCCGTTTTGTATAGGGTAGTTGATAGCCATTTTTGTACCGATAGTGGTGGGGGGGACTCACGGGCCCACGGACAATGTATATTTACTTTTTGTAAACTTTGATGATTATGTATATATGGATATATTTTTTTTGATCATTTGTATCTTCATGTGTTGATGTTTTTATGCTTATGATGTCTTTTCTATATGTTGTGACAAATGTATGATGTTGATGTATAAAATGATGTTTAATGTGATAAATTCCAATATTATACTAGGTTATCCATGCTATCTGCTATTTGATTAAATTGTCTTGGAATTTGTGTAAATCTAATTGAATCAAAGTTGCAAGATACAAGTCTAACTTGTAGGTATTTGCGAAAGAGGCAAGGATTGCAAAACTAATATACATTGTTGAGTTATAAGACGACGAGTTGGGAATATAATAGAACTCTAGGATGAAAAATGTGGCGGTGAATGGCCTTGGTGAGGAGACCAATGGAGACGACGTATTCAACTTGGTTGTTGGTGGTCGAGCCCAAACATATGACGCTGGAGTGGAGCAGTACATGTGAGGGCATATAGAGGGTCCACGCGGCTGAAGCGATATTCTGTGTCCAACGATTGACATCGTTAGTGTAACCGATGTGGTAGGATGATGTATGATGCATCTATCAATAAAATGGATGAGAGATCAAACATGAGGAATGGTGGTGAAAGTGAATATTAAAAAATCTACAAATGTGTACAAAAAAAAAGCCTAAGGGAGAATGGCTACGTTCAGGCCTAAAAATTATTTAAGTACAACTCATTCATGGGTTCTTTGAGAGGATATCTTTATGGAGAGGCTAGAATGTATGCGCCTTTAGTGAGTCAGTGTTGGACGATATAGGGTCCATTCCATAATGACTTGAATTTCCCATGGCCAAGAGTATCATGGGAAATATCGTAGCTGAGGACGAGATCACCTTTGTTGAATGAAAGAAGCTTGACATGGCGGTCAAAGGTGGCTTTGGATCATTTTTTAGGTGCCTCATTTCTCTGTGATGAAGATCAACAATCTTTATCCAGTGACTCTAAGGTCATCAAGCATTGCTCCATTGGAGTAGTGTCACGTAATAGCTCGATGGCAGTGCGTAACGTAGGGATTTGACATTTGATAGGGAGGGTGAAAGGCCTCCGGTGAGAGAAAAAGCACTTGATCATGGAGTGCATTCCATGGGAAATCGGGGGTAGTGAGTTCCTCCAGGATATCTTCATCGCAGTGGAAAATGTGAGAATACATGGGATCCGAGGAGGTGATAGGGGGAACTGTCATAGTGTGAGTGTCTTTAAGTGGTGAGGGCGTAGAGGGGATATCACATATCGGGTGTGATAACTCTCTTGACATAAAATAAATGTCAAGATACTATGGATGAGAAACTGTGGTTGGGGGTAAGATCTCTTATGGGAAAGTTACCAGAGAATTCAAAGTATTTGGGGGAATATCCTCATACAGTTGAACTGTGAACCATGGAGGCATGGGAAGTGACCTGAGTTTAGGGGAGGGGACATTGACAGTATCTTGAGAGTGCATTACGAGTGGTGAGGTGATCGGATGGGTTTGAATAGGGGTTGAATGATGACCTTGGTATGCAATAATCAAAGGACACTGGTATGTGCAATGAGCAAGTGAGTCACATAGAGCACAAGGATGTCTCATCAACTCAAGGATTAATGAAGATACATAAAAAAATTCAGTTACGTGAGCCTCAATAAGGGGTAGCGAAGAGGGATTTGGATATAATGTCCCCATCCACCCAATAGCTCAGGAAACACCATAGAGGAACATCTTTCTTCTCTAATACAATTTTTTGTAACATCCCCGACCACAAACGGTCGGGCCATGCTACTCATAGAAACAAAAATTATCATATGCATATAAATATAAACATAAACATACAACATATTCTTTTCATACATAGATTAATTTGGAAATAACAGTAAGCCTACACATACAACATATACATGTGTTATGCATCAATAATAACACATGTACATATACACAACATGTAAATGAACATAAAAGTGGTACTTATATTTTAATAGAAGAACACCAACTGCGTGCATACCTGCCATGAACCTCCCATCCATAGAACACACTACTCATCACTCTCAGCAGTTGGTCACCCCCCAGATGGTACTAAACTCCACCCAGGGAAAAGTAATCCTATGCTAGGTTGAGGCTACAAGAAATGCACAATGCAATAGGAAGGATTTCCTCCCAGGAGCCAGTTATTCCCACTACTCATAGACTCTCTTTCCCCTCATGGATGTCCCACCCCAGGAGTGTACACCTTCATTGTCCAATAGTTGATCGGTTGCTACACCTCCCTTTCCTTTGGCTTCAACAACAGGTCAGATTAGGAATTATCAAAGCTCTATAACTGCTACTGGACTCCCTCCAGGAGAACTCACTTAAGCTGAATTACTGAGGACCAGTACAACCACTGCCTATAGAGTCGAGGGCAAGATAGATGTGGAGATGAGATGATGTTGGTGCTGGAATAGCACATTAGCCGCAGGTTGAGGCTGTAGCGATGGTAGAGGACCGTCTCCCCCATTTTGAGCGGGTGTTACAATGCATTCTAAGGCCATGTGGGCCGATATCCAACACGAGGAGGCCCTTTAGAAGTGTGTGGGTGTACATGCAGAGTGGAATATGTTGATCCTTCGAGCGGTTGTAGCGGGTGAAGTGATGATTGGTTAGATGCACCCTAGACCTAGAGGTCCCCCAGCTAGTGGGGCGCCTCCAACTGATAGAGGACCTGGGGTGGGAGCTCTTGGGGAAGCATGAGTGTCGAAGTTATGTATTTATAAGCTCAAGAGCCCATTTTGTATAGGGTAGTTGATGCCCATTTTTGTACCGATAGTGGTGGTGGGGACTCACGGGCCCATGGGCGATGTATATGTACTTTTTGTAAACATTTTATGACACTTTGATGATTATGTATATATGAATATATTTTTTTGGATCATTTGTATCTTCATGTGTTGATATTTTTATCCTTATGATGTCTTTTCTATATGTTGTGACAAATGTATGATGTTGATGTATAAAATGATGTTTAATGTGATAAATTCCAATATTATACTAGGTTAGCCATGTTATCTGTTGTTTGATTAAATTGTCTTGGAATTTGTGTAAATCTGATTGAATCAAAGTTGCAAGATATGATTCTAACTTGCAGGTATTTGCGAAAGAGGCAAGGATCGTGAAACTGATATACATTGTTGAGCTACAGGACGATGAGTTAGGAATCTAATAGAACTCTAAGATGAAAAATGTGGCGGTAAATGGCCTTGGTGAGGAGACCAATGACAACTACATATTCAACTTGGTTGTTGGTGGTCGAGCCCAAACATATGATGTTGGAGTGGAGCAGCACATGTGAGGGCGTATAGAGGGCCCATGTGGCCGAAGCAAGATTCTGTGTCCAATGGCTGACACCATCAGTGTAACCGATGTGGTAGGACGATGAATGATGCATATATCAATCAAATGGATGAGAGATCAAACATGAGGAATGGTGGTGAAAAAGAATATTAAAAAATCTACAAATGTGTACATGAAAAAACCTAAGGGGGAATGATTACGCTTAGGCATAAAAATTATTTAAGTACAACCCATTGATGGGTTGTTTGAGAGGTTATCCTTCTGGAGAGGCCATGATGTATGCACCTTTAGTGAGGCAGTGTTGGACGATATAGGGTCCATACCATAATGACTCGAATTTCCCATGGCCAAGAGTATCGTGGGCGATATCGTAGCCGAGGACGAGATCACCTTCGTTGAATGAGAGAAGCTTGACATGGTGGTCAAAGGTGGCATTGGATCATTTTTTAGGTGCCTCATTTCTCTGTGGTGAAGATCAACAACCTTTATCCAGTGACTCTAAGGTCAGTAAGCATTGCTCCATTGGAGCAGTGTCACGTAATAGCTCGATGGTTGTGCGTCACATGGGGATTTGACATTTGACAGGGAGGGTGATGGCCCTCCTGAAAGAGAAAAAGCACTCGATCATGGAGCACATTCCATGGGAAATCGGGGGTAGTGAGTTCCTCTAGGATATCTTCGTCTCAGTTGGAAATGAGAGAATACAGGGGATCCAAGGAGGTAACAGGGGGAACTGTCAAAGTGTGAGTGTCTTCAAGTGGTGAGGACATAGAGGGGATATCACATATAGGGTCTGATGACTCGCTTGACATAAAAAAATGTCAAGATACTTTGGATGAGAAACTGTGGTTGCGGGTAAGATCTCCTATGGGAAAGATACCAGAGAATTCAGAGTATTTGGGGGAATATCCTCATACAGTCGAAATGTGAACCATGGAGGCATGGGAAGTGACTCGAGTTCATGGGAGGCGACATTGACAGTATCTAGAGAGTGCATTACAAGTGGTGAGGTGATCAGATGAGTTGGAATAGGGGTTGAATGATGACCTCGATATGCAACAATCAAAGAACACTGGTATGTGAAATGAGCAAGTGAGTCACATAGCGCACAAGGATGTCTCATCAACTCAAGGATTGATGAAGATACATAAAAAATGTCAGTTACGTGAGCCTCAATAAGGGGTAGTGAAGAGGGATCTGGATATAACATCCCCATCCACCCAATAGGTCAGGAAACGCCACAGAGGAACATCTTTCTTCTCTGATACCATTTTCTGTAACATCCCTGACCACCAATGGTCGGGCCATGCTACTGATAGAAACAAAAATTATCATATGCATATAAATATAAACATAAACACACAACATATTATTTTCATACATAGATTGATTTGGAAATAAGATTAAGCCTACACATACAACATATACATGCATTACGCATCAACTATAGCACATGTACATATACACAACATGTAAATGGACATAAAATTGGTACTTATATTTTAATATAAGACCACCCATTGTGTGCAGACCTTCCATGAACCTCCCATCCATAGACCACACTACTCATCACTCTCAGCAGTTGGTCACCACCGAGATGGGACTAAACTCCATCAAGGAAAATGAATCCTAGACTAGGCTGAGGCTACGGGAACTACACAATGCAATAGGAAGGATTTCCTCTCAGGAGCCACTTATTCCCACTACTCATAGACTCTTTTTCCCCACATAGTTGTCACACCCCAGGAGTGTACACCTTCACTGTCCAATAGTTCATCGGCTGCTACACCTCCCTTTCCTTGGGCTTCAACAATAGGTCAGATTAGGAATTATCAGAGCTCTATAAATACTACTGGACTCCCTCCAGGAGAACTCACTTGAGTTCACTTACTGAGGACCAGTAGAACCATTTCCTGTAGAGTTGAGGGCAGGATAGATGTGGAGACAAGATGATGTTGGTGTTGGAATAGCACGTGAGCCGCAGGCTGAGGCTATAGCGATGGTAGAGGACTTTCTCCCCCATTTTGAGCGGGTGTTACAATGCATTCTAAGGCCATGTGGTCCGATATCTAGGACAAGGAGGTCCTTGAGAAGTGTGTGGGTGTACCTGTAGAGTGGCAGATGCTGATCCTTCAGGCGGTTGTAGTGGGCGAAGCGATGACTGGTCAGATGCACCCTAGATCTGGAGGTCTCCCAGCTAGTGGGTCACCTCCAATTGATAGAGGACCTGGGGTGGGAGATCTGGTGGCACCATGAGTGTCGGGGTTATGCAGTTATAGGCTCAAGAGCTCGTTTTGTATAGGGTAGCTGATACCCATTTTTGTACCGATAGTGGGGGGGGGGATTCACGGGCCCATGGGTGATGTATATGTACTTTTTGTAAACATTTTATGACACTTTTATGATTATGTATATATGGATATATTTTTTTGGATCATTTGTATCTTCATGTGTTGATGTTTTTATGCTTATGATGTCTTTTCTATATGTTGTGAAAAATGTATGATGTTGATGTATAAAATGATGTTTAATGTGATAAATTCCAATATTGTACTAGGTTAGACATGTTATCTGCTATCTGATTAAATTGTCTTGGAATTTGTGTAAATCTAGTTGAATCAAAGTTGCAAGATACGAGTCTAACTTGCAGGTATTTGCGAAAGAGGCAAGGATCGTGAAACTGATATACATTGTTCAGCTGTAGGACGACGAGTTGAAAATCTAATAGAACTCTAAGATGAGAAATGTGGTGATGAATGGCCTTGGTGGGGAGACCAATGACGATGATGTATTCAACTTGGTTGTTGGTGGTTGAGCCCAAACATATGATGCTGGAGTGGAGCAGTACATGTGAGGGCGTTTAGAAGGCCCATGCGGCCGAAGCGAGATTTTATGTCCAACAAATGACACCGTCAACGTAACCGATGTGGTAGGATGATGAATGATGCATATATCAATAAAACGGATGAGAGATCAAACATGAGGAATGGTGGTGAAAAAGAATATTAAAAAATATACAAATGTGTACAAAGGAAAAGCCTAAGGGAGAATGGCTACCCTTAGGTGTAAAAATTATTTAACTACAACCCATTGATGGGTTCTTTGATAGGATATCCTTCTGGAAAGGCTAGGATGTATGCACCTTTAGTGAGGCAGTGTTGGACGATATAGGGTCCATTCCATAATGACTCAAATTTCCCATGGCCAAGAATATCGTGGGCAATATCGTAGCCAAGGATGAGATCATCTTCGTTGAATGAGAGAAGCTTGACATGGCAGTCAAAGGTGGCTTTGGATCATTTTTTAGGTGCCTCATTTCTCTATGATGAAGATCAACAATCTTTATCTAGTGACTCTAGGGTTAGCAAGCATTGCTCCATTGGAGCAGTGTCACGTAATAGCTTGATGGTAGTGTGTAAAGTGGGGATTTTGTATTTGATAGGGAGGGTGAAAGGCCTCCGGTGAGATAAAAAGAACTCGATCATGTAGCGCATTCCATGGGAAATCGAGGGTAGTGAGTTCCTCTAGGATATCTTTATCGCAGTGGAAAATGTGAGAATACAGGGGATCCGAGGAGGTGAGAAGGGGAACTGTCAAAGTGTGAGTCTCTTCAAGTGGTGAGGATGCAGAGGGGATATCACATATAGGGTGTGATGACTCGCATGACATAAAACAAATTTCAAGATACTGTGGATGAGAAACTATGGCTGGGGGTAAGATCTCCTATGGGAAGGTTACCAGAGAATTCAAAGTATTTGGGGGAATATCCTCATACAGTTGAACTGTGAACCATGGAGGCATGGAAAGTGACTCGAGTTCAGGGGAGGGGACATTGACAGCATCTGGAGAGTGCATTATGAGTGGTGAGGTGATCAGATGAGTTTGAATAGGGGTTGAATGATGACCTCGGTATGCAACAATCAAAGGACACTGGTATGTGAAATTTTCAAGTGAGTCACATAGAGCACAAGGATGTCTCATCAACTCGAGGATTGACGAAGATACCTAAAAAATGTCAGTTACGTGAGCCTCAATAAGGGGTAGTGAATAGGGCTCTGGTTATAACATCCCCATCCACCCAATAGGTCGAGAAACACCACAGTGGAACATCTTTCTTCTCTGATACCATTTTTTGTAACATCCCCAACCACCAACGGTCAGGCCATGCTACTCATAGATACAACAATTATCATATGCATATAAATATAAACATAAACATACAACATATTCTTTTCATACATAGATTAATTCAGAAATAACAGTATGCCTACACATACAACATATACATGCATTACGCATCAAATATAACACGTGTACATATACACAACATGTAAATGAACATAAAAGTTGTACTTATATTTTAATATAAGACCATCAACTGCATGCAGACCTTCCATGAACCTCCCATCCATAGAACACACTACTCATCACTCTTAGTAGTTGGTCACCCCTGAGATGGGACTAAACTCCACCCAAGGAAAAGGAATCCTAGGCTAGGTTGAGGCTACAGGAACTACACAATGCAATAGGAAGGATTTCCTCCCAGGAGCCAGCTATTCCCACTACTCATAGACTCTCCTTCCCCACATGGCTGTCCCACCCCAGGAGTGTACACCTTCACTGTCCAATAGTCCATTGGCTACTACACCTCCCTTTCCTTGGGCTTCAACAATAGGTCATATTAAGAACTATCAGAGCTCTATAACAACAGCGTTCTACTAATGCACAGGTGATGGTAACAACCGAAAAGAGGTAAGTACATAGAATATAGCAACAAGCCATCCTCAACTAAGGAACTTCATTGGCAACAACAACCAAGCACTAAGACATAGCACATGCTCTGAAAAATACAAGTGCATCAGACTTCATAGGAAATACACAGGATAAGTCAAGTATAATTGTAGGTTCCAGTGGTGCATTATTTTTTAGAGGTTGATAATGGAGGTCATGGCTTAGTGCATGAGTGTGTGCATTCCCAGGAAGAATGGTCACAAGATCCCCAAAACAAGAATTCCCACTTAAAATTGCATGTGCCTAAGCGGACACATTGCACTCATGATGCACGTTCCTCTCCACTTGGAAGTTCATTCTTCTACCCAAAGGAACTTAGGGTAATTAGGTTTATTTCCCAAACCTTAGTCTTTTAAGGAATTAATAATATAATATTATTCCCTTAGAGGTAAGCCCTCTAGCTTATCCCCCTTTCATAGACTCTTATCCCCTTCCCTTCCCTACCTAGTGGAGCTTAGTCCCCCATTCTCTTTTGTCATGGTCAGTATACACGTATCTATGTTGTTTATTAATAATATACATAATTACATATACAAAAGTAGGCCCACTGGCATTAGCCTCTGGGCTCTCCAGCATAATACACACATAAGCCTACCAGCTTATAATAAATCGACTCACCATCTTATCAAACATGGTTACAATTCATAATTACAACTGGGGTTATACTCAGGGATATTACAATCCCCTCTCCTTATTTTTTCACTGTCTTCAGTGCAACTTGTTTATACATATACAATTTGAAATTCTTGAAAAAGCTCCAAGCTTTAGCTATTGGAAGCTAGTTATCCACCTTGTGATCTACTTTCAAGCACCAATTCCGGTGCTCATACTGTAGCTGAAATTCAATTGCTCAATTCCATAGAGTTTCTTTAGGAAAGAATTCAACTCATTGTTCCTTGTTACATGCTTCAATTACACCTCATTGAAAGCACATACTAGCTGTAGATCCACGATGTTCCACCCATCCTTAGATCTCACTTTTGATAAAATCTTAAGAGGGGTTATGACTCCAGAGCCATAAACACTCTGCTCATACACCTATTCATATGGAGGAAATATTAGAACATATATGCAATATATATATACAGACAATTATAATAACATTATAAACTATATAAAAGATACACAACATACTATAAATAGATAATTGATACTTATCTTTTGATTGGGAATACCTTCCACCCCTTAGCATGGCTATGACTCCATTGGGGAAATGGCTTCCAAAGATAGCCATGGTCCACGCTCCATATCAACATGGTATAGGCCAATGCACCAAACGTCAACAACACTCCAACCAATGAGCTCTCTTCCCCACATGCCTGCATAACCCAAGGTAGTATGCACCTTCATTGTCCAATAGTTCATCAATTGCTCAACTTCCCTTCCAAGGATCCAACATAGGCCAGACAGGAAGTCTCAGAGAACTGTGGTTCTAGGAGTTCCAGCTGACCTTAGAGGTCTCCATGTACCCTTCATGCCTCATACTAGGGAACCTATCCATACACTTCTCTCTCCAGGGCTCCAACCTTCTCCAAGGAAACCCAAGGATAAGTGTACACACACCCAGAAGATCCATCGAGGATCCACATGGTAAGATATGTTGTCTCCAATCAACATATTCCCCAAAGATACTCTTTGCAATCAACATTCCAACTTTTAATCAATATCATCTCATCTGCATCACACACATTCAGTTATCATGAGAAAACATAAAATAATTTATTTAGGAACTCAAACTTAGTTCAAAAGGGAATTCAACTTTTCCCGAAAACATGAAATTCTATTTCATAATTCTTCTTGGTTGTTTCCATATTATGAATACATCCTTCCTTGTGGTTTTCCACTGACACCAAACTACATACCATTTTTCCTACAATGCTTCACCTTGCATACGACCAACAAATTGTCAATATTTCATGTACATCATAATTCAATTGCAATATGTACAAAACCTTATGCAATGATCTTAGAATTGCCTTCACCTAGAAATTCAATCACAATTACCAAACAATTTAACAAAATAGAATGACTCGTCATTCTATGCATATGCTTGTTCAGAATTAATATCTGTAAGTTCTTTACTTCTTTTTATGAACACAAAATTTTCTGTAGTCAGTATTCATGTGACT
>JASDQU010104152.1:222459-235549 GCA_032191745.1 Picea mariana | reverse complement strand
GTATACAATTCTATCACTTACTATGCATGAGTGCAATTCTCAATGCATATTTATTTAATGCACCTTGCATTGAATTACATAATGCTCTTTATCTCAGTCATGTATCTCACCATCCATAAGTTGGAATTTTGGCCAATGTCTTGACACATCCCCCACACACTTCCTATTGTCTTCCTAATTAATTGGATGCCTTCCTTTTCAACCTGAACACTACACCAAGAATATAATTTGGTGGTGCTCATTAGTGGTGCAGACCTCTTGCCCTTAGGCTGAGATCCATGCAGGATCTTCTCTAGACCACAGAAAGGGTTAACAAAACCCCTTGTTTAATCCCACACAGGATTTCAGTTTTCACATGTGAGGGGCACTTCAAACACTATGCCATGCCTCTTGGCAATAGCTGAAATGCAAAATTTTGAATGGCCTTATGGTGTAAGCCCCCTCTCCAACGTGACCACAACCAAGCCTAGGTGCAAGTTCCTTTCGTGACTCACGAATTCACGAGTTGGAGCACCACCACCCCCTTTTCACTCTCCTTGCGAATCCCCAACTCTAGAATCTATCCTTTGACGAGATCCAATGACTGTATGCCTCCCTTGATCTAACGGCCCACATCATATTGGAATTTTTGAAATCGGCAATCTATGACGCTTTACCCCAAACCTCTTGTCACTCCATTCCCTGAACTCCGATACGCAAGTTCTCATGCGAGATCAGTGGCCCTATCTAATGATCACTATCCCTCTAGAGCTTAAGGGTGTTGAAAAGATACTTAGTCTTAATATCTACGTTGTTCTAAGAGATCCAACGATTCACGAGATTTCAACACTTCCTCCTGAAGCGATTCAACCATCTGATTCAACTTTTCAAGGACTTCTGGCCAGACGACTTGGCGTCCTTCCCTCCTGAACGTGATTCCTGCGAAACAATTCAACCTCCATCTCCCTTTGGAACAATTCACAGGTTCTAACCCTCCTGAGCTTTCACTTGCAAACTCAAGGCCTCCAAAAAGAGTCCCTGCACGCAATCTTCGTGGTAGCTTTCAAATAACCTCTGGTTATTTTAAATCTTTGACTCTGTGCACTCCTTATGACAACAGTCCCTCAATTTCTCTCTTGGATTTGGTAAATCCAAGACTTTACCCAGCTTGCACACACCTCCCACGACTCTATGCTCTGCTAACACTCTTGCCTGTAAAGACAAGGTTTGAATCTTTTTTGAGAATTCTAAGGTAAAAATAAGATTCTAATCGACGCACTCCTTGCAGACCCTCCACTGCACTCTTGCAAGCGTTCTCAGAAAGAGAAACAACTGAAACTCATTCTCCCCTTATCCAAAATTAAAATATTCAACATAGAATCCTAGAACATACACACACAGATTTGCATTAAAATAAAATGTGCACAAAGAATGAAAACAAGCCGTAACATATCATTCAACAGGCGATTCCAACAACCATAACAAACACAAAGATTGGAATCAAAGATTTTCTTTCATTAATTCCTGTGCTCTCATACATGGTAAACAACTACAGCTAGAATGCATGAAAAAATTATTTGTTCTCCTCTGCAGCTCTACAACTTATGAAATCTGAATCGTAATGGTCCCCATGATCAAAGGGTCGAGGATGTCTATCATCCATTTTTCCTCCTACCTCCTACGCTCCTAAAACTCTCTAATCTATTATTTAAATCTACCTACTTTACATTCATTACTCATAAATGCCTCTATATTCAATAGATGAGAGCAACGCTCAAGATATGTTTACAATCTCCAAAACCCAAAGGTAAGTACGCTTCCCTAGCTATTACATTAATTTCCATTCATTAATCTTCAAAACATTTCAAAATGTGTGCTGGTGCTTTTCCAACTGTCTCCTTTGGTTAGGCGCGTGCCTTTGGCTTTATATGATGCTCCTGCATCATACTCCCTCACTTGAAAATTTTCATGAACTCATGTTCATGAGTTCCTTCACTGTTCTCCCATGCTTTTGAATTTTTGTTTCATCCTCCCAACTGGCATCCTCAACTGGATGTCCTTTCCATTTGACCAAGTATTCAAAATACTCTTTTCTCCTGGTCTTTATGCTAATCCTCTTGTCAATTATGCTTTCCATATGTGGCTTTTCATCTACAAGCATTTGTTTTGTCCATTGAATCTTTTATTATTTATCTTCTGCTCCTTCTTCTTTAGCTCTGTAATGGTACAAATCCACGACATTGAATATCAGTGATATCCCGACCCGATTGGGTAATTCAATCTCATATGCGTTTGTCCCAAATTTTCTTATGACCTTGCACAGTCCAATATTTTTCATCTTCAACTTGTTGTATGTTCCCCTTGGGAACCTCTCCTTCCTCAAATGTGCAAGAATAAAATCATCAACTTTGAATTTGAAGTCTATAATCGCTCCTTAATTCTTCTGTGAAGCTCCTTCATTCCTTATGCAAAGTCCTCTGCACTAGCACTCCTGAATTCAATTTGTTCTGAATCTTTCAATTCAGAAACTCCCCATGGATGTATTCTATATACAATCTGGAATGGAGTCTACCCTGTACTTCTATTGAGTGAATCACTATAAGAAAATTCCACCTGTGGTAGAATGTGATCCCATTAACTGTGGTGTTCATTCACTAAGCTCCTTAACAAATCTCTCGATCCCCTATTCATGACCTCTATTTGTCCATCCGTATGAGGATGATATGCTGAGCTAAAAGACAAATTTGTCCCCAAATTCTTCCATAAGGTCCTCCATAAATGTACTACGAACTTGGTATCTCGATCATAAACTATACTCCTTGGCAAGCCGTGAAGTCTGACAACTTCCTTGAAAAAAGGGTTTGCAATATGAGCTACATCACTGGTTTTCTATCATGGTATGAAATGTGCCATCTTTGAAAATATGTCTACCACTACAAATATTGAATCATATCCCCTTTGTGTCCTTGGCAGTCCCAATATGAAATCCATTCTCATGGCATCCCATGGCCTTTCCGGTATGGGTAATGGTTGGTATAACCCTGTGTTCTGCCTTTTTCCTTTCGTGTGCTGACAAATTCTGCACCTGTCCACAAATTTCTTCACATCTATCCTCATCCCTGGCTAGAAATATGAGCCATTCAACTTCGAGAACATTTTTTCATGACTAAAGTGTTCGACCAACTCTCTACTATGCTTTTTCTTTAGTAAATTCTTCCTCATGGAGCATTTCAGAACACATAGATGATTTACCCTGAACAATAATCCATCCTGGATCATGTATTCATTCCATTGGCTTCTGTCCTTGAGAATTGGATTCTCATATGCCTCATATGCCTCTTTGAAGTCTATATCATCCCTATACATTTCTTTGAGGTTATCAAAACCCAAAGTCTTGACTCTGAATTCCTGCATAAGAAAACATTTCCTGCTCAAAGCGTCAACAACTTTGTTAGTAGTTCCAGAAATATGTTTGATCACAAAAGTAAAATTCTGCATGTATTCAACCCATTTAGCATGTTTTTGGTTCAACTTCTCCTGTCCAGTCACGAATTTCAAATTGTGATTATCGTTGTACAAAATGAACTCTTTGGGAACCAAATAATGCCTCCATTTCTTCAGCGCTTGTATGACTGCATAGAATTCTTTGTCATACATGGAGTACTTGATCTTTGCTTCATTTAGTTTTTCACTGAAATATGTGATCAACCTGTTGTCTTGGCTCAAGACCGCTCCAATGGAAAATCCACTCATGTCACACCTGACCTGGAATGTCTTGCTGAAATCTGGAAAAACCATAATTGGTTGGTCAATGATCTTCTTCTTCAGTAGTTTGAAGCTCTTCTCTGCTTCCTCCGTCCAGTGAAAAGATTTATGTCTTTTCTTCACCATATCCATCATCCGTGTGCTAATTCCACTGAAGTTTCAGATGAATTTCCTGTAGAATATAGCCAAACCATGGAAGCTTCAAACTTCAAACACACTCTTTGGTGATGGCCAATCCTTAATCACATTTATCTTTTCTGGATCCATTTTCAATTCATTTGCAAAGATAACAAAACCCAAATAAATGAGTTATGTCCTCATAAATGATGATTTCTTCATATTGATCAGCAATTTATCTTGTTGTAACCTTCTCATCACTACTGCTAAATGCTTTATATGTTCTGCTTTAGTTTTGCTGAAAATTAATATGTCGTCAGGATATACAATGCCAAATTTCCCAATGACATCCTTTAGGACTTCGTTCATCAACCTCATGAAAGTACTGGGTGCATTTTTCAAGACAAATGGCATGACAAGCCATTCATACATCCCTTCATTTGTCTTGAATGTTGTCTTCCATTCATCACCTTCTCTCATTCTAATATGATGATATCCTCTTTTCAAATCAATCTTTGAAAAAAACTTTGATCCACTCAAGCAGTCCATCAAGTCGTCCATCCTTGGAAATGGGAACCTGTATCTGATCGTAATTTTGTCAATTTCCCTCGAGTCTGTATCTATTCTCCACCCACCGTCCTTTCTTGGGATGAGCACTGTCAAAACAACGTATGGACTCAAGCTCTCTCGAATCAATCCTTTGTCCATTAAGTCCTGGACTTGTCTCTTAACTTCTTCATTCTCCTACATTGTCAACCTGTACGTTGCTTTGTTCGGAAAACTAGCTCTAGGTATAATATAAATATGATGGCTTATACTCCTGATAGGTGGAAACAAACAAGGTAGTTTTTCCATTACTATATCAACAAATTCTTCCAGCAACTCCTTAATTTCTTCCGATAAATCATCTATCCTAGTGTTGTTTAAAACAATTCTAGGATTCCTAACCACAATGAATTGCGTGTCTTCCTTCTTCTTGACTTCCTTAAGAAGTTCCTTCCCACTCATGAGAAGTATAGTGTTTCTCATCTTTGTTTTCACCTCTTTATTCTTAATCGACAACAACATGTGCATCCTACCGCTTTTCTCTAGAGTGTACGTGTTCTTTTTCTTATCATGCACCACATTTCTGTCATATTGCCATGGTCTACCCAACAATATATGACAAATATCCATGGGAATGACATCACATGATATCTCATTTTTATATCCTCCTATTTTAAATTCAACTAAACATTATTTAGTGACATTTACCTAATGTCCTTTTTGTAGCCACAAAACTTTGTATGGTATTGGATGTGCAATAGTCTCCAGCTCCAGCTTTTCTACCATTTCCGTAGATACAAGATTATATGTGCCACCACTGTCTACTATGACCTTACATACCCTGTCTTTGGTTTTGCATGTTGTTCAAAACATATTTTTTCTTTGGGATGGGTTCTTTGGCTCCTTCTTTGGTTTCAAGAGAACTTTCCTCATCATCAAAGATCTTTCGCCCTCGGCTTCCTCTACCTCAACATTCCATCCTTGAGCTTCGGTAATGTGAGTTTCACCACCATATTTCTTCCTATCTGGACATTCATAGGTTTTATGTCTGATTTTCCCACAGACAAAGCATTTCACTTCACCTCCTTTGCCTCTTACTCTTCCTTTGGTTCGAGGAAAATTAATTCTATCTTCATACTACCTCCCCTATGAGCTTCCTCCTCTCTTATATTGAATTTGAGGTTTCTTCCCCTCTTCTTTAGGTTTCTGAGTTATGTCCTGGGCAATCGTCTTGCCTCTGCTTTGACTTCTGCCTCAACCTCTTTGACCTTGCTTTCATCTCTGCTTCTCTTCAGCTTTCAGAGCCATATGATAAGCATCTTCTATGGTTCGGATGGTCATCATGCTCATCTTGTCCTAAATGTCATATCGTAGACCATTCATATACCTGGCAACTTTCTCATCATCACTTTCCCGATGACCTGCTTTGATTTTTATCCTGTAGAACTCTTTAGTGTATTCTTTCACTAACATCAGCAACTGTCTCAAATTCTTCATCCTCTGAAACAAATTTATTTTATAATCCCTGGGTATAAACTTGGCCTTCATTTTTGCAACCATTCTATCCTATTTTTTGATTTTCTGGTTTCCCTTGCAACGTCTGTCAGCCTGCAGTTCATCCCACCATAGTGCTGCATGCCCTTTAAGTCTAGTAATGACATATTTGACTTTCTTGTCTTCCTAGACATCCTCATAGTTGAAGTATTTGTCTAGATCTCTAATCCAGTCTAGAAGCTCTTCAACATCCAAGTTTCCTTCGTACATTGGAATGTCCATTTTTTCCCTAGAACCTATCCTAGCAAAAACCTTGAATAAGTGTTCTTCTGCAACATCTTCGACCGTAACTTCTTCTCCTTCATTTTCAGCTTCATTTTCACTTTCATCTTCATTGATATCCCCAGCATCAACTGTGCACCTCTGTGCTATCTCCATAGCATCAATCCTGGCACATAATTCACGCATATCTCTTTCCACTGTTGGATCAGGCAATGCCCTTTCTCTCCTTCTTGGGAGCATGGCTGTAAAATTCCTCTTTTCTCTCTCCTACAAAAAGAAAAGAACTTGTTCTAGGCTCTGATACCACAACTATTGCATACCTCCTGCCCTTAGGCCGAGATCCGCACAGGATCTTCTCTAGACCATGACAAGGGTAACCAAACCCCTTGTTTAATCCCACACAGGATTTCAGTTTTCTCATGTGAGGGGTGCTTCAAACACTATGCCATGCCTCTTGGAAATGGCCAAAACATGAAATTTTGAATGGGATTATGGTGTAAGCCCCCTCTCCAATGTGACCACAACCAAGCCTAGGTGCAAGAGCCTTTTGCGACTCATGAATTCATGAGTTGGAGAACCACCCCTTTTTCACTCTTCTTGCGAATCCCCGACTCCGAAATCTAGCCTTCAATGAGATCCAACAGTTTTATGCCTCCCTTGATCTGACGACCCACGTTGTATTGGGATTTTGCAAATCGACGATCCATGATGCTTGACCCCAAACCTCTTGTCACTCCATTCCCTGAAGTCCGATATGCAAGTTCACATGTGAGATCAACGACCCACGCTGATCTGGATCTAATGGTCACTATCCCACTAGAGCTTAAGGGTGTTGAAAAGATACTTATTCTTAATCTCTATGCTGTTCTAAGAGATCCAACGGTTCATGGGATTTCAACACTTCCTCCTAAAGTGATTCAACCATCCGATTCAACTTCTCAAGGACTTCTGGCCAGATGACTTGGTGTACTTCCATCCTGAACTCGATTCCTACGAAACAATTCAACCTTCGTCTCCCTTTGGAACAATTCACGAGTTCTAACCCTCCTGAGATTTCACTTGCAAACTCAAAGCATCCAAAAAGAGACCCTGCATGCACTCCTCGTGACAGTTTTCAAATAACCTCTGGTTATTTTAAATCTTCAACTCTATGCAATCCTTGCGAAAATATTCCCTCAATTTCTCTCTTCGATCTGGTAAATCCAAGACTTCACCTAGCCTGTGCACACCTTACATGGCTCTATGCTTTGCTAACACTCTTGCCTGCAAAGGCAAAGTTTGAATCTCTTTTGAGAGTTCTGAGGTAAAAATAAGAGTCTGATCGACGCACTCCTTGCGGACCCTCCACTGCACTCTTATAGGCATTCTTAGAAAGAGAAACAATTGAAACTCATTCTCCCCTTATCCAGAATTCAAATATTCAACATAGAATCCTAGAACATACACACACAGATTTGCATTAAAATAAAATTTGCACAAAGAATGAAAACAAGCTGTAAGATATCGTTCAACAGGCGATTCCAACAGCCATAACAAACAGAAAGATTGGAATCAAAGCTTTTCTTTCATTAATTCTAGTGCTCTCATACATGGTAAACAACTACATCTATAATGCATGAAAAAATTCTCTGTTCTCCTCTGCAGCTCTACAACTTATGAAATCTGAATCGTAATGTTCCCCATGATCAAAGGGTCGAGGGTGTCTATCATCCATTTTCCATCCTACCTCCTATGCTGCTAAAACTGTCTAATATATTATTTAAATCTACCTGCTTTACATTCATTATGCATAAATTCCTGTACATTCGACAGATGAGATCAACGCTCAAGATCTGTTTACAATCTCCAAATCACAAAGGTAAGTACGCTTCCCTAGCTATTACAATAATGTCCATTCATTAATCTTCAAAACACTTCAAAATGTGCGTTGGTGCTTTTCCATCTGTCTCCTTTGGTTAGGCGCATGCCTTTGGATTTATACGATGCTCCTACATCAATTAGTGTTAGCAAGAAGGTTACTGTCCAAGTTTTGTTTAAAGGTAGGAATCTTTTAGTACCTGTGTGTCTCATAACCTTTCCATATCCATACCTTGCCATATCCAACCATGTCCTAGTCTCATACATGACTAGCTTATTGACATTCATTCCTATAACAAGTTCTTATATTTTATTTCTTTGGTTATTAATCCATGACCAAATTAACATGGTAGTCTACTATGTCAGTGTGTGCATTCAAAAGATAAAAATCTTTGAATTAATACAAGCCTCCAGCCTTTACCACATCCATTGGTATGCAATCAAATAATATAATCATGTGATTTTATAAAATAGCTTTGGATGAGGAAATACTTACCTAAATTCCCTTCAACAATTATGCAATAAGAGTAAATAAAAATTCATACCTGCATGACTGCCATTAATAAATTTTATGCTACCTATATGGCTAATGGAAGTAGAATATTTCATGCTTCTTTTATCAAACTTATAACCAAACTTCAACTTTTTTTTTCTTCCTTCCATATGTAGCAACATCATCAACAACACTTGCAACATGAAAGAACTTTTTTTCTCTTGATGGTTGTTCAACCAACCCTAATTCAATTTTTGGTACCACAATTTCAGTAACTTCTTTCTCCCTGTATCATATTTCTTGTTGTTCTCAAAGTTTTCACTTCATGCTATATTCTAAAATCTTCTTATGCTCTCACTATAATCATTGTACATCATTAGTTCCGACCTGAGCACTTTATAGCCAAATCACTATTGGATGATTTTGCATTTATAGTCACAAACTAAGATGATATTAACCTTCATCTTTCATTAATTTCCTGGATCCAACTATCCCAACTCGTACTTGGATGAATTAAAATTCCAAATCAGGTTGTTTTATAGAATCTGGATTCTTCAACATCCAGTTACTCTTCAGAAATGAACTTCTTCATCCCTTTCCTGATGGAGTACTTTAGTACTTGAGGTTTCCTGTACCTTCTCTTCTCTTTGACTACTAGTCTCAAACTTGACTTGCATAGCAAATCTCTATTCATACTGTAAGGATATGCATATTCCCCCTTTGCTAGCTGCACAGAATTAACTGAATGTCCTTATTTAACCTTACCATCATATATTCAAGTGATACCTACAACCTCTTAGGTTGTCACTCATGGCTCTATGTCACTTAAGATGGATTCTTGTCAGGCCCCATCTCCTCTGCATTTAAAACCATGCATAGAACCATTTTCTTCTTCCTGGTTCCTTATTGATTTCTCTTTAGAATTCATTTCACTTTTAAATTATTATTGACTTGATATATCCATGCTCTTATGGAAATACCTTCACACCTTTGGAGGGCATCAACAATCCTCTACTATTCTAGATTTCATTCCTGGAGTGTTGATATGCATTCCTATTAGCTTGATATCTATCTCACGATTTCTTCTTCCATTATCCTAGGATGTTCATGGACTTGACTCCATCCAAGAGTTTTTCCTTGTCTACTTTGCATACTTGCTACCACATATTATGTTGATATTAATTTTCAACATTCCCATATTACTTGGATCCCTCTGATCCAACTCCTTCATGGCCCAATTATATTTCCTGTCATGTTCTTCAGTAACTTGGGATAGTTAACCCCAATTTCTTTCTTGAAGAAATTGATATAGCCTTTTCTTTGACTGATTATATCAACACTTGGATTTGCTTGAAGAATTATTACTTTCCTCTGTCTTGATCCATTTGATTTTTCAAACTGACTAGAAAAATCAACTTCTATCATGCCATATTTGATGACCTTCATACCATGCTTCCACTGTGGATTTTTTTATAAATAATGGAGGTGATACCTCCAATCTGTAGGACTGATCTTTGGAGATGTCACATATTATCTCCAAACTTTTCATATTCCATAAAACCTTCCTTCCTTATTCCCATTCTTTGCATATCCATATGAACTTATGGTTCATGCATTATCATGTATCTCAAATGGATTTCTCCACCTAACATTCACATTTGATGTATAAATATTGTCACCTGGACTATATTCCCCAAACAATAATTTCATTTGAGGTTTCATGCTGTTTATTGAACCCAACATCTCATCCAATGACTTCTAAAAGATCTCAAATATAAAATGAAGAGTTTTCCCTGTCCTTCTTCCTTCTTTATTCTATCTGAAGACATATCTACAACCTTTTTTTGTTTTAAATGTAACCATTACATCCATAAACATGCATACAATAAATTCTTGTTAGCTAGAACCATATTATACCATTTTGGTAATATAGGGACAATTTTCCTTTCATGGTCACCAACAATCTTATTTTTGACTTATTGTTATCTAAGATGATCGATCCTTAATTATGGTTGAATACCTGGAACCCTCTTTCCAAGACCTTTCCATTGATTTCTTCCTAGCTCATTTTAGAATCTTGAGAAGAAAGTTATGATCCTTTAAAACTTGTTCTTTTTCTCTGATGCACTTCTTGTGCAACATATCTCTTTTCTTTGAGCTAATGGCTCTTAGATATTTGATGGATGCTATCATAAATTTCATAGGTCTTCAGTACCTCTCCTGATGTAGGTTTGAACCAGACGAAACCCACAATATTTCTTCTAACCCCTTTTTCCTTCTTTAACATAGTTTTCGAGCACTATCCCCCTTTTGCCTTCAACCCTTAATTCGCATGGGACCATGGCTGTGACCAAGTGCTAACAGCTGGGTTCTTATATAGATCCTTGAAAATTTAGGCTCCTAAGCTTCAAAGGTTTCCCTTTCCACACATCACAAATATCACAGAACCTTGAACTGGCAAATTCATGGAGGACGGTAGATCTACAGTCCACATTCTTTGTTAAGATCTATGGTGGATAGGAGCTTCGGGAATCCAGATTTGGAGGTTACCAAATCACATCACAACCATATCCTAGAGTGATGAATTGGAGAAATCCTGAAGTGGGGTGGATAAACGGTCCATGGTGTTAGCACTGAGAGTCAGCCTGAGATCACGAGAGCATAAGCCTAGTACCCATCAAAATGTTGGTGGAGGTAGGTTTATGAGTGGAGGTCAAATGAACAAAACTCAGTACAAGAATGTTTTAACATAGAAACTAAGGAAACAATGCATAGGAAAATGAGGTCCTAATTAAATTCAGTCAGTGGTTTAGAGTTAAAGGTGAGCAAAGCGAAGACTTAGTGAGAAAGGTGTACAAGTCTACCATGGGAATCCGACTTTCAAGTAGCTTGGTGAAGAAAAACTCAGGAACACGGGCACTCTTAAACTTAAGTTTCATAAACTGAAATATATCACAGTTAAACAATAACCAAACCTCCATTACCATGAAACTACAACAACTTGTATGGATCCTCCATGCACGAGAAATTCAGCATAAGAGGGAAAAAGGAAACAAGGAAATTACTGAAATAGTTCACATGAACATTATAAGTAACCCTACATTAAAATACAACTACAAACCTCATCTGGATCCTCCATGCATGAGTGTTTCAGTAAAGATTTAAACAATATGATGAAATAAGATAACTTCTATTAATGTGAAAGTCTCAGATCTCATAAAAAACCAGAGAACATCTCTGTTATCAAAATGCTACAAAATAGGGAGCTCTGCTCAACCAGTTGATGACCATAACAAAATCTAGAATTGATCTATTTATAATCGGATCAGTTCACAACTGCAAGGAGTGTGATATGGCCATCCCATTCAAAGATTTACATCTATGCAGCCTTTTTTCAGACTGTGTGTGTTTCCTCTTTTCAGATGTAAACCTGACTCAATATGGGCCTGTAAGAAGAAACTATCCATAGTTGTACCTTGGGCTGAAAACCCTGTCTCCTTATCCAAAATTCCATGCTTTCTATTTATGGAGTGAGCTAAGGTTTCAACTACCAGTCCCTGCTCATTAACTGAACCCTCCTCGGAATTGGAGCGTGGTTGGATGACTAGAAGGAGACCACCTATCGTTTTCGGATACGATCTTATATGCGCATGTGATTTTGGGGTCGTGGGAAACAATTTAGGACCACATCGCTTTCGGGTAAGAAATGCACCCTCATTTGCCATGTAGCCTCCCCGAAAAGCCATGGTTAGGATTTCAACCATCTCAAATCCTTTTATCGCTTGAGCATGTTGTGGCCCCGAAATGATTTGAGGCCATTGATCTGGATGGGATATAAGATCTGGGCATGCCGACTACTTTAGCGCCCCTCCCAAATCTTTTATCCACCTACCAACCTTGGAATCCTTCCAACTACGCTTGGAGATAGAGCTACATCGAACTGCATAGGGAATTTTGACCACTACAGAATGCACTTTCTAGCTCTCCTACTTTCCTGGATGTCACTCGTGACTATGGAAAATTTTATGTGATAACACACAAATTCCTAGCATCCAATGGCTGAGATCTATTAAAAAACTCTAGCTCCAGGATTTTTGGAAGCACTACTTTATAGGTCCACTGGAGTTCCAGAATGATGAACTCACAAACAACAAACCAACGGATTGCACCTTACTGCTAACCAATGACCATGATCGACTCTGGGACTTCGGGATTTGGAAGTTTTGAATTGTACACACTCTCAAACCTTCTAGAGTACCAAGTCTCTAGGTTGCTGCATCTGTTTCCACGTACCTTCTCCCAATCAATGGTCGAGATTAACTCTGACCTCCAGGAGTTCTCGACTCAACACAAATGCAACACAATTCCTCTGGAGTACCAAGTCTCCAGACCTTGGGATCTGGCGCCACGCATCCCCTGTTGGAAATAATAGAACAACTGAGAGGGGGGGTGAATCAGTTGTTCATAAGCTTAAACAATTTTATGCCTTTTAAATAATTATTAAGATTTCTTCATGTGTCATCAACCAATCATACAACATATGGACAGTAAGAGTAA
>JASDQU010104152.1:211792-222359 GCA_032191745.1 Picea mariana | reverse complement strand
CCAATGGTCACCATCTTCCTTCTTCTCAGCAAACTTCTGTATCTCGAGCTTTTGTGGGCATCTTCTTCCATGCTGTTCCTCTTGAGCTTTACATTCAAATTTCTTATTCTGTTATCCTCACTGTTGTCATCAATGACAAGCATTCACTGCATTCTGTCCACTGAATTTGCCAACATCCCCTATGATGAACGATCAAGATATACTTGGGCCTTCAGGAGTCCTTGAGCTCAATTTATTATACCCTGAATCCTCCAGAGTGCCAAGTCTCTGGAATAAGAGATCCACTCCCACATGTCCCTCTTAAATCAATGGTGAGCATTTACTTTGCTCTCTGGAGCTTTGGGAGTCTTCATACTTTAACAATTCTTGACCAAGTTTAGCTACTTTCAGAAACCATCAAGGGCCCCACTGACCATAATCGAGGGAAGTGCCATGTGGAAAAATAATATAAGAGGACACGTGGCTCAATCGGGAGGGTGACATGTGTTTCGGTCTAACTGGCATAATCAATATTTGAAGGGTACATAACTCACTGACCCCTGACATGCATCTTGTGTGTCTACATCATCTGAGGTGACGTCAATGATTCATGTTACTTAAGGACTTTAGGGATACAGAACTTCCAAATATTTACACTTGCACACCTCAAGTCTTTTGAACACCAAAATATCAAACTTCTTAACCTTTCAGGTCCACATAGTACAACTATCATCAATTAAGGTGGTGACACTTGGTAGACCTAGGTAAGTCCACGTCACTCTAGGTGACATCATCTTTCCATGTCATACCTGACGCTTTAGGAATTTGGGGATGTACTTCCTTCGACATTTTCTCCAAGCTATTGAACCATCGAAATGGTCCATGTCACCCCTGGTTACGTTACTTCAGTGCTCCGAGACTTCAAGGATTTAATTCCTTTCGTGCAACCACAAAACATTCTTCTGGAGTGTCGAAACTTTGAACCATTTTAATCTTTGAACACATATCCCTTGAAATAGATAGTCCACATTGGTTCCAGATTTTGAGACTTCAATAGATTTCTTTGCTTATTGCTTTAAAACGACTGGAGGGGTGAAGTCCAAAGGACTTTGGTGCCTAACCTCCGTGCATCTTCTCTTGATCTAATGGTTGTGGGAGATATATCTCACTCTGAAGAAATCTAGTGACCCAAGTTAACTCTGCGGCCCAATACCATGTTTTTCATGGTTTATCAAACTGCTATACTCCTGAGCTTTTGAACACAATCCAAGTGTTCTCTTAGCCCTCTTTTGGCACTCTGTACATCAAATCTCTTTGGAGTTTTTACTCTAAAATCCTCGTTCTTGGCCCATCCAGGTTTAGTGTTGAAACCATGGCTTTGATACCATTTTTTAACATCCCCAACCACTCAATAGGTTGGGAAATGCCACAGAGGAACATCTTTCTGCTCTAATACCATTTTTTGTAACATCACCGATCACTAATGGTTGGGCCATGCTACTCATAGAAACAACAATTATCATATGCATATGGATATAAACATAAAAAAAGAACATATTTTGTTCATACATATATTAATGCGGAAATAATAGTAATCCTACACATACAACATATATAGGCGTTACTCATCAATTATAATACATGTACATATACAAAATGTTTAAATGAACATAAAAGTGGTACTTATATTTTAATATAAGACCATCAGCTACGTGGAGACCTTCTACGAACCTCCCAACCATAGAACACACTACTCATCACTCTCAGCAGTGGGTCATCCCTGAGCTGGGACTAAAATCCACCCAGGGAAAAGGAGTCCTAGGCTAGGCTGAGGCTACGAGACTACACAATGAAACAGGAAGGATTTCCTCCTAGGAGCCACTTACACCCACTGCTCACAGAATATCCTTCCCCACATGCCTGTCCCACCCCAGCATTGTACACTTTCATTGTCCAATAGTTCATCGACTGCTACACTTCCATTTCCTTGGGCTTCAGCAATAGACCAGATTAGGAATTCTTAGAGATCTGTAGCTTCTACTAGACTCCCTCCAGGAGAACTCACTTCCCCAACAAAATCTCTCACCTGGAGAGATTTTCTCATAGGTATGACAACCTTCTTCTTCAATCATAAAAATCTCTCTCTCACTTGGAAAGAGTAGCACACAGGCTTGACAACCTACTTCTTCAAACAAACTCTCAAGAAAATACAACAACAACATTCGGCTAACGCATAGGTGATGGTAACAACCGAAAATAGGTAGGGACATAGAATATGGAATCAAGCCATGCTCAACCAAGGAATTGTGTTGGAAGAAACAACCAACCACTAAGACACAACATTGGCTCAGGAAAATACAGGCGCGTCAACATTCATAGGAAATAAACACGATAACTCACATATAATTGCAGGTTCTAGCAGTGCGTTCCTGTTCAGAGGTAGATAATGGAGTTCATGGCTCAGTGCGTGAGTGTGTGCATGCCCAGGAAAAATGGTTAGAAGATCCCTAAGACATTCAGAATTCCCACTTATAATTGCATGCTCTTGAGTTGACACATGGCACTCATGAAGCACGTTCCTCTCCACTTGGAAGTTCATTCCTCTACCCAAAGGAACTTAGGGTAATTGGGTTTATTTCCCAAACCTTAGTCTTTTATGAAATTAATAATACAATATTATTCCCTTAGAGGTAATCCCTCTAGCTTATCCCCCTTTCCTAGACTCTTAGCCCCTTCCCTTCCCTACCTAGTGGAGCTTAATCCCCCATTATATTTTATCATGGTTGGTCTACATGCAATGATGTTGTTTATTAATAATCTGCATAATTACATATACAAAATCAAGCCCACTTCCCTTAGCCTCTAGGATCTCCAGGCTAATACACACATAATCCTACCATATTATAATAACTCATCTCACTAAGCTATCAAACATGGTTACAATTGATAATTACAACTGGGGATCTACCTCAGGATATTACAATGGTTGAGATATTTGGCATATTGTTATAACCCTAAATTGCACCACACATGCGTACCTGGCATCAGGCCAAATCATATCCCTTCTTTGCCAAAACATTGCTGAACAACTCTTTGAAAATCCTCTTGTATAAAGGCCCACATGCCCTAACCCATTACTACACGCATGTACATGTTGGCTAACCCAAAATAGCCCGCATGGACCGACAAAAGCATGAAAAAAGGAAAGTTGTCGATGGAACAAAAAGCTATGGGTGAGTTAACTGAAACTCCCGGCCATGCATGGACGAGGGTTCGTCCAAATACCTAGCTCCTTATAGCCTATAAAAGAAGGGGTGGGGGTCCTATTTGGAAGAAGAAAAATATAACAAAGAAACTCTGCCCATTTACGTATTCCTATTGTCCCAACCCTTTAGCCTTTCCTTGTGCCAAAGGAGATTCAAAGCAAAGCAGTTGGAGGATAGAAGAAGAGGAGCCCAGGATCATGTTCAAGGAGTGGTAGCCGGTCTCAACTTTTGTAAGTTGACTCATTCAAAGTAATAAAGAAAATGCTTTTCCTATCCCAATTCATGAACTGTTTATAGTTTGATCAGTGTATGTTTTGATTTCTTTCTAACCCATTAGTATATAAGTAGTATGCATGCATAGTTGTTGTTTGTCTTGGATGCAGGTCAGCTTTGGAAGGAGTATTGCGAACAAGTAATCAAGCACAACGGAGGATTGACATCAAATTTCAGGAACGAGGTAGGTTGATATTTCCATGCACTTACTAAGAAAGGGGGATTTAAATCTAGGGATGAAGGTAGAAAGTAGTTTCTCTTCGCTTATATTTGCATGCAAAGTCTGAACTCTATTTGCTAGTCCGTAGGGAGATTTTCCCAACAATAGAATTGGCGACTGCACTAGGGAGACTCTCTAGGGTTCCTAGAATTTTATTTAGTTTTTGGGTAGTTTTATAGACTAGTTTTTCTTGCCTGTTTTCTCCTTTAATTTCTGTAAGGTCTGAGCTAGCAGGGAGTCTGGTTTTCCATACCAGCTTTCCCTGTCTTTTGCTTGATTGTGTTTTTCGGGACCCACAGAGGTACATGCGGCTTGCACAAGGTCTTCATGCATGTACCCGCACCCTACCCTCTTACAGCCTGCGTGTGAACGCTAGCTGTAGAAGTACCAGTAGCGTGTGGAGTTCAGAGAACTTAAGAGGCAGTCATCCTCTTCCCTGTCAAAATCACACATTCTCAGGGGGTTTTCTATAACTCTGTCTGAGTCTTGTTTGCTAGCATTCCTATCTCAGGTTGTTTTTTCCTTATCATTTTTCCTTACACTTTGCTTTTTTTTTTAAAAGAGAGTTCAAGCCTTCAAGGGATCCTGGTTATCAATATCAGTGGTCTTTTCCTAGTTTTGGGTTCTCTGTTTTATTTTTTCTCAAAGTTTAGATATACATGCGGCTTGTACAAGGTCAGCCTGCGTGTACATGCACTCTTCCTCTATCCAGCGTGTGTTCACATGCGTGCTATTGAAGTGACAGTCATGTGCTTGTACATGATACTTGTTGTTGAGGGTAAGGCATTCATCATTTCCCTTGACAAGAATTATTCCTCTCAGATGTTTGAATTTTTGTCTGAGCAGTCACTAGCTTAGGATTAATCTTACCCTTAGCTTGCTTTTTCTCGTTTAAAAAGTTGTCAGAAAAATAAAAGAATTTTCATGGTTTTTAGACAAGTGTGAGAGTCATTTTCTTTTAAAAATTGCTAGTGTGTGATTTTTTTTTAATCTGATTCTTTGTGATCTACGACTAGGACAGAGTTGTTTTTCTTGGTTTTTTCTTATCGATATTTTTCCTTTCTTGCTTTACTAGAATTTAAAATAAAATAAAAAATCCTTTTTCATTTTCTTGTTTGGTTGAAGAGTGTGTTTCTGCATTATTAGCCAGGGAAAAGTCGTTTATTTCATAAGTTTTTGTAGTTCACTTAGATCATAAGTAGCTCGTAGTCGAGTGAAATTCCTTTGAGTTTGCTGTCCAAAATCTTAGAAAATTTTTAATTTTTTTTTTTTTTGAAAAGTTGTTGAAATTTTGCATTAAGTAAAAGTTTTGTTTCCACCTTTTTTATTCATTCATTGCTTTCATCTGTTACACATCATCATTTTCACCCTCATACCCCTTGATTTCAGACAACGCCATAAAATTAACACTAAATTTAAAATCTACTAGACTTTTATGTTTGTAGGGTTCACCAACTAGTTCAGGATTAGGGCCTTGGATTAGGTTGGAGAGGAAACTCTTCAAGGCCATTTAAAATAAAAAAATGGAGTATGAGATAGAGAGTTTCTAAGTCCAGTGTCATGAAAGTTATCTGGGACACCCCTCTAGCACAAGGGACAAACACGAGGTCGCGTGTGGAAAGGTGGCAGAGATAACCCCTCCAAAGCTAGACCAATCATAGTGGAGAACACATACAGAGGGCTTGTTTTGGGATTCCGTCATTTGCATTTTCCATGGGGCTTCATGGATGTCAAATCCATTCAAGGTCCTCAGTTGTCTTTCGAAACATTTTCTCTCGATACCCTTGACAGGTTTCGTGCTCGATACCCTGCTCATTGTGGTCTACCCAACTTTCGACTGTACCCGCCTGGTGACTGTTCGCATGCTTGCAACCTAGTTGCCAATATTTTTAGGGACATACACAGGTGATTGCGGGGGTATACCGCGGTACCTAGGATAGACATCGGGCCACACTTTGCAAAGTATACCCGGAGGGTGCTTCTGTGTTCGAGTTGCACTTGCACTGGTAAGTTGCTCTAATGTTGGTTGTTGTAACTGTTCTTCCAATTAATTTAGTGTTTGCTTGTCTTATCTTCTAGGGACTTTTTTTTTAGTGCATGTTTCTTTTGAATGTTTAGACTACCTTAGCATGTCTTGGATCTTCTCACACAGTGGAGGAACCCAAGCTCCCCCAGTCACGAAGGCTTATTGGCCTATCGCCGATTACATTGGAGCCACCCCAGCCACGATTAATGTGAAAGCTATACCAACAAGGGTCTTTTGAAGCGACCGGGTTACAAACCATTGTGCCCGAACAACCCCCAGAGGAATCGACCATTTTGGACCTTGAAGCAAGCACTCTTGGCCCAGTCGAAACCCCAACCACTGATTTCTTGGCACCTTTTATTGTACTAATTCAATTTCATGAGTGCTAGACAGTGTTGCACACAGCAATGGAAATAAATGTTGTTACTCCTTCTGGGAATTCTTCAATTCCCACCATGGTTGTCACCATAGGAGAGCTTTCCCTGTCTTTTGACAACACTAAAAAATGAAAGGCGAGGTATCCATGTAACTTGTGCATGGAAGACCACCCAACCCATCTATGTCCTCGACTTGCAGAGGCCCAAAAATTTGTCACACAACAATAGCAGGCAGTGTTGACTAATACTTTTCAACATGGGCAAAATATAACTCAAGCCTTTGCAAGCACGGAAGGGGGCAGCCAAGAAACCTGCCCGCCTCTAAACAACCCTGCATCCATGAATGTATATATGGTTAGGGGTGATGCTTTCATATTGACTAGAGAGCACGATTATAGTAAACCAAGTGCTTCTGAGAAGGGTAAAGAAGCTGATCTCCCATCTATTCCTTTACAGATTGAGAAGAAGTTGGGGGAAACAATGACACACATTCCAAAAGGTGCATTTAAAAAATATTCTCATAACCCAAACGCAAGGGCCTCCCAGAACTACTCTGTGGTGGAAGATTTATCTTTAACCCCTTGTGCAATGTCTTCTTTGGAGGTCCTCCAAAGTTGCCCTGCTAAGAGGAAAGCCTTGTTAACCTCTTTGGGCTCTACTAAGACTTGTAATCCAGGTACCATCATGTTATATACAACTGACTTAAAACCTCGTCTGCCATACCACGTTTTATATAGTAGTGGCTTATCCCATGAAAACTTTTACTTAGAATATCTTCTACACGATGGTTGATGAGGGCGCCTCGACATGCGTTATGTCGTTGGCATGTTGGAGGGCCATCGGCCAGCCCGTTTTGTCTCCATCACCTACCCTCCTTCCTAATTTCAATGGTCGTTCGTCCTGAACACACGACATCATTCCTTCTTTCCTTGTGTAGTTAGGAGGAAAGATCATGTGTGTCGAAGTAGAGGTAGTCGATTCTCCCCTCGACTATAAGTTCTTGTTAGGAAGGAGTTGGAATTATGCTATGAAAACTGTGGTTGCTACAATTTTCCTAGTCTTGTTGTTTCCACATGAGGGCCGGATAGTGACCATCGATCAATTGTCTTTCTCCAGACCTGATCCTACTTTGGGGGCATCCACGGTCCCGATGATTGATAATCATCAACTAGGTGTCGTTAACATAGTAGTTGGTTTGTGCCCATCCTTGATGGGTAGCTTCGATTACCCACCTCCTCATGATGATATCAAATTTATATGCAATCACCATAAGGTTGAGATTTTTCAAGTTTCGTCGTTCCGCACAACTTCGAGGATCCATGGATACCTCCTTCCCCATCGACCATGATGGATGAGACAGGACACCCAGGCATGTCCATGCCCTTGTCTGTCGCTAAAGTAGCGTACTCTTTAGTCCAAAAAGCTTCGGCTAACACTAATCCGACTCCTACACAAGAGTTAGATCCACTTCTAGAGCCTATTTGGGCTCAGGGTTCTCTCGGTAACATCGATTCGTTAGACTTAGTCTTGCCTTCTGATGAAGTAGTAATCGAAGCAATGACTATTTCGGACAAACCTTGGGAAGATATTCATCACAGATCTTATTTTCTCCCAGAGTTAAGATGAATTGAAGCAGGATAATTCACTGTAACCATAATGGGAGGTCAGTCGTGTCCTATTAATCTCCTAGCTACACATGAAATTTATGCTGAGGGAAATATGGCAACTATTGTTGAAACTATACCAATAAACATCTCCCGAAACCATGGCATTGTGGAAAATGTCTTTGTTGGAGAGGATTTCTCCCCCGAAGAGATTCAAATCTACACGGATCTTTTCAAATAATTTCGTGACGTTTTTTTCTGGTGTTATGAGGAAATGCCAGGCATTGATCCAAAAATAGTTGAACATGAAATCACAACTTATCATGATGCCAAGCCTATTCGATAGAAGCTTCGTCTAGTTAATCCCAAGAAAGCAACAACTATCAAGATTGAGGTTGAGAAATTGCTAAAGGAAGGTTTTATCTATCCTATACATTTGACTCAATGGGTGTCAACTCCTATGCTAGTCAATAAAAAACAAGGCACAATTTGTGTATGTACCGACTTCTGTGATTTGAATAGGGCATGTCCAAAAGATAATTTTCCAACACCATTCATCGACCAGATCATTGATGAACGTGCTGGTTGCAAAGCCTTTTCCTTCATGGATGGTTTTTTGGGATATAATCAAATCCAAATCAAACTCGAAGACCAACACAAAATGACATTCATTTGTCCTTGGGGTACATTCACATATTGTTAGATGCCTTTTGGTCTTAAAAATGTTGGAGCCACATTCTAGCAGGCCATGTCTTTTTATTTTCATGATCTCAAGCATATATTCGAGGCCTACCTAGATGATTTAGCATCACGATCTCACAAGAGAACGGATCATCCCACACACCCTAGAATAATCTTCAAACGCTGTCGCTACTTTAGGATTTGCTTTTATCCAAACAAGTGTAGATTTTGCGTAACATCGGGACGTTTGTTAGGTTTCATAGTATCAAAAACAAGGATCATGGTTGATCCTCTCAAGGTGGAGACAATAATCTAGTTGCCCCCCACACACACAATCCTTCAACTTCAGAGTCTACAAGGCAAGGAAAACCTTTTAGGACGCTTCATCTCCAACTATGCTGAAATCACCAAGGGCTTTATACACTTACTGATGAAAGATGTTCCTTTTTACTGGGACAATGCCACTCAGTGCTCTTTCAATGCATTAAAACATGCCCTCACAACAACCCCTCTGCTACGACCACCTAACTATAAAAAATATTTCTTATTATATCTGGTTTCCGCAGAGTCAACCATTGGCATGGTTTTAGTTCAGGAAGATGATTTGTTCTCAGAATACATGATCTATTACTTGAGCCGAGGCCTCATAGGACCCGAACTCAATTATTCTCATATCGAACAACTTGCATTTGCAACAATTCATGCTGTTCAACGGTTCCATCATTATGTTATATTTCGCAAGACCACCATCATTGCTGTCATGAATCCATTCCAGTACATGTTGACATGACAGGCAATAGGCGAAAAAATTAGTAGATGGATAGTTATCCTCCAGGAATTTGACTTAGACTTCATTTCAGCAAAGTCCAAAAATTCATTGGTCTTCGTAGAGCTTATTTCAAAACTCTGGTTGAGTCAGGTGACGTTGTGCCTGAAGAATCGCCTATCCGGGGAGATATGTTTTTGATCACATCTTCAGATCCCTGGTATGAAGATTCACTTATCTATATCCAGAATTTGAAGTGCCCCACTTTTGCTTCTTGGGATGAACGTCGGCATATACGCCATTAGGCTAAGAATTATCTCATACTCGATGATACATTGTATTGGAGAGGTGTAGACTGCATCTTACGTTGATGTCTCACACATGAGGAGGCAGTCATCGTGCTCAACGATTTCCATACCAAATCTTGTGGCGGTCATTTTTCTGGGTTGGAAACAACCCAAAATATTCTTTGAGTAGGTTACTTCTGGCCAACACTTATCAAAGATTATATAGAATCGGTCAAGAAGTGCCATCCATGCCAAATCTTCTCTCGGAATATGAGGGCACATCCTGCTCCTATGTTTCCTATCATCACAGTTGGTCCCTTCACCAAATAGGGGATTGATTACACTACTTGCAACCCCCCTTCAGAAAGGGGGCACCGCTATATCATCGTAGTTATCGACTACTTCACTAAGTGGATCGAAGTTATGCCAACGTTTAAAGATGATGGAGAGACTACATGTCTCTTTTTATTCAACCAGATCATAGCAAGGTTCAACATCCCAAGAGAGATTGTTACTGACCATGGCAGTCACTTTCAGAACCAAATGATAACCAAGTTAACATCAAAGCTTGGGTTATGGCAAGAGCATTCATCACCCTACTACCCCCAAGCCAATGGGCAGGTAGAAGCTGTAAATAAAACTCTTAAGACTATTCTACAATGAAATATCAACTTAGCCAAGTCAAATTGGAATTTGATGTTATACTCGACATTATGGGCTTACCGAACATCTGTTAAGACTGCAACTAGTTTCTCACCTTTTCAACTCATTTATGGGCTAGAGGTAGTCTTACCCATCGAATGTCAGATCCCATCTCTAAAATTGGCAATACAATTATTGCTAGACACTTCTCCACTTGAAGAATGGTTAGTACACCTTGAGCAGCATCATGATGCGGCCCTGGCCAATGAGGCTGACAAACATAAGGTCAAGTGTCAGTATGATAGGTCTGTTCGTCCTCGGATTTTCTCTGAAGGTGACCTTGTCCTGGTCAATGACTAAGATAAGGACCCCCCGAGGGAAGGAAAATTCAAACCCATGTGGTTCAGAGCTTTCATCGTAAAAGAGGTATTAAAAAAGGGCACTTA
>JASDQU010104152.1:189902-203454 GCA_032191745.1 Picea mariana | reverse complement strand
ATGAAGAAGAAGGCATGGGAGATCATGATGATATACCCAATTGCAGAAATTTTTTGCAGCTGAGGAGACTGCAAAAACAGAGCCAGCCACTGGAGCAGCTGGATGCAACGATCGAAGAGATCAGAAGGATGATGTTGAGGTAAGCAGAGACTGCCAGCGAGGAGAAGTTAAGCAGAAGGAAGGAAGCAGCAACAGCAGTAGGATGAAGCAGATGAACAACTCCAGAGGATGATTCGGGATCCAAGAGAATTTCCACAGCTGAGATGGGAAGCTCATGAGTTGGAGCTCATGAATTTTGTAGTGGAGGAGTATGATGCAGGAGCATATCTCCACGTCAGCCAGCCATCCATGTCAGCAAATTCAAATCACGTGTTGAAGAGAGGCATAGCCTCATTTGAAATCTGAATTCAATGTAATTAAATGTCTAGGTTGGTGAGCCATAGAGCCGTGCCTTTGCGCAGGTTGTAGATAATATCAGCCTTTAATGTTTGTATGGCTAAGATCTATATCTAGATAACGGATTAGACATCCCATTCAATGCAATTGAATAGGGTAGGTAGGTTGGAGGGAAGCGCTCGAAGAGCCCCCTCAGGTAAAAGAGATCTAGTATCTCATTTTGGTAGTAGTTGTAATGGTTGTAAGAGGAGAGCCAGAGAGAGCTCGAGAACACCCTTGTACAAACAGACATTTGCCATTTTTAATATAAACATAAGCATTTTTTCCTGCATGTATCCTGTGTTATGTGGATTTCTGTGAGTGTTATTTTATGCTGTAGATGTATACTGTAGTTGTGCATTTGCAGGAGTGTGTTTGATTTCAGGTGAAGGTCTTTGAGGCTCCACACTAGGAGGGTGTGACAGAACGCTACGGGTTCTGAGAGCTGTGCACAGAGGATGCACTCTTGAACTCTACGGAGTCATACAAAGACGTGTTGTGGCACAAGAATTGGAATCAACAACTCAGGAGAAGACCTCAAGTTTGTTGAATACTTGAAGGCAAGGTTGTGTATGAGAGACACAGTTGCAGACATAACTTAGCTGTGAGTTCTGTAAAGCTCTACCAGCTGGGAATTGAGCATAGGCACAAGGTGCAGTTGGGTGAACTCTTTTGTGAGTTCAGACAGAAGCCAAAATCACTGAGGATTCCGTGAAGCTCTACCAGGTGGGCATCGAGCTAGTGCAAGGAGTGCACAGAAGAAGGACTCTGCTGTGAGTTCAGAGAAAAAAATAGAATCACTGAGGATTCTGAGAGCTCTACCAAGTGGGCATTGAGAAGGTGCAAAGGGTGTACAGAAGAGGACATAACTGTTGGAGGCTTTGGGGAAAAGATACTCTTCCAAGTGGGCATCGAGTAAGTGTGCAGACAGACACAGAAAAAGGAGAAGAGAACTCTTTTGAGTTCTGGAATTTAGAAGAAGATTCCAGTGAGGGATCTTCACAGGGTTGTTGAATAACATGAAAGACTTAGCAATCAAGCTGCTTGAGCGAAGGATAGACAAGAGGGCATCCAAATATTTTCCATCTGCAGGAGAAGAAAGAAATTCAAAATCCCATAGGGGTCTGAGCATGTGAGAAGCTCAGGAGAGACAGCACCGTGTATGCGTAAGGACTCTACAAAAGAGAAGACGTCGAATCCCTTGAGGATTCAAAGGGAGCGAAGCTCAGGAGGAGTCAGTGTTTTTATTACGTGCAGTGAAGCTCAAGGTCATGGAGCTCGCAGAGGAAAAAGAGCACAAAGGTTGAGGCCTTTGGAAGACTTAGAATTCTTCCAAGTGCAGGAAGAAAGTGTGCAGGAAGCTCAAGAGGGAGCATATCCACCATCAGATCGGCTGGAGAAAGGAGATCTTGACCATTGGTTTACACATCCAAGAAGGCGTCAAGGGAAGCGCATGGAGGGGGAGATCAGCAGTCGTTGGATCTCATTCAGAAATCCCGTGAGTCGTCGGATTGAACCAGAGTTGCATGAGTTTTAACATCGGGACTTCAACCGTCAGGAAATCGGCATTCCTGTGGATAGGAGATCAGGTAAGTCCATAGTGAAATCCCTGAGACATAATCTGAGCCATCCGTTTGGGGAGATAGGTGTCAGAAATATGAAGAGAGTCGAGATATTCGACATTGGGAAATCGGAGTTCCTGAGGTCGTGGAAGTTGGGACATCACAAGTCTCGAAATCCCAGAGAAATCAGGACCGTCCATCTAGAGGGGATGCACGGTAGCAATCAGAGCCATTGGGAAAAGTCCCGACAGGAAAAGTCATCCATCATCATATCGAGGATTGAGATATCGAGAATCCCGTGGACACGGGGTTTATGGAATTTGGAATCGTGAAGTCCGAAACCCCGACAAGGAGGAAGTTGCCATCGTGGGGGCCAACTATCATCATTTCAGACAAGGAAGAAGCTCCGTTGTGTGGGGGCCAACTGTCAGCCTATCAGGGTTCAAGGAATCGGTAATCCCGTGAGCAAATGTTTTTCGAGATTTTAAACCCCGAAACCCCAATGAGTAGTAAGACTGCGGTCAGGGGATAGTGGTCATATGGGCCAAGAGTATAGCCAGAAGGGCTAACATGTAAAGGGCGCATCAGGATTTGAGGGATCACAAGTCCTGAGGACATATGCATTTTGGCATTGAAAAGTCTGAAACCCTGATGAGGACATAAGGTTACGGTCTTATGAGTAGCAGTCACATGGACCAGGGAAACTGCCAGGAAGGGGTTAAACTCGAAAGGAGCGCATCAGTGATCGGGGATTCAAGAGGACAAGAACTCTTGACGACGGGGAATGCGAAACCCCGAAACCTAAAATTAAGATCAAGGAGAGGTCACGGCTGAGTGCAGAAGACCGTGTAGGTGAATGAAGGACCTGTGGATTGGGTTTTCATCAGTGATTCCAGCAGGGAATCGAAAGAGACAATTCGTCTCATGAATGAGTGAATGAGAATGATCCTGTGAGTAGGAGCGTGATGGGGTGGTGGATCATGTCTCTACCGCCATCAAGTGGTATCAGAGCCTGATTCTTGTCTGTATATTTTAGGCAGGAAAAGGCAAGAGATAAAGAGCACTCTGATACACATCAAGTGGTATCGTAGCTAGAACTTTGTTTGTATATTTCAGGCAGAGGGAGAAAGACAGAGTGTTGGAGACTCTGTGGCGATTTTTTGTAGGTAGGTAGCAATCAAAAATACAGTTAGGAAGACTGTAGGAGGATGAAGCTGGTAGAACTCTTAGTGTGGAGTGACAACAACAGATTTTCCAGGAAGGCAAACAGAGACAACACCATGGTTACTGAAGGCCATAGGCATGCTGGGAAGAAACGAAAGGCAGAAAAACTTGTAGAAATGGATAAAGAAATGGATAAAGAGATCTATGAATTAAAGGAAGACATAGAGAAGCTCGAACTGCGGATGCGGCACGATAGGAGGTCGAGACAGATGCGTGAATTGCCCATGAAGAAGCCAAAAGAAAAATGGCCAGTCAAGCAACTGATGGTCATAAGGCAACGAAGGCTGTTAAAAAGATGGTTGAGGTATGATGAAAACCACGATGGACTTGAAGAAGAGATGGTTTAGGTATGTGAACTAGAGACTGGAAAATTTGTCGGTGAAGAGGATGAAGTGGGATCATTTGAGGATATCAAGAACTGCTAGGAGGGAAGAGAAGAAATTCCAGATTACCAGGTGGGCAACGAATTCAGATCACTGTGGGATCTCAGAGACTGTCAGGAGGATAGCCAAGGAATTACACATTTCCAGTTGGGAAATGATATGAGGTCGTTGCGGGATCTCGAAGACTACCAGGAGGGTAGTGGAAGCATCTCATATTGCTAGGTGGGCAGAGATGAAAATTTGAGACTGTCTGAAAGCCTCATGGACTCGGAGGTGAGTTCAATTCAGTAAGGAGTGTTGATGAAGATGGGATCAGTTGATCTCATAGTCTACCAGGAGGGTAGTGAGAAGATCCCATATTTCTAGGTGGGCAGGGACAAGGAGATGAGACTATTTGAGGGTCTCATAAATTCAGAGATGGATTTAGATCAGCAGATGTAGATGATAGAGGAGGAGGATCTGTGGGATCTTCTGATGATTGGAGGAATTCAAGTATTCCTATTATTTTCCCAGGAGGAGGCAAAAATCTGTGTTGCAGGTGTAGCAACAGCAGTAGAACAGTTAGCTGAGACTGTCAAGGAGGAATTGGAGCAGGTGTTTGAAACTGCCCAAGCACAAGCAGAAGCACATGAAGTGAATGAGCATTTGGGGAAATGGCTCAATGATTTCAGCCAGGGAGCTGAAAATAAAGAAGCTATAGCACTGAAGCTAGCATAAAAGGAAGCCAAAGAGTGAGCAGGAAGATTTAGAACTCCATAGGAGATGGAGCTAGAGATGCTGGAGGATTGGCTGAACAATCCAGGACCAACAAGATAACTGACAGAAGTTGATCTTTCAGAGAAGGTGACTGAATAGAAAGTCAGTCAGGAAGAGACTACAGAGCATAGGTCTGCAGTAGAGTGGCAACTTGAGGCCACAGATGAAGATGAAGAAGAAGGCATGGGAGATCATGATGATCTACCCAATTGCAGAAAATTTTTGCAGCTGAGGAGACTGCAAAAATAGAGCCAGCCACTGGAGCAACTGGATGCAATGATCGAAGAGATCAGAAGGTTGATGTTGAGGTTGGCAAAGACTGCCAGCGAGGAGCAGCTGAGCATAAGGAAGGAAGTAGTAGCAGCAGGATGGAGCGGATGAATAGCTCCAAAGGGTGATTTGGGATCCAGGAGGATTTCCATATCTAAGATGGGAAGCTCATGAGCAGGAGCTCATGAATTTTGCAGCTGAGGAGTATGATGCAGGAGCATCTCTCCATGTCAGCTAGCTAGCCAGCCAGCCACGATAGTGAACTCAAATCTTGTGTTGAAGAGAGGTGCAACCTCATTTGAAATCTGAATTCAATGTAATTAAATGTCTAGGCTCGTGAGCCATAGAGATGTAACTTTGTGCAGGCTGTAGATAAGATCGGCCTTTAATGTTTGTATGGCTAAGATCTAGATCTGGATAATGGACTAGAGAGCCCATTCAATGCAATTGAATACGGTAGGTAGGTTGGAGGGAAGCGCTTGAAGATCCCCCTCAGGTAAAAGAGATCTGGTATCTCATTTTGGTAGTAGTTGTAATGGTTGTAAGAGGACAGCCAGAGAGAGCTCGAGAACACCCTTGTACAAACAGGCATTTGCCATTTTTAATATAAACAGAAGCAGTTTTTCCTACATGTATTATGTGTTATGTGGATGTTTGTGAGTGTTCTTTTATGTTGTATATGTATACTGTAGTTGTTTATTTGCAAGAGTGTGTTTGATTTCAGGTGAAGGTCTTTGAGGCTTCACACCAGGAGGGTGTGACAGAATGTTGTGGGTTCTGAGAGCCGTGCACAAAGGATGCACTTCTGAACTTTGCGGAGTCAGACAAAGACGTGTTGCGGCACAAGAATTGGAATCAACAACTTAGGAGAAGACCTCAAGGTTCTTGAATACCTTGGAGGCAAGGCTGTGTATGAGAGACACAGTTGCAGATAGAACTTAGCTGTGATTTCTATAAAGCTCTGCCAGTTGGGTATTGAGAATAGGCACAAGGTGTAGTTGGGTGAACTCTGTTGTGAGTTCAGACAGAAGCTAGAATCACTGAGGATTCTGTGAAGCTTTGCCAGGTGGGCATCGAGCCAGTGCAAGGAGTGCACAGAAGAAGGACTCTGCTATGAGTTCAGAGAAAAAAATAGAATCACTGAGGATTCTGAGAGCTCTACCAGGTGGGCATTGAGAAGGTGCAAAGGGTGCACAAAAAAGGATAGAACTGTTGTAGGTTCTGGGGAAAAGATACTTTGCAAGGTGGGCATCGAGTAAGTGTGGAGACAGGCACAGAAAAAGGAGAAGAGAACTCTTTTGATTTTTGGAATTTAGAAGAAGAGTCCACTAAGGGATCTTCACAGGGTTGTTGAATAACCTAGAAGACTCAACAATCAAGCTGCTTGAGCGAAGGATAGCCAAGAGGGCATCCAAACATTCTCCATCTGCAAGAGAAGAAAGAAAGTCAAAATCTCGTAGGGGTCTGAGCATGTGAGAAGCTCAGGAGATACAACACAGTGTATGCATAAGGACTCTGTAGAAGCACAGACATTGAATCCCTTGAGGATTTGAAGGGAGCAAAGCTCAGCAGGAGTCAACATTTTTACTACGCGCAGTGAAGCTCAAGGTCGTGGAGCTCGCAGAGGAAAAATAACACAAAGGTTGAGGCCTTTGGAAAACTTGGAATTCTTCCAAGTGTAGGAAGAAAGTGTGCAGGAAGCTCAGGAAGGAGCAAAGCCACTGTCAGATCGATTGGAAAAAGGAGATCTGGACTGTTGGTTTACACGTCCAGGAAGGCATCAAGAGAAGAGCATGGAGGGGGAGATCGACAGTCGTTGGATCTCATTCAGAAATCCTGTCAGTCGTCGGATCGGACCAGAGCTGCACGAGGTTTACCATCGGGACTTCAGCCGTCAGAAAATTGGCATTCCCATGGATAGGAGATCGGGTAAGTCCATAGTGAAAACCCCGACACATAATTTGAGCCATCCGTTTGGGGAGACAGGTGTTAGAAATCTGAAGAGAGTCAGGATATTCGACATCGAAAAATCAGATTTCTTGAGGTCATGGAAGTTGGGACATCACAAGTCTCAAAATCCTGGAGAAATTGGGACCGTCCATCTGGAGGGGATGCGCAGCAGCAATCAAAGCCATCGGGAAAAGTCCCGACAAGAAAATTCATCCATTGTCATATTGAGAATCGGGATATCGGGAATCTCGTGGACACGGGGTTTATGCAATTCAGAATTGCGAAGTCAAAAACCCCGACAAGGAGGAAGATGCCATCATGGGGGCCAGTTGTCATCATTTCAGAGAAGGAAGAAGCTCCATTGTGTGGGGGCCAATTGTCAGCCTATCAGGATTCGAGTAATCGGTAATCCCATGAGCAAATGTTTTTCGACATTTGAAACCCCGAAACCCCGACAAGTGGTAAGACTGCGGTCAGGGGAATAATGGTCATATGGGACAAGAGTATAGCCAGGAGGGATAACGCGTAAAGGGCGCATCGGGATTTGAGGGATCGCGAGTTCTGAGGACATATGCATTTTGGCATTGAAAGGTCCGAAACCCCGATGAGGACATAAGGTTGCGGTCTTATGAGAAGCGATCACATGGACCAGGGAAACTGCCAGGAAGGGGTTAAAGTTGAAAGGAGCGCATCGGTTATCAGGGATTCAAGAGGACAGGAACTCTTGACGACGGGGAACGTGAAACCTCAAAACCTAAAATTAAGATCAGGGAGAGGTCACGACTGAGTGCAGAAGACCGTGTAGGTGAATGAAGGACCTATGGATCGGGTTTTTTTTGCAGATATTCCACGAAGGAATTGAAAGAGCCACTTTGGCTCAGAAAGGTGAACTTTTAACGATCCTTGAAGACCGGGAGGTCAGGCGTAGAGACCCTGCAGGGTATGTAGGAGCGTCGCCGCCATCAGTGACTCATTATGCTTCCAATAAAGAAAATACTTTTCCCTTTCTCTTTTTGGGGTACATTTGATTTTTTTGTTCTTTTAAATAATTGTGGAAAAACAATAAAGGAATATTACGTTACAAAGGAGGAACGAGTGTGGAAAACATACAAGCTCGAGGTACAAGGACAAGACTGATGTTCTAGTAGAATGACATGAGGGAAAAATCCTCCGAAGGCCAAAGGTGTTAAGACGCAGAAGAAAACTGTTACAAGGCTGGCGTATGAGGTATGCAAACGCGGTTGATAAAACACACAATGGTAACATCCTTCGATCTAAGTTTAATGAGCCCAGAGAAGGTAAGCTCGGTGGTTTTTCATATTTAGAGAGTCTGAAAAAACATAAAAGGAGACTCCATTGGGGTACCTTTTTCGAATATAGTCTAGTCGGTTCAAAAAAGGGGTAAACTAGCACTGATAAGATGTCGATTCAAAACCATTTTAATGAGTGTGATAAGGACAAGATCACTCAGCCATTTTTTCATTTTTAAGGAGTCTGAAAAAAGCTTAACTATGGACTCCATCAGGAATATTCTTCTGGACCAATTTAACGAGTGTGAAAGAATAAGGTCACTCGACGATCTTTTCAATTTTAGGGAGTCTGAAAAGAGCTTAACTATGGACTCCGTGGGGGTTTCTTTTTTATAAGTTTAGTCCCTCAGGCCCAAAAAAGGGATAAAATTATACCTGAGAGTACTCTTCTAAAGAATGAAAGTTCTATAGAGTAGACCTTTGTTCGTACAGTTGATCATCCAGACCGAAAAAGGGGTAAACTACCACCGAACAGATGTGACTTCAAATTTCAGTGTAACGAGTGTGAAAGGCCACAATATCGCTCAACAAACTTTTCATGTTTAGAGGGTCTGAAAAGGGCATAAAAGAAGACCTGTTGTTTTTTTGGATTCTGTTGGCAGCCAATACAATTTTTCTATTGCCCTATACGCTACCTACACCTATGTCTTACGAATTTCAAGTTTTTCGTCGCATTTTCCAAATAAACGAAACTTTCATTTCTTGAGACTTTTGCACATTTGTCTTCGCTAAGTCTTCATGAGTGTAAGCATGATGATTTCTCCTTTCGAGGTCACATTTCGATCATTATCTGAACTGCCAATATCATTTGTGTCATTATGCATATTGCGCTTATCTTTTTGTTGATTTTTACATGATCGGCAATATCCTTTGGTCAGTTTTTCATACTTCGATGGATTATATAACTCGGTTTATTGATGATATTTAGCCTTTGGATTCGCATTTTATGACTTGCCTAAACATTGATTCATTGAATTGCATGGGGGTCAAGATTTATCTTATGTGATCCTTATTGTTAATCCTTATCATAGCTCTTGGCATATCGATTTTATGAAATATCAATTTGACACCTTGGTTAAACGTTTGATTGGTGAATACATGATTTTGGGGTTTGAAATTCATGTCAGATGTTTGAACATTATGGTATAACACTCGCATGCATTGGTATACTCATTGGAAATTTTTATGTCGATTGTGTGATTGGATTTCATTGAATTTGCAATGCATTAATATTTGGATTGGTTTCCCATTTGGCCTACTCAGCCTTTGGTTTCATAAGATATATGGATATTCATATATAATGCCTATGTCTATTTTTCATGACTATTGTTATGTTGCTTATATATATCGACACATTGGTTAAGCTATGGATATCGGTGGTTACATTGGCGCATAGTTGAGTTTTGTATTGATTTCAATTCGATTGTTGGTAGATTTAAAAACATTGGTATAACATTGATTGTGCATGCACTTACCATTGTTTATTGATCGACCAATTGATATAATTGTTGAGTTGTGTTATAGGGGATATTACAGCTGTAAACGCCAGCCTCCTTACCAGGAATTAAGCTATTCCTCACTTTCCACGCTCATGCTCGCTAATATGATGGTTTCCTTAGATTCATAAATCATACTCAGGTAACTTTGGTCATTTTTTTATTATGGTTTGCCATTTTCAGAGCTAGATCTGAATACCTCTTTATTTATACAACCTGTGAAAGTTTCTGGCGTTTCTAGGGTTTCCCATCTGTACTTTTATTGATGTTTAGAGGATTGTGTGAGTTTAGAGACCGGATTTGCAAATTTTATGTAATAAGTCAGCCTGGATATAAACTCAAAATGATCTGCAACCGGGCTGAGAGGTCGCGGTTTCCCTGGACGACCTGGAGGGCATAGAGAGATTGAATTCTCCTGTGCGAACCTTGTATACTTTGCTATCTGGGTGAGTTATCTTATGGGGATCATGATTTTGATCAGTATCAATCCAGTTTCAGTAGTGATTCCTTATAGGATAATGAGATATCTCCAGCAAAGCAAATGTCACGAGGGAGAGAAGATAATGCAATCGCTCAATCTTTACTGGCAACCGGAGCTTCAAACCCCGTGGCTAATATCACAAGTGTGGATACATGCACAGGGACTCCAATATCTAAGGGTGTTTCAAGTCATATGACCGAATATTCCAGTGCAGGTGGTCCTTCTTATTCAGAGACAGTGGGTCCTATGTCTGATGGTATAATAGAAGCTCCAGGACCAATGGAAGAATTTGCAGTTAATAGTGTTAAAGTAATAAGTGAGGTTGTAGATGTGAAATTGGGTAATATGTTTGAGGTTTCAGAAACATCAATATCTCTCCCATCCATTCAGCCTAATGTTGAACCAGATACATGTTTTAGAGATATTACATTGCAAAACATTGAATCAGAAAAAATAATGAAAAAGTAAGCCTCAAGAAATATTCTCTTGAAAATATACATAGAAGCAGTGAAGATTCTCAAATGATTGAGCAGGTCCTTGCATGGCATAAACATGAAAGCAAGTCTGTTTCCCACTCTATGTCAATAGTGATAGGTGTGTCTATAAGCAACACAAACAAAAAAATGGATGAATGTTTTGTTGATTCAGACTCTATTATTACAAATGAACATAGATCACCTGAATTGGAGCAACAAAATCCTAAGATGAATCATAGCAGTCTAGAATTCCAAGAGGTAACGCATGCAGTTGGGATGTTAGTTAGAAAAAAAGATCAAGTGAGTTAGCTACTGAAGCCTCTAATGTGGCAAACAATCTTCTTGATCTTATCACTTTTCGTGAATCTATTGTTGGATCTAAGTATGCATTGTCTGTTCTAGGTGCGTTAAAGCCATGGATTCCAGATCTTCTTATTGTTGTATCCTCTTCTGCAAATGTTCTTTGCATTGATGGGAGTTTGGATGGTGTAAAGTCAAAACAAGGATTTGATGACTTGGCTAAAGATGGCAAGCGATTTTCTGCTTCTTGGATTGTGACACTTGCTAATGTGGAATGTAGCTCTGTCAATGTCAGAAACTTTCATGAAAACCATCCTCCAGAAGGTCATGCCATGGGAGGGGCCTCTAATGACAATGATTATTCACAAACTAAGGAAAAACTCTCTCATGCAACACTTGACTTTATGGAAACAATCATTAAGTTGTTGCAAAGAGGGGATACCAGGATTGTGCATGCTATTGTAAAAATTATTTTATCACTGACAGCATTGTTTCTGAGACAAAAAGATTATGGCGAGGTTCTTGGATTACTTCATTTCACATGTGTAAAATTGCTAGGGAACGGAAATGTCCAAGAAAGGGGCCATGATATTTTTCTAAATGAATGCTTACTGGAATATTTAGAAGAGATAAATATTCATATAGAACAGGCACTAGAGTCTTTGGGGCATCAAAATGGGGAAGAAATGCTTCGAGTTGCTAAAGAGCTAGTTGAAAATGTTCCTCAAGTCACAGGGTTTGAATTCGATTAACAATCTAAAAGTAGATTATAGCCAAGGTTATTTCGAGAGGAGAATGGATGAAAGTAGAGGAATATGCTGAGTCAAATCTTGGAGGCATTCTTGTAAATTATAAAAAGATTTTACTACTGTATGTAATCATGCATTAAATTCTAGATGTGAGTAATTGGAATCTCTCATCTATGCTTGGTTTCCTTCTTGTAGTCATGTTAATGGTGTAATGATGAATTTCCATTGCAAAATGATTAGTTATTGATCAAGGGCTTTTTCAAGAATACCAACAAGAGGAAACAAAGACAATACATACGCAAGAGAAGCATGAAATGACAGGGCAATGTCAGAGGCAGTGGCTGCTTCTGAAACCTTTGTCTACCAGGTTTTGGACAGTCGTGGCTACTTGCTGATGCTCTGTGCCATGGCTTGCGGCCATCCATGATACTTTTGCTAGAAGTTTTATATTGGCAGACCTCTCTTTTAAAGTGCTGTAGGTGGGTAATTAGTGCTGGTGCTATCCTCAGGAGTGGTGTGATTTCAATCTAATCGTCCTGCTGAAGCTGTTGGTGTATGCTTTGGATATGGTGGCAAGATTTTTCATATTTTCCCTACACTCAACTCTAGATTGATTTATTGATATGCAAAACAGAGGAATGTAGGATTTTTGCCTCTATATGGGTGGATTTTGTTGCATTCATACTAAAGATTTGTTTGATTTTTGTTTTGATTAAAATAAATTCAATTAAGATTTAGTTTGTCCTAAATTAGCATAGCAGTTTGGTTTGTTGTGATTTAGGTGATTTGCTTGTTTTTAATTAGTAATTAAATATTTGTTTTTATGATTTGAATATATTTATGTTAGTTTTAATTGACTTAAAACAGGTATGTTCTCAAATTATACCAGCTACAAAATCAGTTGATTCTGTAGCTAGTCTATAGGAGTAGATTTTTACCATTTTTTTTAATAAAATATCCATCTAACTTGATTTTTTTTGTCTATTACAGGTCAATTCGAATTTGCAATTGAATGGTTGAGCAGTTAGAGGATATCTCAAGGATTTGACTTGCATTTTATTTGCTTAGTTTAGAAGATTTTGGGGATTTTTCCCAGATTTTGTAAAACAATTTGCTATTATTCACAAGGAAGTTTTACCTTGTGAGAAACCTATATAAACCTATGGTTCTTGTAATAATAGGGGATCCTCAGTTGTGGGAGAACAAGGATATGTAATTCTGATTCAAACTGGAGCAAAATTGATGTTTTTTCATAGCTTTTGCTTTTCAATATATCGACACTTTGTTCCAAGTTTTGTATATCATTTTGTTTATGGTTTAGTATTACTTTGTTATCTAAATCAAATGCAAATGATATAATTTCTTTACTGTTATACATATCTTGTTGCTTTCAAATAGATAAAGGACATAACAGTTGTTGATTCATTTTATTGAATGATAGCTTTGTCTTCTTCGTAGATTGAATTGTTATATAAGTTTTCTGCATAATAGGTTTCCCTTTTGCAGAGATTTATCATCATAAAACTGTTATGATTTTCTTTTATGTCTTGTTTGTCCTGTAACATACTTCAAGAAGCGGCATAGCTGATCGTTTACGAAAAGCTTAAGGAATAAATGGTGTGAATTTCTTCCTCCAATCAGCTTAAGAAGTCATCATACACAGGGTAGACTTGGAGCGTTTCTAGGTCAATTAGTTAGATGTTTACTGTTTATGTTAAGTAGTTTAATATAAATGATAGTTTAGTTAGATTTATATTACATTGTTTAATTTTAGTAATATAGATTAGATTGTTTAATTTTAGTAGTTTTTATTTCCTTTCCATAAAACATAAAGGATAAAAAAGAGATTCTTGGCTGTCTCAGGGCAGCGAACGCATGGGTTTTGCAGGTTTTAACTAAATCTGTAGGTTGTCCATAGTGTACATTTGTGAATAAGAAATATCATAGCTGATAATTAGATAGTTGATTTGAGTTATTATAATCATAATTAGTATTTTGTATATATAATAGTTAGTAGTTTATAGTTAGATTAGCGTAGTTATTTTATTTTGTTTTATTAGTTTCTAGTTTCCTTTATTTTAGTTAGTTTCTTGTATTAAGTTATAGTTTAGTTTGTTTTATTTAGTTTAGTTAGGTTACTCAGCTCAGATCAATTCTCTC
>JASDQU010104152.1:108981-153176 GCA_032191745.1 Picea mariana | reverse complement strand
AGGTGGCTAGATAGGAAAGTTCTTACCCTCATCAATCAAGAGTGGTTGAGTTGAATTCCATCCCATGGACGTGACTATCCCTTGCGTGTTGTTGGGGTTATGTCTTTGTATTTTTGTTTCTGGGTATATCTTTCTTTCATATGCTGTGTATGTGATTATGTGGAAGAATTAGAAGTCGAGTGTCGGAAAGAATGAGTTTCAATTGTTTCTCTGTTTAGGCCAAGAGATTCCTGCATAGAGGCAGTCGAATTCCTCCGCATAGAGTGCGTCGAGGAGGCTAAGCAGTGGAGCCTTTGCTCTCATATTGTTCAGAGTTGGTTTGAGGTATTCGAGCCCTGCAGGTAGGTGCAGGTCGAGGTTGAGTCTCGGTAGCAAGTCTGAGAAGGAGAAAGTTGTGACTGTGTGGAGCGGAGCGCACAGGAACCGGAAAACTTCAACACTTTTGAAAAGGGTTGAAGACCCAGATAGGGAGAGGACCCGAGGAATCCCTGAGGGAATGTCCAAGTTGACAAAAGCTCAGGAGGGATAGAATTTTTTCGTTGTGCAGGAAAAAAAGGTGGCGAACGGAGATTTCTTAAGAGGAAGAGAATCGGCGACTTGAAGTTGTCGTGAAGACTCGCAGAGTCCCACGAAATCGTGGAATCGGAGAGAAGGAACGAGGGAGAAACCCCCTCAGGCGCAGAAAGAATCATTCGTTGTAGCATCGGGGAAAATCGGGGTCGGCGAGTGCTAGAAACGCATGCACGTCGAAATCGCGGGGTGTGATTTCCTGACCTGATCGGGACCGTCAATCCGAGCGCAGACACGTGGCATCAAATCCCGAAGAGTCGGGGTTCGGCGCTTCGGCGTTTGCGAAGTCAGAAGGAGCGCGGAGAGATAGCGAAGTCTCGAGTCGCGACGGACCCACGAATGCCGTGTGGATTTTAGTAAGTGGTCTTGGCACTGGGCCACTCAGAAACCTGGGGTATAAACACCCGATATCGCGAGTGGCGATATCCCGTGGTTGATGTTGACCATCGGGACTCGGAGTCTCGGCGTTTGGATGCACGGGACAGGGTTTCCAGACCCGCGATACCGCGAGACCCGATCTCCCAGTATTCAAAGGAGAGATTGCTGAAGGAGAATTACTGTGGGTAAAGAGCTCCCGAGGGAGTCAGAAGAGCTGGGCTCTTCGGGCTGTGGAAAGTGAAGGTCCTGGTGAAGCGACCGGCGTAGTGGAAGGGCCGGTTGCATCACAATAGTTGTCTCTGAATAAGGAACCCCTATCTCATACTTAATCCTGGGTTGTAAACACCTGAGTCTTACAACCACCCATTTAAATCTATCTCGGGTGAGACTGAGCAGCGCAATCTGTGTGTTGTGTTGCCTTCTGGTTCACTAGGAGGAACGATAGTTTTAGAGGCTTTGTTGGAAACCCGAAAAGACATGAACCCTAGGTCAATAACTCAGACGGTAGAGAAGGGAGAATAAATAACCAACACATAGCTAGATTTTTCATCAGTGATATTGTGAGGCTGCATGGCGTGCCTAAGAGGATTATATCTGATCGAGGATCGGTGTTTACTGGATGATTTTGGACTAGTTTCCATGAGGCCTTGGGAACCCAACTTAAATTTAGTACTGTGTATCACCACGAGGCTGATGGACAGACTAAACGAACAAAAAAAATCTTGGAAGACATTTTTCGCATGTACGTGATGGACCAACAGAAGCATTGGGAAGAATTCTTTCCCCTAGTAGAATTCGCATATAACAACAGTTACCAAATCACCATTAATATGGCACCCTTCGAGGTCCTTTATGGGTGACCATGTCGGATGCCTTTGAGTTGGGATCGACTTGAGGATAGGGTCCTGGTGGGACCAAAAGTGACCCAAGAAATGGAATATCAATTGCAAACAATAAGACGAAGGATCAAAGAAGCACAGGATTGACAGAAGAGTTATGTCGATGTTCATCATGTCGACCATAGTTATGAAGTTTTCGATCGAGTCTTCTTGCAGGTAAAACCATATAAGAGTTCGATCAAGTTTGGAAAGGGAGTTAAAATCTCTACTAGGTTCGTGGGACCTTTCGAGATTGTGGAGAGATTGGGGCTCGTGGCCTATCAACTAGCCTTGCCTAATTATTTGAGGCGTATGCATGATGTTTTTCACATATCTGTTTTGAGACATTATATTAGTGATCCTACACATGTTATTGACATGATTTCCTTACAGGTATCAGATGAGGGGGTGCTCACGGCTGAGCCGATCCACATACTGGATCATCACATTTGATATCTATGACATCGAACGGTAGATCAAGTCAAGTTCCAGTGGGACAACTATAGTCCACACTCGACGACTTGGGAGGACGCATATGATATGCGCCAGCAGTTTCCATTCTTGTTTGATAGATAGACTTATGATACTATGATACACATTGATTTCGATAGTTTATACTGTGAAACTTCAGGACGAAGCTTAGACCAAGAGGGGGTATATGTAACATTCTACTCTTGTGCGCACTGAGCGAACTTATTCTTTGAGGACACTTGCTTACAAGTGATCTGGATTATTATACTATTGGGCGTCTGCTTATGATTATGAGGCATTATGGATATGATGACATGTTATTTTTTTGTTTTGACATAGACAGGGGCTATTGACTGGGTTCTCCTGAGTGTGCAGGACTATGGACCTCAAGGATGCAGAGGCATCGATGAAACCCCTTGGACTTCGGATCGAGTCAGGGAGTGAACTATTGGGGTTTTATTATTGTTGATATGACATATGCACATCTAATTAGATGTTATGATGATTGATTTTATTTCTGACATGATTCATTGATGATGTAGGCTAACAATAGCTTGCAAACCAGACTCACATGTGGAATAGAGGGGTCACTCATGACAACCAGAGATGTTGAGGGAGAGGTGTGGACAACAAACCTACCACAGCCTGCTAGCACTCCCATCGTGGCTCGAACTATAGGTTAACGATTACCTATTTCGAGAAGACCCACGATGTTGTGAGGGAAGACTACAAAAGTCGCTCACGATGATTCTAAGGGGCGCGCAATAAGGCAGGGGCCTTATTCCTTAGAGGCCCTTAGTCTCCCACAAGATCACCTGGTAGAGTATTGACTCAAGGGGTTTTTGATGTCTACAAAGTCATTCAAGAGGCGAGTGGCACCCTTGGATCACATAGTGCATCCTGAAGGGCATGTCGGATAAGAAAAATGGAAAGAGGCAAGTGGCACCCTTGGAGGATGTAGTGCATCCTGAAGGGCACGTCACGCAAGGGAAACAGAATGAGGCGAGTGACATCCTTGGAGCACCTAGTACATCCTGAAGGGCATGTCGTGTTGTTAATTAATAAGTGAATAAACCTAGATGGCCTTAGAACAAATAATGTGATAAGAAAGATTTTAAAAAAAATTCCCTAATAAAATGTTGCCCGGCCTCAGAAATTAAAATCTAGATCTAGGTGATACTTGTGGTAATAATAATAATAATAATCATTAAACATGTGACGAAAAGGGGGTAAGAAATTTGATTAATTTATTAAAATCAAATTATTTTGAGGGATTAAAAGTTTAAAAAGGGAATTGATTGTTTTTCTACATATGCTAATTAAAATTTATTAATTAAAAGAGAAGAGGGGTAAAAGGTAATTTTCTACACTTGATAATTTGAGTTTTAGATAAAAAAGGGAAAAGAGGGAAGCTTAAAAAGAATTGGGAAACTAAGGGAAAAAGGGGGAAACATAAAGAAAAATGGAAACATAAGGAAAAAGCAAAATGACTAACTTAGTAAGGAATCTTGCCTTTAAGAACTTTCTAAATTGAACTTAACTAGGAATTTAGTAAGGGCATAAGTCATTAAAATGTGTAAGGGAATATGGAGACACCTAGGAGTGATTCTAGGAATACTTTTAGGTGGGTGAGGGAAATAGGAGTAAATAATTAATTAATGAAATTAAATTCTGGTGCAACTAAGGGGATGGGTGACATGTGTGCGGGGGAGGATTTTTCTGAATTAATTTATTGAAAATTAAATTAGATGAGAATTTGGGAAATCAATCACTTAGAAACTCTATATAAAGGATGGAGGAGGAGGAGTATGGATCTCTTCTTTCATGTATAATGTTATGTTGCAGAATTTTTGACTTGACTGACTTATCTTGTGGGATTTGGGATACCCAACTCGGGTATGAGTGGTAGCTTGACCTTTCAAGGTGAGTTGGTTGCTAGTTGTTCTTTGATTTAGAGTGTGTGGCCCCTTTGCGGCTCGGGGGGCTAAGGGGGAAGAATAGTACCCCTAGCATTGGATGGGAGGTACTGGTGACATCACATTGGTCAGCAAGTGGGAGCTAGATGGAGCGTGCAGGACAACGACTCAGAGTTGTCACCTTGGGCTATGGTACACAAGCTTTTATTTTGCATGGTAGATTACTATTGATCTTGTGCTTTCATTTATGTATTGTTATTGTGTAAAGAAAAGTGTTTACTTAGCGTTTTTAATCGAGAACTTAAAATCATCATAGCTTTACGCTCACTGTATAGATTTGATCTCCTTGACTATGAATCCTTGATTGCTATGACTGTTATGTTTTCTTATTGATTATTGGAAGAGTATGTGCTTTATCTTTCATCCTCATCCCTAGATCATTAGTCCAGGCCTGAGAAGTCGGCTAGGAGCCGAATTGACAGTCGTCACTTCGGTGTTAATAGACCTATAGATCCTAATGCCTTTCTTTTCTGTGTGTGGATGATGAGTGAAGGATAGTGTTGCCCAGATGTATACCCCTATTGATTGTTCCTGGTTGAGTGATTGTCTTGCACCTTGTTGTGATTGATTACCTCTGTGATTGTTTATACTCTCCCTCAACGAACTGCTTATGATCCTTTGCGTTGGGTCTCTTCATTTTGATGCATTTCCTGGTGAAGTATCACTGCCTTTTCCATACATTTCCTAACCATTTAAGTCTGCGTTTGATACATTTCCTAGAGAATTTACTGTGTGGTTTTTTTTTATACATCTGGACTGCCAAGTAACTCTGTGATTATCACCTTTCACGATGAATTGAATCTACGGTTTTTTTTAATACTTATGGTCTGCGATTTCCCTCTGTGATTTATTACTTGTATGATGAAGTTTACTCTGCTTTGGGCCACACTAGACTTCATTTTAATTCTTTTTACTCTACGTTATGAGTTGTACTTTATAACTGTTCTTTTTATGCTTCTGACTTGTGTTTTTTTTTTTCTCTGCAAATTATATTACATTGATGGTGAATAACTCAATGCCATTCTTATGTTTAAACTCAACATTTTATGATACATTAACATCGATTGATACTGTAATTGATACGACAATTGATACCTTGATACTGCGATTTGACACTCTCTAATGCATGAAATTGTCACTTTAAAATGCATCGAATTGATTGATAAATCCCAGACAACAAGTGTAATGATTCTTGACAACGATTTTAATTACTGTTGATTTCTGTAGTGTGATTACTGTTGACAGCTAACTTACAATTTTAATAGTGATTTCATTTATATCAATGGCTTCGAACTTAAATAGTTGTACTAATAGCGTTTTTATAGTACCACTATGAAATAACCACGACATCCATACTTAACACTTACCGCTGCGACCCTTATGCTTTTTGTGTTGACTCTTGGGGGCTGTATATACTTGGATGCTGGATAATTGTATTAATTTAGATCTGTGTAGCTTTATAATCCATCGACCATCCATAGTAAAGCTATAACTCATTGTTGTATATTACATGGATGTTGTAATTCGTAGTTAATTTATTGTTGTGTAGTTTTTTTTATCCATTGACAATCCAAGTAATAAGTTATAATTTGTTGTTGTACCTGCATTGAGGAACCACGTAGCATCAACGATTATATGTATTGAATAACGATTTTTATGCAAAGAATCGATTGATATTTAGACACAAATTAATACCAGCATATGAATATTAATAGACACCAATAGAAATTTATTTTAGACAATGATTTTTAGGTAATGGTGACTGCGAAATGAATGTGATTTAGAGTGAATTTATGTGTAATGTGTGGCTGCAATTTGATATTACTTTTCAGATTGCAGCGAATCTATACACAACATATTTACCAGTGGTAAGGCATCATTTTTATGATTGTGTTTATTATAATTACATTACAACATGTTTACTATTTGTTTATTTGACAGCGTGTGCATATGGCAACACTTTTAATCATGGTTGAATATTTACACAGCGATACATCTACTGGTGGTTGACAACGATGCTGATTGTAATCCCTTACTATTTCTCTTTTATCGTTAATGATTTTAAAATGTAGTGACACCATGACCACGATGTACCTATATTCTAGTTCCTTGCTAAATTCCCTTCATTTTTGTCAATCTTTTAAAGACAACTATTTGTAATAACTACAATAACATTATGACATAGACAACCAATGTACATCATCGCTTGAATGATATCGATTTATTACACTCGATGATTTTCCATTTTGACAGTGGATTTACCCCTGCGCCTTTTAATGGCAATAACGCCCCTTTGGTTGCTTAGCTGGTCATAACCGTGTGTTAATTAAACTGTCAGATCTAAATGTTAAATTTTAAAGTTGGACAGAGATTTAATGTTTCAGTTTTAAATAGTGAAATCTTTAAAATGTGAATTCTTCAGATAATGTTATAGTTGTAGCTTTAATTGGTGACATAACTAGTTATTGATGTTGAGCAAGGTAGTTACCCCTTGTTTAGTTTAGCAACCGCTTTTGATTTTAGATCATTGGTTTAAGATGTTTAACACGCTGCTCGCCTTTGATATTTTTTGTCTTACGGTAATCTTAATGGTTGGATTAAGTACTAGGATTATCGCCTTTGAACTAGCTCAAATGTTCTCCCAACACATAAGTAGATAAGCACCCATTGTGATATTAGAATGTATTTTTGTAAGGTTGTTGCAAGGCAAGAGTTTATGTTGGGACGAAGGGTTGGAATTATTATGGTGGTGCATGGGTCCCTAGTGCGCCCCTCACACTATGGAAACATGATCTCTTGATATTGGATCATTGTGCACATTGATCAAGACGCGTACATGATATCTCGGCTCAGGATCGTGCGCCACCCGATGTGGGTGATGAGAGTTGTTTTTAAGGTGGTGCTTGTTTTGTAACTTTTGTGTTTGTCCCTCGCTCACCGAGAAGGTTCTAATTACTAGTCGTCGTTTCCTTCTTGCCTAAAGACAAAAAAAAATTGCACCTCTCACTTTGCTTGCTATTGTAACGATTTGGGGTCATTACATAGTCAGTTAACTCTCACTGAACTAGTGTTACTTCCATTGAACTAGTGTGCCGAAAATAGAAATTTCTCCAACACCGCCCTGAACATCAATATGGAGTAAAAAATGAGTCCCGACTACTAGGCCATATTAGGTACTCATGTAAAATGCAACTAATGAATACTGAATAAAAGTGAGGAAAGAGGGAAACCCACATGGGAACAAAACCCCCCCTCAAAAGATAATGTATAAAAATAAGAAAATGGCAGTTGTTAGGCAACTGTGTTCTTCACTGCAAGACGATCCCGCAAAGTATGAAACTTCTTCTCACTGAAAGTCTTCGTGAAGATGTATAAATATTTATGGATCTGATGAAGTACTTTGGCAACCTATCTAGCCTTGTACCTCTTGATCCTGTGGACCCGTCTGCACCTGAAAATATTCATTTTTGGTGGAAGTGGAACCATATGCGAAGTCTAATTCTTTAGGAGTGAGTCATACTCCTTTTGCATGTATAATTTCCATAATGGATTTCCCATACCCTCACTGTGGAGATGTTGATTAGAATATTGATCCATATAGCAATTTATGGGCATCGCGTGTTCTGAAGCTGAAATTACATGAGAAGGCTCATCATGCTAAGATCGAGTCCTCCTCGAATCTAATGGATTCCCTGCAAGAATACCTATTTCCTAAAGTGTTGTTGGCACAGGAGCAGACCTAGGGTTCAACACTACAACAATGCACCAACAAAACCCTAACTACTAGCCCTTTCGGCAACACCTGTGAAGCAAATGAAGTCTCACCCGAGGTAGAGGCAAGGGTGGTTGCAAGACTCAGGTGTCTGCAACCTTAGCTGGGACACAAATCTATGATTACAATACTTAATAGAGCACTTAGCATCGTTAGATCGTTGTTATTTAACCAATATCTACTTCGCAGATAAAACAGAGCATCGCAACAGTCACCCTGATCTAATGTATTTAAGCACTTAGCATATATAAATGGATCAGATCTAGCAGATTCAGGCACTATGCACATTCACCTATATCAAGTATAAAATCCAGATTCATCATAAGCACAAAGCATAAACAGATCTATCTATATATCTATATCAAACACTTAGAAAGTAAAGACATAAACACATCAAAACATCACACAAAGAAGAATAACATGGTATTTATGTGGTTCACCCCCACCCTGGGGCTATGTCCACCAACTCTTCTTCTTTATTAGCTTCAATCAGCCATCTACATGCATAGAGCCACAAAAACCCTACTCTGCATAGGACAGGAGATCTATGCACACCTCGCCAGATCCTCCTTCCCCGAGCTAGGTCTAGCACAAAGCCTTTCACAGTCTGTTACAACCACTTGCACTTAGCTATACAAGTTTCTCACAATATGCACAGAGCATATACAAACCCTACTTGCACTTAGCACTTAGCTTATTGGCCCCACTACTTATGTGACCTAGCTACTTATTTATACTTTACAAAATAGGCCTAAACATGGATAAACCCATGGGCCAACATCCCATACCCATTACATAATCCCAAATCCCCAAAAAGGGGATGAGATCTCGCGATCTTTGCTTTGTCTTGCGCTCCATCTTCGACAGGCTATCAAAGTCCCAAAATAGTTCAACATGACCAAGAATCTCCCAAAACTTGGTCAAGGGCCAATAGGCCCCCAATACTCACCTATGACTCGTCTCGTGTCACTCTGGTCTAACTAATTCTCCTTCGAATGCCGTGAGCTTGGCTTGAGCTGCTTTGACTTGCTGTTGTGCTACAGCCTCCTGTTCAGCGAAATCTTGGATGATTGTATCTTGATATGTCCCTCTAGACGTTGTTCAACTGTAGTGACAATCTGCTCTAGATCTACTCCTTGGCCTTCTACCTCTATAAACAATTGATAGGCCTTTTCTTGTGCGGGTTGGATCCTCTGAGTTACTTCCATAACTCTACTCGAGATAGTATGGATTTTCTATTGTGTAGTGTGTTTCTCTTGGGAGCGCTTCATTCTTTCTACAGCTGATAGGGACTTCAGTTGTGCCTGTATATTTTCATCTTGATACTTCACCTCTTGGAGTTGTGACTCTAGTGCCTTCAGTTCCGGGTTCTTCGTGAGTTGTTCATAGGTCTGAGCACTTCGATTAGTGATTTGCATACATTCCATGGTAAGAGCCTTTAGCCTTTCAACTGCGCTCCAGACGTTTGCTTCTCTTTGGTCTCTTACATCTTGTGGGGTCTCAGGTACAATGCATAGCTCCAAATATGATATGCGTTGTTGTAGTTGATGGATGGATTCTGTGAGCTATTTCACCTGTTGATTTCTAAGACTGTCACAGAGCGAAGTTCTCTATCGACCACTTCTTTTACTTCAAGTTTCTTCGCAAGAAATTGTTCCTTTTCTTGTTGTAGCTATGCTTTTTCTTCATCAAACTTCCCTTGGAGAGAAATATTTTCCTGTTCTGCAGCACTGCGTTTCTCTATGAGTACTCCTTGTACTTGTGTCAAAGCCTGGGTGGATTTCTCTGTTTCTTCCTATGCTCGTCGAAGGTGAGCTTTGACTGTATCAGCTAGGCGATGGAGTTGGGTTGGCACATCTCCCAATTCTGGTTCTCCTGGCGCAGTGGAGACTGTGCGGCTAGACTGTAGGGCTTGTTGTACCCCTCGAAGTTCAGTCTCAATTCGATCATACATATCCTCTTGGTTTGCTTCTTATTTCTCTATTATTTCTAGGGAAGCATCTTACAGGACTACTATGAGGAAGTCGAAGTCATCGGAGGTGAGGATAGTCTGCATCTTGGTCATGGTGGCCTTCAATTTCTTCCGGGAGGAAGGTTTTGGAGGTGAACCTTTCCTCTTCTTTGGGATCAACCTCATCTCCTTGCTTCTTTTCAAATTCTTTGTCATCTAACTCTTCACCATCACCTCCTTTCTCTGGTGATATGGAAGTAGTATTCACAGATGCACTGTCTAATTCTTGGACCTCTTCGGTCTTCTTTGTCCTTCTAGGTCCGGGTGTATCCTGCGATGTTTCTGGGTTGTCAATGTTAGATATCTCTACAGGGTCTGCTGGAATAAGGAGGTCCGCCAACCAATCATTTGTGATCTCCTCCAAGTCCTCCTCTGTCAGCTTGTAGTAGGACTGAAGCTATTTCTTGTGTTCATCGAAGCGCATTGTGATGTAAATAAAATGTCGAACTGCACTGAACTTCATCAAAGGTCTGAACCGGTGTAGAGTGTTCTGAGTCATGCGAAGCTCGGATTGTATGGATATCTTCAGCTGATTGTAGTAGGTATGAAAAACAACATTTGACTGCCACTGTTTATTCACATCACTTGAATACCACAGTGTACTGAACTTCGTGGCCAGCGGGTCAAATGGCTCGATGTCCGGGAAGGTCATACCTTCCAGCATCTCCCAGGCAATAAAAGCTATAAGGATCAAGAGCCAACAAAATAAAATTCATATCATTGATCCTGTGCTTCTCTGCAGTTCCAACTGGTTCACCAAGTACTTCACCCAGTTCATCTAAAGGCCTTCCGTGCACTTCCTTGCGAGGTCGAGTACAAAACCGGTGACTTAGGTAGGTCGGTTCTTTCATACTAACTTCCCTGCAATCAATTGACAAGCGAGGCACACTGCGCCACTCTAGATAGAAGCTACCTTGTAGCCTCATGTTCCCTTCTCGACATCGCCATAAGTGTCCTTGATATTCTGTGCTAAAGCGTGATCCATGGCTTTTCCAAGATAAAACTCTTGTATATCAGATCCTTGCATACTCAACCCTGTGATCTGATTGATCAGCGTCGGATCCACTTTTATACGGAGGTTTAGCCACAAATAGCCTCCATGGTAACAAGAAAGAAATAGCTTGACACATGAATTCACCTCCTGGTGTCTTCTAAAGTGGGGAATCTTCATGACGTTCAGCAGGTTGGACTACGTGAGGGTCACATTCCATGACTGGGGGATTATATTTGAATTCTTCCCCTTAGTTTTGGTCAGGTACTTATGTGGGGTGAGCATGTTATAGACTTTGCGATCTCTGAGGTTGAAGTCACTAAACTTCAACGCTGCAATCTTATCTTGGTCTTCTCGAACTGCACGTATCCCATTCGGGAGGTACACCATAATGAAGGTGTATTTGAAATCTCTGGGCACACTATCTCAATTTACTGCGCCGCTCAGAGGTGGAATATGGGTGGGTAATATGGTCGGGATCAATTTGGCATTCACTAGATCATCCCTATGCTTGGTTCACTTTTCATCTGATGGTCGGGATGGTTCGGCTCAATGAGCAGTTGACGAAGAGGCTAGAATTCCTCTCGTCGATGATGCTTGTACACCTATAGACATTGACATGACTCTTTTATTCATGAAGTCGATCATAACTTCTTCAATAACTTTCTCTGCAGTGCTCAACTCATCCGACATACACGCTCAGGGTTAACAATCTCAGGTTCGGAAGCTAACTTAGACACAGTAATGAGATAGAGAGAAAGAGCGCGATGATCACTATGAAAAATCAAATTAGTCTGTGGGCTCAAACTCTCAATTGGAAAAAGTGCATGGTGCGATGGGATAAATAGGTAACTTGGCAATGGGTCACTTGCAACGGGTATGAAGCCTTCATTAACTCTGTTTTGTTCATTATGGCATGGTCCCAACGGTTGGATGGCGAGTTGTATGTCCATAAATGTCTTTCTACCTGTTCAAAGCATTGGTCAAATGGTTATAATGTCCCCAACGGCTATATTTCTTCGCCATGGCGAAGTACCATGTGTCGTTGTTCTGATATCCCGACGAAGCTCCAATTTTGCAAATTTTCCTTCTGTGAGTTTCCTTCTGGAACCTTCTGCAACTTGTAAATCTTATCTCTCTTCTTACTTAGATTTCTATCCTTCTTCCCAGTGATCTTCGTCTCGGTATGCCTTTTTCTGTTTTAATTCTTATCTTCTTTTGGCATAGTTACTTCATGCTGTTGAGATTCTTTCCTAAGATTTGAGAGTGATCCTTCTTCTTTATTTGGAATAGGTACTTCAATCTTCTGTGGGTCTTCTAGTGTTCTTGAAACTTCGACATCTGTGTCTATGGTGTTAAATAGCTTCGATATGCTCTTTTGTTCTTCAATCAAGTGTGCAATCCTTCTAGTCATGAATTATTTTAACTCTTTCTTTTGTTGTTCTAAAACTTCTTCTTCTTCTTGCCTTCTGGCATGATCTCTTTCAATCCAAGGTTTTCCTAGTAGCATGGTAAATGGGGCATTGTTCTCAATAAATTTAATAATCTCAATATCTTCCTCTGTCAAAGTTCCATTAGCATTCATAAGTCTCCGGGTGAGATTTCCACATAGGTTTATCAAATTTCCTTTGAATAATCCTATTCCTACTAATGAAGGAATCATAGAAGGCCTCCTTATAGCTTCCCAAGTTATCTCTGTCATGATATTCACCTGTGTTTCCTTATATAGAACAAAATCAATGTTGAAGTCTGATATTATTACTTCAAGGCATTCTTTTTCTTTGAAGATCTCTGATAATCTAACATGTCAGTGGTCATTCAGGGTTTCTTTCATCTGTAGCAATACTTTCTCTGATTCTTTCTGGGATTCTTTCATAATCTTAGTTTCTGGATTTGCCTTAGGGTTTTCTTGGTTCATATTCATTCTTTCAACCTTAGCAATCATTCTAGAGAAATCCAGTACTTCATGGTTCATAGCTTTACAACAAAGAGAACTAGGTCTTCTCCTAGGGCATTCCTTGTTAATATGTCTTGGTCTTCTGCAACTATAACAGAGGGTTAATCCTCTCTTTCTTTTAAATCATCCCCAACCTTTCTTGTACTGCGCGCTAGGATCATGGTATCTAACCTGCAAACATTTCTTTCTAGGGTCCTGCATACACTTATTAGTCCAAACATTCTTTTATGCATAGGTATAACACATTTTTCACTATTCTTATCAAATATACTCATATAAAATATTCTTTCATCTATTAATACCCTAGTTTTCAAGTTATGATAGAATCTATCGAACATACCTAGATCCATACTGTCAAAACAAAAATTTCCACTTATCTTACTTATACAGAGAACAAAGCTTTCATATCTAGAAATTTTCACTATTCTTACCTTTATCAGAGCACAGAGATTTCAGATCTTTCCTCTTTTAATAAAAAATTATCACTTTTACCTTTCTCAGAGCACAAAGATTTCAGATCTTACCTCTTTTAATAAAAAATTCTCACTTTTTCCTTTCTCAGAGCACAAAGCTTTCATATCTTATCTCTTTTCTTCAGATCAGACTTATTTTCCTTTGCACAGAGCTTGTCAAACTAAGTAGAGTACTGTGCACTAGAGAAATAGATCTATGCACAGAGCTTTCACAATGTCAGGTCAGATCTTTGCAAAGAGCTTCTTCTTCCTCAGTTCCCAACAATCACATTTTCAGGTCCTGGCAACAGAACCATTTGTTGGCATAGGAGTAGACCCAGGGTTCAACGCTACAACAACGCACCAACAAAACCCTAACTACTGGCCCTTTCGACAATACTTGCGAAGCAGATGAAGTCTCACCCAAGGTAGAGGCATGGGTGGTTGCAAGACTCAGGTGTCTGCAACCTTAGATAAGACACAAATCTGTGATTACAATACTTAATAGATCTCTTAGCACCGTCAGTTCATTATTATTTAACCAATATCTACTTCGCACATAAAACATAGCATCGTAGCATTCACCCTGATCTAATGTATTTAAACACTTAGCATATATAAATGGTTTAGATCTACCAGATTCAAGCACTAAGCACATTCACCTATATCAGATCTAGCATCCAGATTCATCATAAGCACAAAGCATAAACAAATCTATCTATCTATCTATATCGAACACTTAGCAAGTAAATACATAAACACATCAGAACATCACACAGATCATAATAACGCAGTAATTACATGGTTCACCCCCACCCTGGGGCTACCTCCACCAACTCTTCTTCTTTATTAGCTTCAATCATTCATCTACATGCATAGAGCCACAAAAAACCTACTCCACATAGGATAGGAGATCTATGGGCACCTCGCCAAATCCTCCTTCCCCGAGCTAGGTCTAGCATAAATCCTTTCACAGTCTATTACAAGCACTTGCACTTAGCTCTACAAGTTTCTCACAATATGCATAGAGCATCTACAAACCCTACTTGCACTTAGCACTTAGCTTATCGACCCCGATACTTATGTCACCTAGCTACTTATTTATATTTTACAAAATAGTCCTAAACATGGGTAAACCCATGGGACGACATCCCATACCCATTACATAATCCCAAATCCCCAAAAAGGACCCAAAAAGGGGCCGAGATCCTGTGATATCTGCTTCGTCTTGTGCTCCATCTTCGATAGGCTGTTGAAGTCCCAAAATAGGTCAACATGACCAAGAATCTCCCAAAACTTGGTCAAGGGACAACAAGTGTGAACTGTTCCTTCTTGGGCATCTGTTCAAGCTTCATCGTTGGCTTCTTATAACGATGTACTACCTCCTTATTTCCATGTACATAATCTGAGTGTATGGAATCCTCTCTAATGTCTGAAACTGATGGAAGCACAAGAGTATATGCATGTTGCACTGGAGGTGCATGCAAAGTACTCTCCTTATGTGTAAGTAGAAAAGAGGAGTCATCATCAGAAAACTTAGTGAATTTATACAACCTTGTCTTGTGATCCACCTCACCAATTGCAATGATGGAATTGTCATGCATGTCAATTACTTAAACTGATTCGGATGTAAATTCAACCTTTTTACATTTTTTAGTGATCTGATAAACTGAGAGTAGATTCATAGAAAGCTTTGGAACATGTAAAACATTCTCAAAACTTCCATTATGGAGTTCCACTCTCCCTTCTCCTACTACTCCTACTAGAGTATCATTCCCCATGAGAATGGGGGTCTTGAGCATGGAATCAAAGAATATAAAACTTCCTCTTTTGCTTCCATATGATGTGATGCGCCAGAATATATAATCCATGAATCATATGAGGAATTAATTGCAACCATAGCATGATGATTACCTTTCTTAGGTGCATGGTCTTCTTCCTTATTCTTCTTGACTCCCTCTAGAATGAAGTTTCCATGGTTGTTTTGTTGAAGTGTTTGTGCCATAAGATTGATCTTTTTCTTCATGCATGTGGATTTTTCATGATTCGGTTTATTGCAGTAAGTGAATTTCTTTCCCTTCTTCTTCTTCTTGGAATCTGAAGTGTCTTTGGAACCTGAAGAATCGTTAAAGGGTTTGGAATATCCCTCTTTCTCATTATGTTTCTCCTTCCCATTATGTTTGGATGACCCTTTTCCATCATGCATGGTGAGTGCATGTGCTTTGGGATATTTCCTGAGGCCTGTATGTATGAGTTTTTTCTTCTCTTGTGTAAGAGACTCAATGAACTGAGCCAACGTAGGAATTTTCCAATTTGTTCCAAAAAGACATCTGCCAGAATGGAAATTGAAGACATATACAACGTATTTTGGTCCTAGCTTGGCCAAGATTGTTATAATAAGTTGTTTCTCTTGTGTAGACTTGTCAATACCACATTCACCCAAGCTCAATAGAAAAGATTTAAATTTAGTAAAAAAGTATTGAATATTATCAAAGCTTTTAGGGTCTAAGGTATTCAACTCTACCTCAATCATATGACCTTGCATCTCATCCTGCTTTCCAAAGAGCCCTTCCAAGGTGGTCCAGATCTTGTTTGGATTTTTTCATGCAGAAACATGAAACCATAGATCAGTGGATATTAACTCAATAAGTATTCATGTGGCCCCATCCTTACGGTTCGCCCATCTGGTCTTCTCAAGCGATGATGTAGGTTTTGTTTTTGTCACCATCGTGAAATTATATAGTCCTTTTCTTTTGAGTTGGAATGCAGCCTTCGGCTTCCATTAAAAATAGTTGTACAGTGTGAGTATTATCACTAGACTTGATTGAAGAAGTTTCATCATCTCCATGCCTTCTATTGATTTTGAAAAGATCCTAAAAACCCAGATCGTGGATTTTGAGATATGATTGACAGTTCTATGGAAGTTATAGATATGGTAAAAAAACTATAAATCCCAAAATATGATGTGGGTTTTGGATATTTTTGGTGAGAATGATCATTCCTATGTTATAATTCTCTGGTAAAAGTTCCATCCCGACCCAAATTGCAGATTTCGAGATATGGCTATTTTACTGCATAAAACCAATTTTTGGAGGGTTGTTGAATCATCACACCCTAGAGAAGGATAAAGTGCGATGATGTTGAATTGTCTCACCCTAGTAAAGGACACAGTGCGATGATTTTCAAAAATTGAATCATCTCACCCTAGATAAAGAACATAGTGAGACAATGTCGCACCTTGGCTATGTATAGGTTGCGACAATAACAATCATCACACCTTTCGATAGGGATAGGTCACAACAATTCCAATCGTCGCACCTTTCGATAAGGATAGGCCGCGACAATTCCAATTGTCACACCTTTCGATAGGGATAGGCCATGACGATTGTGGAAACCACGTTTACTCAATTAATATTTTTCTCTTCTCTAGATTGTCTGGGTTTCTCTAATCAGCTCAACTCTAGTACCATGTCAGTGTTTCATGGAAACCTGCACAGGAGATCTAGCTAAAGCATGCAGAAACAAAGCTTATCAAGAAAAGGAAGAGAGATACGCAATGAAGAATGAGAATCAATGCATATTATTATCTAATCAATGAGTGAGTGATATTCACTCATATAGGAAATGACATCCTATAATTAGGAATGCATGCATAATAGTGATGGTGTAAAATCAGAAAGTCTAAAATAGAACTAGTAAGTTAACTCCCACTGAACTAGTGTTACTACCACTAAACTAGTGTGTTGAAAATTTAAATTTCTCCAACATGGGGAATATGCTTTCTTTTTTATCTTTTAAACCATATGCTAAATAAATTCCCCCCTGTGTAATATTGGTATGTCTTTTACGTTCAACTTATTTGACTAATATATCGAAATCATACCATGATAACCTACCATTATTAGATTGTATATATTATTCAATTCATACCTTCATCCAATCAATATTGTTTGCAATGTATAAATGTATTGCATCCCACTATCGACCAACTATACTAAAATAAAACAATTCACATATAATCGATTACCATGGTATACCTTCGTAATAATGGATTATGCAGAAAGACTAAAAATCAAATAAGTACGATATACATAAAAAAAAAAGAGTCAAATGTATTATAAATCCCCACCATCTACTTACATGTCACTTTCCTCATTCTACCTTTCCCCAATAGGTGCTCCCCTTCAAATTTTTTGATGGAGTTGACATCCTAAATGTGATCCACATTAATACTTGTAGCTATTTTAGGAAGATATTGAGTAATTTAAACCATGGTTTGATATACCATATGACCCTCTACAATAGAACCCTCAGGATGTGCTCTTTGTCTAACCAAAGCCTTCCATGATTTCAAGTGCCTCTCAACCATCCACATTGACTTTGTGTGTATAGGTCCACACTTTTCAATCTCCTCAATTTGGTGTATGATGTATGAGGTAGTGTTCTTGTGCATTTAAAAATTTTGGAGGTAGACACTTTTGCATTTCACACATTAGACGAGGAATTTGTAACCTCCAATACATTATATATTCTTTATAGATTTCTTTATATGACAACCATCTACAAATGATGCAAGAAAATCACAGGTTTCAACAAAAAAATATATAGTACTACATTACAAGTAAAACACGTGCAGTCAAATATAAGTTGTACAACAAATTGAAAAAAATAAACTTTGCATATTTATTGCCACTTACCTCATGTATTTTCCAAGATCATATATAAATTGTTTGACATTGTTGTCAAATTTGTTTAGGAAAGATAGAGGTAGAACATACTGTAACATAAAAAATGAATCATTATTTATTCCCAAATTAGTAGAAAAAAAAACACAAACAAGATGTTTCACCAATATAGAAATATATACACCACAATAATTACCTTAATCAAGGTATGATAATAATGAGTTTTTACCCCACCTAATTCACCTTTCTTTTTTTATGATATTATTTATGTTTGAAGAAAATCCAATGGGAAATTTATTTTTTTCAATAACCTCTTTTACATCCTTTCTTTGATACTCTATCAATAACCATGGAAGGGCGCTTATATTTTGGCCATCTGCATCACTATTTAAATGAATCACACTTTTCATTGCATGATTGGCCTCCTCAATGTCATTAAAAATATTGACATTTTTTTCTTTTTCACTCCTTACATCTAAGATTCTCCATAACATTACTGTTACATTCTTCCCAATGTGCATTGTATCAAACAAATGAACAATTTCTAGGTGCTCATAGTAGGGGATCCTACTGAATTGTACAGGATAATTTTTCATTTCTCGTGGAAGCGCCCCATTATTAATGCCTCCATGACAACCTTCAAGGTAAAGAATATAAATTAAAGATATTACAACAATACTTGTCAATAAGTACAATGAACAAAACACAATAAAAATATAAAATATTCCAAACATTTCATGTATGATACATAGAAAATTTGATCCAATATACCTTGATGATTTATATTATATTGCAACTTCCATAGACGAGGTGTAATTCTTCGTGGTTTTAATCCAGACTCTTCTTTACCATTGAAAATATATTTCTCAGTACTTCTATACCTATGGTTCTTAGAGGGGAAGTGCCTATACTCATCAAACACCTCCTTTCCTAAATTTATTGAACAATGATGTTTCATCTTAGGACCACAAACTGGACATGGAAATTTACCCTTTGTTTGAATACCTACAAGAGATGGATTAATTTTTTTATCAATTATTTGAAGTATGTTTAATGAATGGATTATATAAAAAACATGCATGATATGAACTTCATAAAATTAAACACTATGAAAGTGTAGTGTAACATTATAACATACCACAAAAATGTGTTAGCCCCAGAGCATCGTGAATTGTCCATACAAGAATTGCATGTAATTTAAATTCCCTTTGCGCACCTACTGGTCTAGAGATATCATACATAGTGATTCCCTTCCATAACTCTAGTAACTCATTTATAAGAGGCTCGATATATGCATTGATATTTTTGACTTGGTACTTACCTAATTGATCGAACATACAATATATAATTACTACATATATGAGTAAATAAAAATATCAAACATAATTATAACACATAACTGAACATATATGAGTAAACATAAAATTTAAAACATAATTATGAAAAAAAAAACACAAATGAGATGTTACCGTGTTAAAAAAATTTATTCTAAACAAGTACCTGGAATAATCATTTCCAACATTATGTTCTCCCTCTTTATTGACATCCATGGAGGAATTTTATTATTGATAACAAAAACATGCCACACCGAGTAGGTAGATCTGGGCTCTCCAAATGGATTGACACCGTCAGCTGCCAATGAAACCCTAAGATTACGAGGTTCATCTTTAAGATTCAGCCATATTTCCTCTATCTTCTTAAATGTATATCCATCTGCATGAATTCTAAGATCATATTTACTTCTATTCTTTGCATGGTAATCCATAAACTGTGCTATGCTTTTGCACCTGAACAATCGCTACAAACGTGGAATTATGGGAATATAATGAAGAACCTTGCGAGACAACTTTTTTGTTACTTGATCGAATCGATATCTACTAATTTGAAATTTTGATAATTCTTCTTTCGACACATGTTCTCCATAATATAGAATGTGATCATCAGGGCATGCATGAATGGCTTGATACTCCATTCCAATATCTTTCATAATGACATGTAAATATTGGTATGTGCAACATAAAACATTTGATGGTGGTAACAAAAATTCACCTAAAAATCTACAACATAAAAAATCAATACTAGTTAATGTAAATAATATTAACCATGCATATTTCATATTGCATCCAAATTTTATAGATGATCAACTAACAATAAAAATAGAGGAAAAAATAAAACATTTATCATCATGTACTAAATGTGACAAAATATGTTAAATACCTTAGGAGTTGTGTAACACAAGTGTTTTACAAACCATCCATAACCTTTAAGTTCACCAACAACAATACATCAGAGAGAAGACTTGTTTTGGAGCCTTCATAAAGATGTTGACTTGCCTTCTCAAGTACATGTATATCAAAAACACCATCAAGTTGGTGGTCATCATCATCCATTCTAGCATTATTAAATGTCTCCTGGATCAATATGTTTTTCCCATGTTCTTCAACTGTGTTATTAGCATCACCATATTCTTCCATAGGATCAGTAACTTGATCTTCCATAGTTGCTCCATGTTCCTGAACAAGTTCTTGTACAACCACGTATTCCTCCACATGTAGTTCCCTAGGGTGTCATTCCTTTATAATTACAAACAATCAAGTAATATTAGTGTATATAACAGATATTAAAACGATACAAATGTTTACAAGTATAATATAGGGAAAAAAAGACAACAAATACAAATACAAAGATAGCTTAGGTGAGAGCGAGAAACAAAGACAAAAATCAATGATGAAGCTTGTCCAATTTATCAAGATGTTTATGAATATGCTGAAAAATTATAGGAGAAATGTTACTTTTCTTGACATGTATAAAGAGAGACACTTTGTGAGATATATAGTCATAACCAATAAAAACAACCTACTCTTATTTCAACTTCATCATTATTTCATATTCTTCCTTGATTTCACTTGGTGACCACGACTTTTAAGTCAATGACAACTTTCCCACAACTTGGAGACCACGGTTTATAAGGGGTTGAGATCTTATATATACCTTTAATCCCTAACCCTTAACCCACCCCTAACCTCTAAACCATTAACCCCTAACCCTTTAATCCCTATCCCCTAACCCCTCAGACCTTATCCCCTTAATCCTTAACACCTCAACCTTATTCCCCCTAATCCCTTAAACCCCTAACCCATAAACTCTTCAACCCTAAACCATTAACCAATAACCTCTAACCCCCAAATCCCCTAAACTATTAACCCCTAACCCATCCTAACCCCTTAACCCCTAACCCTAAACCTTTAACCCCTACTCTCTAAAACCACATTAACCTCTAAACCTGCTATGACCTAAACCCCCTAATCCTACTTTAAATCCTAACCTATTAACCTTTAACCCCTTAATCACTAAGCCCTAATTTGGCCTTATTAACCCTTAAACCACTAAAATATTAACCCCTAACCCATTACACTTTGTACCCCTTAAACATTAAACCATACCCTAAACCCTAATTAAAATCTACATCTTATGTGATCTAATTCTTCTCTTCTTAACTTTCTCTCAATTTTTTTTGTACGTAGAATATATCCATAAAGAAAAAATAATACATTATTTTCCTTCTACATTTAACATATAAACATTTACAAAAAAAATCTGCAATATAAAGACATATAATGAATAACTTACCAAGGGACGACATTTAAGCTAGGCCTTCAAGGTGTCCATACTCTCTACAATTTCTTTTAGCTAGTTTTATTAAAAGTCTCCTATTAAAATTTTGTATTCTGACCTAAAAACATCCCGTATAACCTCTGCAAATCATTTTTAGTATAGCAACAACGTCGAACATCTCTAATATTTCAATCTTTTTTAATTATATATCACTTTTTCATCAGAATTCTGACGACTGTTGACTAGACATTGTTTAACAAAAAAAAATATTGACTTCGTCGGATAAAGTCTCTCTCGTCAGATATTCGACTAACATTGGGGATTTAAAAAAACATACAAAAAATGCAAGTAAAACAATGAAAATATCCATATGCTACTTTTTTAAGCACTAAGACAAAATTCATTAATGAAGGAAAAAACAATTATGGCTGCATTTCCAATTCAGAATATTAGTGGAGGATAATAATGATAGCAAGAATATATATATGTTATAATTTTTTTATTAATAAAAAATAGCCAAATACAAATTCATGAAACCTCATAGCACAATTCACATATGGAATCTCCTTTTTGTTGGGACCAACGCTCGATGCATTTCCTATAAGCATATTTTGGAGAGAAAAAAAAACATGTTTTGGATCAACAAGTTAATGATAACAACCAACAAAAACAACCTATTCTTATCTCTCCTTCATCATTATGTCATATTCTTATCTATCCTCTCTCAACCTTGACAAAATATAAACCACCCTTATTTATCCCCCTCAATTCTGTACCTTCAAGGTGCATGGACATGAACAAAGAATCTCCATATTTCATTTATTGTTCTCTTCCTAAGAAATACAACATTTAGCTAGTGTGGCATCTCCACTTTTCATTAGATATTTATGTTTAAAATAAAATGACGATGTTACTAGGAACTAGAACTGATCTTCAAATTTTTTAAAAAGGAAACAATTACCAATATCAAAAGAGGAATTAGAAAATATGCAAACAATTCTTGAATAGAGTGTTAGTACATCCAATATCAAAAGAGGAATTAGAAAATCTACAAATACTTCTCAAACAGAGCTTCAGTACTTGTCAACACAACCAATATTAACTCCCATATTGAACAATAGCATATGGTGAATCATATTATGATATTCTTACCTGTCTCCCCTCAACCCTGAAAAAATATAAACCACCCTTATCTATCCCCCTCAACCATGTACCTTCAAGGTGCCATAACAGGAACAAGGAATCTCCATATTTTCATTACTTTCTTCTTCCTGAAAAATACAACATTCAGCTAGTGTGGCATCTCCACTTTCCATTAGTAATTTATGTTTAAAATAATATGACGACGTTACTAGGAACTAGAACTGATATTCAAAACTTTTATAAAAGAAACAATCACCAATATCAAAAGAGGAATTATCAACTCTGCAAATAATTCTCAAATATAGCATTAGTACATCCAATATTAAAAGAGTAATTAGCAACTATGCAAATACTTCTCAAACAAAGCATCAATACTTGTCAATACAACCAATATTAACTCATGTATTGAACAATAGCTTATGGTGAATCATATTTTCATATTCTTATCTATGCCCCCTCAACCTTGACAAAATATAAACCACCCTTATTTATTCCCCTCAACCCTTTACCTTCAAGGTGCCAGAATAGGAACAGGAAATCTCCATATTTCCTTTACCTTCCTCTTCCTGAAAAATATGATATTCAGCCACTGTGGCATCTACACTTTCCATTATGTTAGTCTCTTTCTCATATACAATCATTAAGTCCAAGTATACCACCTTTGTATATTTCACATACTAGGATATAGTTGTTATCCTAAGTATGTTTCTAGATTCCTATATTATCTCCTCCTACCTTATCTCCTGATGAGGTGTCAATGTGAGAACAATTAAGGTGGTTTCATTATTGTATTATATATTTGTATCATTAAGATGAATACAATGTTGAGAATTATGGCTTGAGGCCTTTTCCGCCAATCTTCTTGTCCTAATATTATGATGCTCAATTTTTTCAATTGGTATCAGAGCATTATAGTTCTCAGGGCCTGATTTTTTTATGGTAGTTTTCTAGTTGCTCAAAACAACAAGTTGCATATCTACATTAGTTTCTTTGGCTGAGAAGAATTCGATCTAAAATGCAGTTGAAGCATGGATCAAAAGAAGGAAAGAAAAATACATGGCGATTTTGAAAGAACACAACTTCACTACTATATGTAGATCTGCCAAAGGTGAATTTGCTTGAGATCTGCAATTGGAGGCATATCATTGTGGTGTTGAATTCACGCCTTGTTGTCTACACCAACAAAATTACAGATCTACATCATCGATGGATACCAATGTTGCAAACTATTTTTTCATGAAGCTTCCTTCGCCACCAAAGAGGTATTTATGTTGTAGAACATTTGATTGCATATCTGGATTGATTTGAAGGAGGCACTGGTAAAGAAAGTTCATTATTATAACGATATGTGTATAGGATCTTGTGAAGGCGATTTTTGTGAGAATGTTTTGCATACTTCTTGATCTAATCACTGTGTAAGATCTATGACATATCAATTGTGAAAGTTAGATCGTGAAAGCATTGCTGCAGTAATCTGAGTGTAAGAAGGAGATTGTTATAGCATTGAAGGAACCACTCCTGAATTAGCTTCCTTGGGAGAGATCGCTACCCAAAAACCACATGCTGGAGTGTGCAACGAGTTTATTTTGCAGTGTTTTGTATGAACCATTGCTTGTGGTCTACGTTGGGAGTCTCATTGCTGCATTGGAGTGTGCAAGAGGTTACTTTGAAGGTGATTCATAAACCTGCATAAGAGATCGCCTGGAGGAAGTGGAAAGTCTATGTGTGAAGCAAATGGTCAACATAGCGTGGAGTGTGATGCAGCACATGGAGACTACAGGCCGGAGGGAGAGATCTAATCGTTGTTGAGAAGAGGTGTGAATCGTGATGGGTTGCGCCTGGATACCTGCATGAATTATCTGCGTCTGATCACTTGTTGGAGAGATTGTGTTTGATGTTGTGTGTGGGTTTGCAGAGCCACCAACCGTTGGACGTGAAGAGCCTGTCACCACCTATTTTTTGAGTGCATGAAGGAGGCGTTTTTGCGGGCATTTGTAGTTGTTTGGGTGATGGGATCTCAAGTAGAAACCAAACTTCGGAAAAAAATGCAAATCATTGTGGAAAATCGATATGATCTAACCAATTTACTAATCAGTGTATTGATTGAGTTGTTTTTGAAGGCGCGAGTGAAAATATTTGAAGGCACGAGTGCAGAAATCAAGTATCTCTGTTATCTCTTTCTATTTGTTATCTCTCTCTATTTGAGTTCAACTATATCTTTTAAATATGAGGATCCATTTGGAGTAAAAAATTTCAATTGAGTGGAGTCCGACTCGGAAGAATGATGTTTGTGGATTCTAAAATATTCTCTGCTCGCCAAAGCCAAAGCTGATTCGTGGTACGCTGAAGACAAAGAAGAATCCTTTCTCGTGGATGAATCTCTCACATCTATCACATCTTCTGCCACTCAGCGTTCAAAGCTTGGCACTACTCAAATCGTGGCATGAATCCTCCTTTCTACAGTCAATATCGCCGACCTCAATCAAATGCTTGGTAACCCATGGATGTTGTTCAATCAAAATCTTGGTAATCCATTGCATTTTAGGTAGGTTTAACAGCTTGCTTTCCCATTTATCGGTATCATGAAATCCCACGAGATCTTGCTGAGCACCAAAATGTGATCTTCACCATTTGATAAATCCGATTTGTTGGATGCCAAGCAATCAGATTTGTCAGTGATTTTGCAGCAATCTATCTACACGTATCCAAAACAACGATCCTCACTATTTGGTCCAATTAAATTTAAATGCCAAATTCAAACTATTAAAATAATAATTATTATTTTCTTATTTGGCATATTTTAAAAATACAAAGGCATTCAATTTTACTTTGTAATTTTGTATTTCTTCCAAGTTTATGAAGAAATAAAGTAAGATAAGGGATCGGTATAAAATCCTTCCAACATATTGTAAAGCATGCATCATTGAATTTTGTAAAATCAAAGTAAATTTTTACTTTGAGGGGGGATTAGAACATAGATTGTATTTAAAGAGTGGGATTATCAATTCTGCAATATCTTGTTTTTGTAATTCTAAGAGGGGAGGCAAGAAACACATTGAATTTAAGGGAGTCATAAGGAATAAGGAGAAAGTATATTGACCACTTTTCATTTTTTGGCTTTGTAAAGGAGGTGAAGGAGAAAGTACCATGAAAACTTGTCATTGTATTTGGGCATACTTTTGTGCTCACTATAAAGATTTTATAATAAATATATCATTTTTTTTATGGTGTTGAAGTGTCCTAGATCCACTCGAAATTGAATAAGGGGAACTTAGGTACACCTTGTATTGTGTGCGATGGTGAATGATTCTTTGAATGTTTTCATGGTGTTTTGTGTCGAGTTTTGACACTATGCTTATGGAGTGAAGTTGTGAATTATTAGAGTTTTTGAATACTCTAATAAACACCACTGAAGACAACACAATAATATTGAACAAATCAACTCTTCAATCAGCGATAACTTGTTTGCAAGTGATGCAAGCTAAAGTTAGACTTCTTCAAGAACAATCCCAACTTTTGAATGATTAGTTGATAAATCTTAAAAATCAACATCCAAAGAAGTATTATGAACTATTTTTTGTTCAGAACAATCCTCTCTATGATGATAATGATAATGATGATCAACAGTCAGTGAAGGAGCAAATCAGCAAGCCAACTTCAGAAGCAAATTCCAATGAAAATGAATTGCAAACAAAAGATGCCAAATCACAAAGTGATACAATAAGTATAAGTGAAAGTAAATGTGAAGCACGTCATCAAGTACAACATGATATTTCCAAGAGGATCATCGGACCTTGGGAAGAATTACACTTCAATAGAAATCGACATGGCTTAGGATATGAAAATCAAAACAGTTTTCATATTCCAAATTACTCCAAACCAATTTTGTTTGTGAGTGTTGGATTTCTTCAAGAAAAATCAACTTCAAATGTCGAAGATCAGGATGTTAAATGCCAACATTGCAATCGAGTTGGTCACAAGGAGAATCAATGTTTTGATCTCCATCCTTACCAACATTGTGGCAAGTATAACCATTCTTCAGACAGATGTTCAACACTGAAGAAACCTGCAAGATTGAAGATTCCCTATGAGTGGATTGATCCTTGGAAATTGTCATCAACAACCAAGCGATTATATAAGTATTACCGAAGAATTCAATCTCGATTAAAGACCAATCTTGTATCACCTAATATTTTTGTACCTCACATAATATGCTTAAAATACAAAAAATGCAAGTAAAGCAATGAAAATATCCATATGCTACTTTTTTAAGCACTAAGACCAAATTTGTCAATGAAGGAAAAAACAATTATGGTTGCATTTCCAATTCAGAATATTAGTGGAGGATAATAATGATAGCAAGAATATATATGTTATAATTTTTTTATTAATAAAAAATAGCCAAATACAAATTCATGAAACCTCATAGCACAATTCACATATGGAATCTCCTTTTTGTTGGGACCAACGCTCGATGCATTTCCTATAAGCATATTTTGGAGAGAAAAAAAACATGTTTTGGATCAGCAAGTTAATGATAAAATACATACTCAAAACCCATAAACCATTCATTCAACAAAGATAAAATATAAACCACCCTTATCTATCCCCCTCAAACCTGTACCTTTCAGGTGCCAGAATAGGAATATGGAATCTCCATATTTCCTTTATTGTCCTCTTCCTAACAAATAATACATTCAGACAGTGTGGCATCTCAACTTTCCAATATCAAAAGAGGAATTATCAATTATGCAAATAATTCTCAAACAAAGCGTTGATACTTGTCAACACGGCCAATATTAACTCTTGTATTGAACATTAGCATATGGTGAATCATATTCATATATATAGTCACAACCAACAAAAACAACCTATTCTTATCTCTCCTTCATCATTATGTCATATTCTTATCTATCCTCTCTCAACCTTGACAAAATATAAACCACCCTTATTCATCCCCCTCAATCCTATACCTTCAAGGTGCATGAACATGAACAAAGAATCTCTATATTTCGTTTATTGTTCTCTTCCTAAGAAATACAACATTTAGCCAGTGTGGCATCTCCACTTTCCATTAGATATTTATGTTTAAAATAAAATGACGATGTTACTAGGAACTGGAACTGATCTTCAAAATTTTTAAAAAGGAAACAATTACCAATATCAAAAGAGGAATTAGAAAATCTGCAAACAATTCAAGAGCTCAATAAGAGCTCCATGCACAACACAAGTGAGTTTCGGGCCAAGAAGTCACTGGTAGTCAAGTTGAAGGATTTTGAATCGGATGCGGGCTCCAACTCTGAATCAAAAACCAAGAAGGGGAATGAAAGGGGTTATCATATTATCGATGTGGATCCCAATGCCACCGTTTCCACCACGAATATCCAGAAGAAAGAACCAGAAGATCCAGAGGAGGCAGAGCACCTCTTCCATTCCCAGATGTGGGTAAAGGGTTCCTCGTTTCAGTTCATTGTCGACAGCGGGATCCAGAAGAACCTCAATTTCAGTAGAGGTCATGAAACAGATGGGCATGCCAACCACAGCATACCCACAACCATACACCATCGGGTGTCTGCACCAAGGAGGGGACCTTCGTGTCAGCCAGCAATGTCGCCTTCCCTACAACATCAAGCCCTTCACGGATGAGGTATTATGTGAAATTTATCCTCTTCATATTTCTGATGTATTATTAGGCCAACCATACTTGTGGAAGCGACATGTTTTGTATGATTCCATGCCTCGTGTTTTTATTATTACTTTGGGCAATAATCTGTACAGGATACCGAAAATAGCACTGCCTACAGCCATCTCTTTGGTTACTACAAAACAATGCAATAAGCTCATGCCTTTCGGGTTGATGAATGCCCCTATAACCTTCATGAGGCTAATGGATGACATATTGTGACCATTCACCAACTCATTTGTAGTGGTGTACTTGGATGACATTATGATCTTCAGCCAGACTTGGGAAGAGCACCTCCACCACATCCGACAGGTCCTCCAAACACTATGGCAACACAATTCGTAAAACAATTTGGAGAAGTGCACTTTAGGCATGACCCACGTTCAGTATCTAGGATACATTATTGATGAGTGGGGGGTGCATGTGGATCCATCCAATATCAAGTCATTCGGGATTGGCCAGCCCTAACAACCCTAATAGAGCTCTGGAGCTTTTTAGGTCTTGCCAATTTCTACCACAGGTTCATTTTGGGATTCTCTCATATCACTTGTCCCTTGAGTCAAGTCACCAAGGGAGGAGGGAAAGAAAAATTATTTTGGTCTAAATCTCAATAGAAGGCATTTGAAGAGTTGAAGCATCACCTCTACTCTACACTAGTGCTCACATTACCATACTTGCAACAACCATTTGAGATCACAACAAATGCCTCTGACTATGCTATTGGGGTAGTCCTTACTCAACAGGGGAATCTAGTGGCATATAATAGTGAGACACTTTCCAACACAGTCTGGAAGAGTCCCAGTTATGACAAAGAGATATATTCCATTGTGCAGGCTTGCTGACAATGGAAGAATTACATTTTGGGAAAGGAAACGGTCATCCACACAGACCACTGACCCTTGTAGTTCATACAGACACAAGTGAAGTTGCAGAATGATCACCATCAGAAGTGGTCCACATACCTGCAACAGTTTCATTTGAAAATTAATTGCAAGAAAGGAAGCACCAATAATGTTGTAGACTGCCTCAGCCGACCACCTATCATGGTGCTAACCACAGTGCTCAACTCTTTTGGGCACGAGACTTTCGATTGGCCACTTCTCTACAAAAGTGATCCATAATTCGACCACACATACAATACGCTCTTGGAGGGTAAGAAAGTTCCTAATTTTCCCCTCCAGGATGCCCTGCTATGTCACCTGGGCCACCTTTGTATTCCTTCAAGCGAGCGTGCCAAGATGATTTGGGAGGCGCACTACAGTCGAGTCGTTGGGCATTTTGGGGTCGATAAATCCATGGCAGTACTGCAAAAGTATTTCTATTGGCTGAACCTTCGACGGGATTTCGGGAAGTACATCAAGTCCTGCACTGCTTTCGCCATTTTCAAACCGACCATCAAGAAGCAAGGCCTCTATACTCAATTTCCTACCCCTAGTCGACCTTGGGAATCCATCTCTATTGATTACATGTCGGACCTTCCTTATACTAAGCATGGCAATGACTATGTTTTTGTGGTCGTCGACACATTCTCGAAGATGTTCGTTATGATGGCCTGCAAGAAGAATATCACAGCAGAAGCCACTGCTAAAATCTTCTTTGAATGAGTGTGGGTACACTTTGGGATCCCACAGTCTATCATCTCAAATCAGGACAGTAGGTTCCTCAATACATTTTGGTCCAGCCTCTAGTTGATGTTGGACACCAAGCTCACCAAGTCCATGGCTTTCCATCCACAAAATGATGGCCAGACAAAGATCATCAACTAGATGATCATACACATTCTGCACATGTACAACTCAAAGAATCCACACACATCAGATGAGAGCCTCCCCTATGTACAACACATATACAACAGGGCTCTCTATATTTCAACTAGCCACAGCCCCTTTTAGGTGGGCTTGGGATTCCAGCCACTATGTCCCATTGACGTAGCCATGCCATTTGTGGCTACTCACGCAGATTCATCCCATGTCCAGTCTGAGGCTGACAAGGCAAACAGCTTCATTGAGCACATTCATCACATCCTCCAACAATTTCATGACATCTTGGATAGATCCAATGCTAATTACAAGCAGCGACATGATCAACATCAGGTGCCACACAACTTCCATGTGGGTGACAAAGTGTGGCTACATTTGCAAAAGGAGCGCCTCGCGCGACCCTACCACAATATTTTCTCGCTTCGATATGGGCCATACACCATCACCAAGGCTATTGGTAAAAATTCCTTTGAGCTCAGTATTCCACCATTCCTTGGTCTACACCCATTGTTCAATGTGGACCTCCTTCGGCCCTACTTTCCACCTCCACTGGACACATCCGAAATGGAAGAACAACTCACACCAACAGAGTTAAACCCAAATTGCATGGAACAAGCCACAACTGATCGAATTATGGACACAGAGATAAAGAACACCTGCTGGTAGAGGATCCAGCTATATCGAGTTCTCAAAGCAGGCAAACTCCTTCACTAGGGCAAGTGGCTCACTAGGGACCAAGTTCAGCAGAAGTTTCCTTATCTCATCTCCTAGGGTTAGGTTTTTGGATGTTTAGGGTTAGGTTTTTGAATGTTTAGGGTTAGTTTTTTGGCATTCAAGAGGAAATAGAGTTCCTCGACCTCTCCTCACTTCGTGCAGCATACCGATACATTGCCAACATTGAGCAGAAGTTCAAACAAAAGAAGTAAGACTTTGGTTCTGTGAATCAGAAGTAAGGGAAAGGTACCCCCAAACCGTCGAACAAAGGACCAAACCAAGGTGGGGTGGGCCAGGAAAACCCACCATAGTCGCAATAAAAGAACAAAACCATGAAGCCAAAACATTACACAAGGAAGTGGTGTGAGTTCCATAAGAGATCCACTCACAACACAAGTGAGTGTCGGGCCAATCAATCACTTGTAGCCTAGTTGAAGGCTTTTGAATCGGATGAAGGCTATGACTCTGAATTAGAACTCGACAAGGGTAATGACGGGGGAAAGCATATTATCGATGCGGATCCCAATGCCAACATTTCCACCACAAAGATCTAGAGGAGGCAGAGTGCCTCTTCCATTCCCAGATGTGGGTAAAGGGTTTCCTGTTGTAGTTCATTGCCAACAGCGGGAGCCAGAAGAACCTCATCTCAGTAGAGGTCGTGAAACGGCTGGTCTTTCTGACAAAAACACACCCACATCCATACACCATCGGGTGGCTGCACCAAGTACAGGACCTCCGCGTCAGCCAACAATGTCACCTTCCTTATAGCATCAATCCCTTCACGGATGAGGTATTATGTGACATTGCTCCTCTTGTCAAATTTTTCTGATGTATTATTAGGCCAAACATACTTGTGGAAGAGACATGTTGTGTATAAGTCCATCTCTTGTGTTGTTATTATTACTTTTGGTAATAATCTATTTAGGATACCAGAAATAGCACCATGTACATACATCTCTTTGATTATTGCAAAACAATGTAGTAAGCTCATTGCCAAAACCAGAAAATTTGTTTTCTTGATGATCCGCCCTCAGGGAAAGAAGAATATTGTGGCCATGACCTCCAGACAGGCCCCCTCTGCACGGAAAAAACAGATGGATAAGGTCCTGGAGGACTACGAGGACATCTTCACCTCCCCCACATGGGTGCCTCTACACTGCCAGGTCAAGCACCCCATCAATCTGACCCCAGGTGCATTGTTTCCCAACGGACCAATATATCGGTGCTTTGTTCTGGAGAATGATGAAATCAAGAGACAGATTCAAGAGTTGTTGCATAAAGTTCACATCCAGCCGAGTTCATCGCCCTGTGGGAGCCCCATAATGTTGGTGCAGAAGAAGGATGGGACTTGGAGACTCTGCATTGACTATCGAGCACTGAACAAGATCACTGTCCGGAATAGGTACCCGATCCCATAGATCGATGACCTTCTGGACCAACTCAAGGGGGTGAAATATTTCAACAAGATTGACTTGAAGTCTGGGTATCACCAGGTACCAATCGAACCCTCTGATGTGTGGAAGACTGCCTTCAAATCCAAGGAGGGCCTTTCCAAATGGTTGGTCATGCCTTTCGGGTTGACGAATGCCCCTGCAACCTTCATGAGGCTAATGGATGACATCTTGCGACCATTCACCAACTCATTTGTAGTGGTTTACTTGGATGACATTCTAATCTTCAGCTAGACTTGGGAAGAGCACCTCCACCACATTCGACAAGTCCTCCAAACACTGCGGAAACACAAGTTGTATGCCAATTTGGAGAAGTGCACTTTTGGCATGACCCAGGTTCAATATCTGGGATACATTATTGATGAGAGGGGGGTGCATTTGGATCCATCCAAGATCTAATTCATTCGGTATTGGCCAACCCCAACCACCCTAACAGAGCTCCGCAACATTTTGGGTCTTGCCAATTTCTACCGCAGGTTCGTGTTGGGATTCTCTCATGTCACTTGGCCCTTGAGTCGAGTCACCAAGGGAGGATCGAAAGAAAAATTGTTTTGGTCTGAATCTTAATAGAATGCGTTCAAAGATTTGAAGCATTGCCTCTACTTTACACCAGTGCTCACATTACCAGAATTGCAACAACCATTTGAGATTGAGACAGATGCCTCTGACTATGCTATTGGGGCAGTCCTTACACAACAGGGCCATCCAGTGGCATATCACAGTGAGACACTCCAACACAGTATGGAAGTATCCCACTTATGACAAAGAGATGCATTCCATTGTGCAGGATTTTCGACAATGGAAGCATTACATTTTCGGAAAGGAAACGGCCATCCACACAGACCACTGACCCTTGCAGTTCATACAAACACAAGGGAAGTTGCAAAATGATCGCCATCAGAAGTGGTCCACATACCTGCAATAGTTTCATTTGAACATTAAGTACAAGAAAGGAAGCACCAATAATGTTGCAGACTACCTCATCCGACCACCTATCATGGCTCTAACCACAGTTCTTAACTCTTGTGGGCACGAGACTTTCGATTGGTTGCTTCTCTACAAAAGTGATCCAGAATTTGGCCACACATACAATACGCTCTTGGAGGGTAAGCAAGTTCCTAATTTTAACCTCCAGGATTCCCTACTATTACACATGGGCCACCTTTGTGTTCCTTCAAGTGAGCGTGCCAAGATTATTTCGGAGGCACACTACAGTCAAGTCGCTGTGCATTTCAGGGTCATGAAAATCGTGGCAGTACTGCAAAAGTATTTATATTGGCCAAACCCTCAACAGGATGTCGGGAAGTACATCAAGTCTTGCATTGCTTGTGTCATTTCCAAACTAACCATCAAGAAGCAAGGCCTCTATACTTCGTTTCCTACCCCTAGTCAACCTTGGGAATCCATCTTCATGGATTACATGTTGGGCCTTCCTTCTAATAAGCATGGAAATGACTGTGTTTTTTTGGTCATCGACAGATTCTCGAAGATGTTCGTTATTATGGCCTGGAAGAATAATATCACAGCTGAAGCCACTGCTAAACTCTTCTTTGAACATGTGGGTACACTTTGGGATCCCATAGTCTATCATCTCAGATCGGGACAACAGGTTCCTCAGTACATTTTGGTCTAGCCTCTGGTCGATGTTGGACACCAAGCTCACGAAGCCCACAACTTTCCATTCGCAAACTAATGGCCAAACAGAGGTTGTCAACCGGATGATTTTACACATTTTGTGCATGTACAACTCAAAGAATCCACACATGGGATGAGAGCCTCCCCTATGTATAGCACAGCTACAACCGGGCTCTCCATATCTCAACCAGCCACATCCCCTTTCAAGTGGGCTTGGGATTCCAGCCACTATGTCCCATTGACATAGCCATGCCATTTGCGGCTACTCAGGCATATTCAGCCCATGTCCAGTGTGAGGCTGACAAGGCAAACAACTTCATTGAGTGAATTTAGCACATCTTCCAATAGGTTCATGACATATTGTACAGAGCCAATGTTAAGTACAAGCAGCGACATGATCTACATTGGGTGCCACACAACTTCCATGTGGGCAACAAAGTGTGGCTACATTTGCAAAAGGATTGCCTCGCTGGACCCTACCGCAAGATTCGCCCGCTCCCATATGGGCCATACACCATCACCAAGGTTGTCGGGGACAATTCCTTTGAGCTCAGTCTTCCACCATTCCTTGGTCTGCACCTAGTGTTCAATGTGGACTGCCTTCGGCCCTACTTTCCACCTCTACTGGACACATCTGACATGGCAGAACAACTCACACCAACAGAGTTAAACCCATATTGCATGGAACAAGCCACAACTAATCGGATTATGGACACACAGATCAAGAACACCCATCGACAGAGGATCTAGCTATATCGCATTGTCAAAGAAGGCCAACACCTTCACCAGGGCAAGTGGCTCACCAGGGACCAAGTTCAGCAGAAGTTTCCTCATCTCATGGAGGAACTCAATGCAATGGGGACCATTGCTTCCTCAAGGGGGAGGAATGATCCAAGTGGATATTGGTGGCCACCCGCCTTTTCCACTTTAACCCACACCATTTTTTCTTTCAGTTTTTCAGTTTCCTTAATTGTAGCACAATTTACTATTTTTAGCAGTTTTTTGGGTCTTGAACTTCCCGAGCCATTTTGAGGCCCTAAACGATGTTTTTTTGGCATCAATGATTTGGAAAATTTAAGTTCATTCCAAACTTATTATTCGATGTCAGCAGTGTATTCCTCAGATAGATCTTTCTAATGATGTATCATGTCCGTCAAACGGAGATAGTATGCCAAAGTTACGACCCCGGGAAATTGATGTACCAATTTATCCCAACGGGGCCCATATTCTGGCGTTTCATCTCCTAGGGTTAGGTTTTTGGATGTTTAGGGTTTTCCATTGTTTCTCAATAATATATAGGCCTTCGAGCCTCATTGTAACATGGATTTCAGAGGCCAGTAGCTGCCACATCTCTTCTTAGAGATAAGCTACCAGCACCCTAGCTATTTTATTTCCATTCTGTCTGTAAGCATATTTCAGTCATTTGTTGCTAATGAAATGAAGTTTTATTTCCACTGCATCTCTACGTTTATGTGTATTTCTATATTTCATTGTGTTCCTACATAAGTCCAGATCAAACCATGAGATATTTTTCAGACTTCTTATGATTCCATCTCAAGTCTTAGGGAGTGACATTATACATGAAATCCAAGGTGGCCATATCTTGAAGTATGTGGATCAGCCTTATAATATGAAAGGGTTGCATCATTAAAGAATTTCTTGGATCAAGGATAAACCATCATTTTCATATTTCAACCCCATTCAAGTATGGATAGAGAAAGTTTGTGGATACATGTGCCAATATTGGCATGATTTTGTTGTTATTTTCCACGCTCATGAGTTGGATTCTATGTCTGATCATGATGTAATTTTGTACCAACTCATGATTATTTTATACTTGAAATATCCTTGTTTTATTTCATAACTAATCACAAGGGTATAAATGTTTACCTCAATGAGATACTAGGATGGCTTCATTGGTTGTATGATTAACCTATCACTTTCTTTTGTCAAGAACATTAAGTAGGATAGTTGCAATTCATGTTGTGTTCTTCCTTTATGCATATTGATTAGTATTCCTTTATTACTTGCATGTTATCTCTTTACTCATTTATAATTAGTTTCATTTTGGATTAGACTTGTCTAAAAAATAAAAAAATAAATGCTATGTATATGAAGAAATCAAGATTTCTTCCATATTTCATTTATATTTTCCATATACCAAGGGGATTGTATCCCCTTGCCATTTGTTGATAATTGTTTTATGGTGAGATGTAATAAGGTTTTTTATATTGATGCAAAGTGCAAGTCATTGATTTCTAGAGATTGTTGAGGTTCTCATGTGATTTATGGTGAGCACATGTCCTCATGTTGGAGCCAAATGTTACCCCCTCACATCTAGGGGTAACTAGAGGAAATATTTTTCCTATTATTCATATCATAGATATTAGTTCCATAGATGAGATCCATGGTTCTCAACAGACATTTGACTGATGAAAGATTCTCACATTTTGTTTAGCTCACTCACATTTATGGCATGTTACGCCTTCACATATAGGTTTAACTAAAGGATATATTTTTCCTATGATCCATATCACATACAGTAGTTCCACGGATGAGATCCATGGTTCTCCAGGGGAATTTGATTGATGAATTATTCCCATATTTTTCTTATCTCACTGAAATTTAATGATTATGGTGCTTCACATTACATGAGGTACCTTGTTTCATTGATTCATATTAAGTGTTAATGAGTTAGGTCTTCATCATGAAAGCAGTGACCATTGGTTGAGCTAGATAATGGATCATGATGCTGTAAATTTTTGCATTTTTCCTTATTTAATCTTGGGGTTCATCATCATATCCTAGATAAGTGTTGTCACTCTTGGGTAGAATTGTACTTATGGGGGATTTGATAGTAGTAATGTGTCCATATCCTAATTCATGCATAACATTCTCCTTCTTTTCTGATTCATATTATCCCCTCTTTTGTGTTGTTTTTCATATGTACACATATAGGTTCATGTTTTATAATCCCGTGAGAATAAGGAGCTCAAATGCTCAAGGTTGATGCAAATTAATTAAAAAAAAGATGTTAAAATCAAAATGCAAAGAAAATGAAATGAAAATAAATATCTAAAACCAAAGAAAACAAATCATGAGCAATGCCCCCTCGCTATGAGGCCATCATCTAAATCATATAAAATGAATGCATATCTAAAAAAATACTAAATGAGAGTCAAAAGACAAAAATAAAAACTGTCAAATAAATAAAGAAAAAGGAAAATAGGGATTTAAAAAGACATAATGCCAAGGAAAGGGAAACTCAATGCATAAGCACTCCCTCAATGTAAAGGTGTTGATGTGGATGAATATATTACACAACCTCACCTAATTATGCATGCCACTCATGAAGTTAAGCCCCACACCATACCATCTATCATCACATACGATCATGGATGGGTTTCTTGGGAAATACTTCTCCTTGTATTGACACATGTAATAGGGGATAATGATAACCATCACATACTTAAACTTCGCAAATTGTATGAATTATATGAGTTATTGTGAAGCTTGAAAATGATACCTAGTGTGATCTACCTAATACCATTTACATTTGATAAAACTCACTTTGTATGTTGTATTGGACTTGTGTTCATGCCCCCAGATTGATGNNCCTGTTGGCTACGCGATTAACCTGTGGCTTGAGAAACCGCGACTCAGGGGCATCTAAGCCGTCAAAATCACCTGGGGATCGCACCCGGCCTGAGCCACACGAACCCTTAACATGGTTGGATTTTTTGTCCCCGCAGGTTTCGAACCGGTGACTTTAACATCACGGAGTGGCTTAGCAACACACTCCGTCACCGACTATTCTACACCTCGGGGACTATGTAATCCCCTCTTTTGATGATGTACCTTACATGGATATGACATGGATATGAGCCTTGGTCCTTTGGAGGACATTGTTGGCCCTTGACCAAGTTGTGGGATATACTTGGTCATATTTGGCTGTTTTTGGGACTTCGACGCCCTATCGAAGGAAGCACGCAAGATGAAGCAGAGATCACGGGATCTCGATCCAATTTTGGGCCCCTTTATGGATTTGGGTTAATGTAATGGGAAAGGGATGTCGTCCCCTAGGTTTACCCACGCTTAGGCCCACTTTTGTATGTATGAATAGATGTCTAGTCAAGGTAAAAGGGAGTTGATGGCTTAGTGCTAGTAATTAGATTTGTGTGACCGAAGGTGGATTGTAAATGCTTTGTGAATGATTGTAAGAGACTTGCAGAGCTCAGTGCACGTTGTTGTAGGAGGGTGTGAAAGGCTTTGTGCTGAAGCACAAGGAAGAAGGATCTAGCGAGTTGTGCAGATCTTCTGTCCTGTGTGGAGTAAGGGTTGTTGAGGCTCTGTGCTGTAACTGCTTGACCGAGATAATAAAGAATAAGAGTTGGTGGATGTAGCCCTAGGGTGGGGGTGAACCACGTAAATTTGTGTGTGATGCTTTGTGCTTTGATTCAATGTGTTTACTTCTTCTCCTGCTAAGTGCTTTGATATTTGTAGGAAGATCTGTTTATGCTTTGTGCTCCTAGATGTGTATGAATGTTAGATCTGATGTGTATGAAGATGCTTAGTGTTGATCTACTGGGTTTGATCTAGTTTACCGTTGCTAAGTGCTTGAATACTATAGATTAGTGTGAATATTGCAAAGCTCTGTCTTATAAGCGAAGTGGTTATTGAATGTATCTTGAGGAACTAACAGTTTTAAGTGCTCTAGTAAGTTGTATAATCACAGATCTGTGTCCTAGATAAGTTTGCAAACACCTAAGTCTTGCAACCACCCCTGCCTCTACCTCGGGTGAGACTTAATTTTCTTCGCAGGTGTTGCCGAAAGGGCCAGTAGTTAGGGTTTTTTTGGTGTGTTGTTGTAGCGTTGAACCTTGGATCTGCCCCTATGCCAACAAATGGTTCTGTTTCCAGGACTGGAACTGTGATTGCTGGGAACTAAGAAAGAAAATATTTTTTCAAAGATTCGATCTAGAAACCAGGAAAGCTCTGTGCGTAGATCTGTTTCCCTGGTGCACAGAGATCTACTTAACCTGTGAATCTTTGTACCAAGAAATAAAGGTTAGATCTGTAGAAAAGAGGTAAGATCTATAATCTTTGTGCTATGATAGAGGTAAGAATAGTCAAAAGTTTTTAGATCTGGAAGCTTTGTGCTCTGCAAAAGTAAAATAAGTGAAATTTTTTGTTTCTAGAGTATGGATCTAGGTATGTTTGATAGATTTTGTCCTAGCTTGGAAACTAGGGCTCTGATAGATGAAAGAAAGTTTGATATGAATAGATCTGATAGATATGTTATACCTATGCATAGAAAGAATGTCTGGACTAACAAGCGGATGTAGGATCCTCGAAAGAAAATTTTGCAAGCTAGCTACCATAACCCTAGTGCGCAGTACAGAAGAGGTTGGGGATCATTTAAAATAAAGAGAGGATTAACCCTATGTTACAGTTGTAGAAGACCGGGGCATCTTGCTAAGGAATGCCCTGGTGGAATACCTTGTTGTCTCTGTTTCAAAGCTTTGGACCACGAAGTATTAGATTGCCCTAGAATGATTGCTAAAATGGAAGGCATGAATCTGAAAGAAGAAAACCCTAAGGTAGATCCAAAAATAACAGAACCCTGGAGAGAATCAGACAAGATGTTACTACAGATACAAGACACCTTGAATGATCATCGGCATGTTAGATTATCAGAGGTTTTTAACAAGAAAGAATGCATTGAGGTAAGAATAGGAGACTTCAACGTTGACTATGTTCTAGATGAGGAAACACAGGTGAATGTTATGACAGAAATAACTTGGGAAGCTCTAAGGAGGCATATTATGACCCCTTCACTGAGTGGAATAGGGTTATTCAGAGGGAAACTAGTGAACCTATGTGGAAGGATCAATCAGATATCTATGAATGCTAATGGAACTTCAACAGAAGAAGATTTTGAGATTATCAAATTTATTGAGGACAGCGCCCCGTTTACTATGTTACTTGGAAATCCTTGGATTAAAAGAGATCAAGCCAGAAAGAAGGAAGAAGAAAAAGTTTTAGAACAGCAGAGACAAGAGTTAAAAGACTTCATGACCAGAAGAATCATGTAGTTGATTGAAGAACAGGAGAATAGATCGAAGCTATATCACAATAGGAACCCAAATGTCAAAGTTATCATAACACTAGAGGACTCACGGAAGACTGAAGTTTCTATCTCAGATAAAGAAGAGATGTTATACCTGAACCCTAATAAAGAACCTCAGTAGGGCGAAGTAACTATATCCAAGGAACATAAGATCCAGAATGGGAAAATAACTACTGAAACGAAGCTCACTGGAAAGAAAGCTAGAAATTTAAGTAAGAAGAAGGCAAAGATTGAAAAGTTGCAGAAGATTCCAGATAGAACATCACAGAGAGGAACCTTGTAGAATGGGAGCTTCATCGAGATATCAGAACAGCGACCTATGGCACTTTGTTGTGACGAAGCGATATAGTCATTGGACTGATATACCCATTCGACTTCCTCTCTGAACAGACAGAAAAGCATTAAAGGATCATCACTAGACCGTTGGACCACACCATAATGGACAGATCAACATTAATGGAAGCTTCATGCCCATTGCAAGCAGACCGTTGTCAAATTTCTTATTTAGTTCATCGCGCCATGCACGAAGAACACTTTTTCCAACTGATAATTAGAAGCCCGTCGAATAGTAGTTGTATACAGTGGTCATTGCGATCTGGTTGGTCATCCTAGTACAGTACCTGAGATCATTGTGAACCCTGACTAATTTTTCTCTCCGAGCACGTATGTCCGACGAATTTAGTGCAGTCGAAGAATCTGCAAGAGAGGTACTCTCTAGCCTCAGAACTGAAAGATTCATGTCTGAACGAGGGTTTTCTATAGGTTTACAGGCATCCTCGACAAGAGGAGTACAAGCCTCCTCGTCGACTGCTCGAGCAGGAACATCCTGAGCCGGCGCAGAACATAGAACCAAACATAGAGATGATATGGCCAATGCGAGGTTGGTTCCATCCATCCTACCAGCTTATATACCACCTCTAAGTAGTGCAATCAATAGAGACATCGTGCCTAGAGACATCGAGTACACTCTACTCACTGCGTACCTGTCGAAAGGGGTATGCGCAGTCCACGCAAATCAAGACAAGATTGTAACATTGAAGTTTAGTGACTTCAACCTGGGGGATCATAAATTCTACAACACACTTTCCCCATACAAGTACCTAACCAGAACCAAGGAAAAGAACTCGAAGATCATCCCTCAGCAATGGACTATGAACCTCGCGCAGTCCACTCTGTTGAATGTCATGAAGATATCACATTTCGAACGTCACCAAGAAGTCAATGCATGTGTTAAGATACTCCTGGAAAGCTACCATGGAGGATACCTATGGTTGAACCACTGCATCACAGTTGATATAGCACTAATCAATAGGATCAAAGGTCTTAGCATGCAGGGCCCTAATCCCCATGAATACTATCCTGGAAAGACTGCAGACTGTGCTCTTGCTCAGAAGATCAAAGAAGATTATGGAAATGTTGAGAAAGGAGCACGAGGCTACAAGGTAGCCTCTATTCAGAGTGGCACAGTGCACCTTACATGTCAGTTGATCACAGGGAAGCTCATTCCTAAGAATCGACCCACGTAAGTATCTGGATTTGTAGTTGACCTCACAAGAAAGTGCGCAGAGGGACTACAAATGAACTGGGTGAAGTACCTGGTGAATCAACTAGATATCAACTGCAGAGAAGCCCAGGATCAGGGGCATGAATTCCATTTTATCTAGATATTATTACTTATAGCTTTCGTTGCATGGGAGCTACTAGAAGATGCAACCTTCCCGGACCTCGACCCTTTTGAAACCTTAGCTGTGAAGTTCAATACCTTATGGCACTCGAATGATATGAGAAAACAATGGCAACCCAATGTTGTATTCCATGCCTACTACAATCAGTTGAAGAGCGTCATCCATTCCGAGCCTCGAATAACCCCGAATACCCTCTTCAGGTTCAGGCCCTTAATGAAGTTCAATGCGGACCGCCACTTCATTTACATAACAACATGCGCATTTTTTAAAATGGCAAGAAAAATTTGAGTAAAATTTTGAATGAAATTTTGAATGAAACACTTTGAACTTAGGAAACATGCATAACTATAGTAGGGGAGGAAGATGAAAGGAAGAAGGGGATGAGGGATAAGAGAAAGAGGAAAAGGAAGAGGGGAGGAAGAAGAGGGATAAGAAAATAAGAGAAAGGAAGAAGGAGAGGAGGGGGAAGAAAAAGAGGAGAGAAGAGGGGAAAATGAATAGGAAGAAGTGGATGTTGGTGGATTTTTGTCACAAGGGTGAGCAAAAAATTTCACTTGATGGTTGTGAATCAAGAAACAAATAAAAGGAAAATGAGACTAGGATTACAAACCTTAGTAATATTCATGAAAATTAAACCCTAACTCGTGTGAAATATAAAATACAATTATGCAAAAGAGATATTATTCACCATGAATAATAAAGTAAGAAAAATAAACATTGTATTTATCCAATGGAATGGAAATTTAGTAAAATCAACACTTGGTAGAGTGGTCTAATGACGACAAATGTTCTCCAAAGGCCCTCCTTGGGATTGGTCATGTACTTCCTTGGAATGCTCCAACTCCAACCTTGGGTAGAAAAGAAGGTAAGAAGCTAGAATAATGAATCAAGAGAATAGGGATCTCAATATTCTAGTGATATTCCAGTTGTTGGACACACCGACCACACTCAGAGGGGGGGTGAATCAATGTAGGGCTCTTTTTAGAACTTCCCCTTCACAAAACTCCTTAGATAGCAATCACCAATTATTCATCACTTATTGTTGTCATTTATAACCAGTTAAATGTGAACATATATCAGCAACATATACCAGCAACAAATATCATCAATAAGTCATCACCACAAGGAACACAAAGAACACAATATGTATGTACAATTTTCTTTTTATTACGGACTACAATCCTTGGGTTATCAGCAACAACTAAATAGAGTTACAACTCCACAAGAGCACCATCTCTAAAATTCAAAACTCGGCTTACACAACTCAGCACCAACTGAGAAGAGGAATCAATCCTCAACAGATACCAATCTGTCAATAGGTACACGACTTGTCAGTAGTGCAACACACATATGTACGCATCCTACCAGTAGTACAACTCGCGTATGTACGTGGCCAATCTGTACTACAACCTACTTATGCCTTCTGAGTAATTAGGGTTTTCTCTCTATGAAAAACTCAGATCCTTTGCAACCTTCAATCACATCTACTTATGTCCAATCACAACACATCGATTCTCTCCCACAACTTACTCATGCTCCTCAACGTCCATACAATATGAATGCTACTTAATCATGTATAAGCAACCAATATACTATGACAATCATATTAGTATTGAACCATAAGCGTGTTGCTCACTCTATCAATCAACCAAAATAACCATATCACAACAGCCATGCCAAGAATGCCTTAAGCATTCACCATACAATAAGAAAGAGTATCCATCAAGCCAAATAAGTAACCATACTAGAGTTTCTATGCCAGATCTGAGCCCATAGAATGCAGATCTGGAACTTGCTTAAGACTTCAAGAACCTAGTATCAACTCACACTCAAGTCTCCATCACTTCATCTAATTGTACGTGCTCCACCTTCCTTCAACCTGCATGTGTACGTGTTCTTCCTCTCTGTAGCCAACGTATGTACGTGCTCTGTCCCACTGGTGCTCATGTACTCCTTCAGAAACTAGGGTTTCTGAACTTTTGAAACTTTCGTCATCGTGATCTCATACTTATTGAAACTTTAATGCATCCATGAGATCCTCCAATCAATCTCTCTCTCTTAGAATATATCTTCAAGCTATGCTTAAGAGATGATTTTCACAAGAGACCCTTGCTTCTTATTCATACTCTCCAAGTAGCTTCCTTAGAAGCATCTTCTAGGCCACTTTGTCCACATAGTCACCTATGTCCAACTTTGCCAAATTTTCCACTTGTCCATGTATCCAATAGCCACTTGACC
>JASDQU010104152.1:77520-95678 GCA_032191745.1 Picea mariana | reverse complement strand
TTAAATAATCCTCTTTGATTTTGTCACTTCACTTTATTATTTAAATAATCATTTTTTACTTTATCACTTCACTTTATTATTTAAATAATCCTCCTTGACTTTGTCACTTCACTTTAAATAATTCTCTTTGACTTTGTCACTTCACTTTATTATTTAAATAATTTCTTCTTTGCAAGCACTTTGACTTCTTTGACCTTTTGGGGCTTCAAGCCAACATATGAGAGTCCTTCAACATCATAATTCCATAACTCTCAAACCATGAGGAGTTATGTGATGTTCCACATACCACTAGAAATGGTTTGATAAGCACTATCCATCTAGGATAGTTTCGTTGACAAATTCACTGATATTCATCTCATTATTCCATAATTAAGCATGGGTTCTCTGACCATACATCTAGGATAACTCAACCACAAAGCGTCTTCCCATGAGGGCTTTCACCATAATGGGACCACTTTGGAGTTCATCCATTTGGACAACCATGACAAGAAAATAACCACTTTGGAGTTCACCGCAAAGCGTCTTCCCATGAGGGATTTCACCATAAGGGGACCAGTTTGGAGTTCATCCATTTGTACAACCATGAAAAGACAATAATGAGTCATCTTTACATCAATCCAACTATGCATCATATATCAATGACAACTCATTGATCCATCTTCATCTATGCATATGAATATGACTCCTCTTGACATCAATCCATTGACATGAAGGTCAATACATGATCCATCAATCACTACATCAATATACTATGACAAGACATTGCTCCTTTGACATCAATCCTTTGGCATCAATGACAATGTGATCCAACAATTTCCCCCTTTGGCATTGATGACAATACCAACATTTATGTCAACACAAATCATTGATGGAAACATGTAGACAAGGCATTTCTCTACATCAATAGGCATCTCAATCACATCAATGTGACTATCTCTCCCCCTTTGGCATCAATGTACAAGGGTCATTCTCCCATTGGGGTTGCTCCCCCTACCTGAACTTTCTTTGGGGTCTGAATACCTTTGATCTTCCTTTGAATAATCTCTCCCCTTTTGAACAAGGGATATCATTCTGCTGTAATGCTAAAGATATATAGCTAATGCTCCCCCTATGACCATCGCTCCCCCTGGAACTATGCCTATGTGCTCTTTCTCCAAGTATAGGTCTCTTTTTCAAGAATTTATCTTTGCATCTAATAAATATCTCCTCTTGGAATCATGGGAAGAAGAATGACCCCCCCTATGGGTATGTCTCCCCCTATCTTCTCTGCAATATGAACAATATGCTTCTACTGCAAATGCTAATGCTCAACCGGAACATAGATCAATTTATTTTATATGACGATCCTTGGACCTGTCCATGCATAAAACTTGTGCCATACCATACACCATGAAGCAAAAGATATGTCAGCAATGAATAGAGAATCATGAACAAAACATAAAACAAGTACATCCTCTGTCAACCATGCACAATACCCATGTAAATCAACCGTGCACATCAATACCATATCATATTCCATAAGATATCATCAATGGAGTGCATCAACCATATGCCTCTACCAACATTCCAAGCATGTGCCTCAAACAAGTGTCATATCACTCATGATATGCCTCTACCAAGAACCAAGTGCCACAACCATGTATCTTAATCAATCAAGTGTCTCAACTATATCATTCCATATATCATGTACCAAATTATATGTTGAACAAGTAATACCAATGGTGTACTTTGGCCAAGTACTATCATCCACAACCATATACCATCTATGAGTGTATCAACATGCACCAACTATAGATCAAGTTATGACTCATCAATGATGTATAACATGACCACCTCAAAAAATCATCAACTACATGTCCCAAAATGTAGCTCAACCATATGCCAATTGCATGCACCAAGATATACAACAAACATGCCTCCAAATAATACATCATAAGATATATCAATGAAACTCAAATATGTACTAGCCATGTATCATAACAGATCAACCTCAACCTCCATTCACTACAGCAAATACTAAGCATCCAATAATACATGTACTAGAAGTGTGCCTCAATAGATCAATGACATCTCTAGCTACCATCATCATGAAATATCTCATAAACAAGGTGTCATAACTTCATTGTCACAACCAACATTGTTCTTCAATAGAAAAATGTCTCAATCCACACTCTAGGGTTAGTACCATGCATCCAAGATAATCTTTCAACACTCAACCATATATCATCACCATACATACAACAATTATGTATGCCAACATGTAATCATGAAAACCTGCAACAAACATGTCAGACCCTGCAAAAAACCATGCCAAACCCTACAACACAGATTTATACCATGTTTCAACTCATATGCATAGCCATTTTCCCAAGGCTTTTTACCACAGATACACGGCCTGTTGCACAAACATCTCGCATATGTATGCAACCTATTCATAGGTCAGCTTGCGTATGTACACGAATGTTACCATTGTAACCCGCGTATGCTTCTGAAGATGACAAACTTGAGCTTCCCTTAAGGCTTCCATTTTGTTCTGACTGTTCAGTTTTCTTCACCCACTTCTGAAGGTGTCCCAGTTTTTCATAACTTGAGCTTTGAGCTTCCATCTTTTCAAAAATGTCTTCCTTCCTAACTTCATGCCTTCTTCTATTCATGCTATATGAAGTCCTCATCATGGACTTTCTTCTTGTGTTCCAGCAATATGGGGATTTGTGGCCAAATCCACTACAGTTGTAGCATCTCATGGTGTGACAATGATCAGCAATATGTCCTACTTGATTACATCTCCAACACCTTAGGGTGTTATGAAATCTTTCACTATCTTTCCTTGCATAATAGATGCATTCCGAATCTTTGTGACCATATTCATTAAATGAGTAACATTGACCATGAAAAACATTTTCATACCTTTTCTTTGGTGTCCATCTTGAAGGTGTCTCTCTTCTTTGAGGTGTAAAAATGGCTTCTTGATGTCTTCCTTGCTTTGTTCTTTTGAAACTTTCCTTGTCTTGTGTAGATGATTGACTTGTAACATTATTTCCATCCTTTGAGAGTGAGGGACTTACCTCATGCTTCTTTGATGTTCTTGCTTCAACATGTGTAGCTTCTTTGTTGTATCCAAGACCTGATTTATCATTTGGTGATCTTTGACTATCCAAGATCTCATTCAAGATTGTTGAGCTATTCAAGAATTTGTTTGACTTCTCTACTTTATTTCTAAGATCAACAACTTCAGCTTGCAACTTATGACATGATTCTTCCTTTTCATTTACTTGATTCTTTAGTAATTCCTCTACCCTTTTGGCTTCTTCAATTTGGGTCTTGAGATGAATATTAACTTAAAGACTTTTGCTAATCTCATCATCTACCTTCTTATTTTCTTCTCTTTCATTCTTTAGTCTTTTAATCTCTTCTTCTTTTTCTTCTAATTGAGTCTTTTTAATTTCTTCTTGTTCCTTGAGCATTTCCTTTAACTTCAAGATATGTCTTTGATTCTTTTTAAGAAACTTTTTAGTGTTCTCAGAAAGATAGCTATATTATATGTAACAATAGTCATAGTTGTATTCAAATAGACCCCATTTAACTTTCTTTTTAAGCTTTGATAGTTCTTCTTCTACTTCTTCCATGGGATAACTATCATCTAACTCTACACAAACTATTTCTAGATTTTCTTCTTCACTTGTAGAGAAATATTCAACATCATCATCTTTTGAAATATTACAATCAAGGGATTTTGGAGATTGTTTACCTTCATTGATATTGATGGAATTGTCTTCAAGGTTTTCCTTTTTGCCAACATCATCACATTTAGAATCATTGCAATTTGAGGATTTTGGAGATTCTTTACCTTCATTGTTCTTGATGGAGTTGTCTTTAGTGTCTTCCTTTTTGCTTGGGTATGTCTCCTCTAGCTTTAGCCATAGATCCTTGGCGGAAGTGCATTGTCCCATGTTCTCTTTGATAAAACTTGAGAGTCCACTAAGAATGGTCTTGAGAGCCAATGCATCATTCTTATTTTCTTCCCTTTGAGCTACAAACTTTGACTTGTTCTTCAAAGGAACTGATCCACCAATAGCTGTTTTCCAAACAACTGTTCTTATTTCCTTCAAATGCACTTTCATTTCTATTCTTCATGTAGAATAATTTTCCTCATCAAGGATTGGAACTTCATCATCCATTTGTGTGTCCATGGATCTCCTCCGAGCTTGTTAAGGCTTATAATGAAGGCCACTATGATACCAATTTTTGGACACACCGACCACACTGAGAGGGGGGGTGAATCGATGTAGGGCTCTTTTTAAAACTTCCCCTTCACAAAACTCCTTAGTTAGAAATCAACAATTACTCATCACTTATTGTTGTCATTTATAACCAGATAAATGTGAACGTACATCAGCAAAATATACCAGCAACAAATATCATCAATAAGTCATCACCACAAGGAACACAAAGAACATAAGATGCATGTACAATTTTCTTTTTATTACAGACTACAATCCTTGGGTTATCAACAACAACTAAATAGAGTTACAACTCCACAAGAGCACCAGCTCTACAATGCAAGACTCAGCTTACACAACTTAGCACCAACTGAGAAGAGGAATCAATCCTCAACATATACCAATGTGTCAACAGGTACGCAATCTATCAAGAGTGCGGCATGTGTATGTGGAATCCTACCAATAGTACATCTTGTGTATGTATGCGGCCAGTCTGTACTACAGCCTGTGTATGCCTTCTAAGTAATTAGGGTTTTCTCTCAATGAAAAACTCAGATCCTTTGCAGCCTTCATCCACATCTACTTTTGTCTTTCATTGTCCAATCACAACACATCTATGCTCTCCCACAACTTACTCATGCTCCTCAACCATACAATATGAATGATACCTAATCATGTATAAGCAACCAATATACTATGGCAATCATATTAGTACTGAACCATAAGAGTGTTGCTCACTCTATCAATCAACCAACATAGCCATATCACAGCAACCATACCAAGAATGCCTTAAGCATTCACCATACAATAAGAAAGAGTATCCATCAAGACAACCAAGTAACCATACTAGAGTTTCTACGGCAGATCTGAGCCCATAGAATGCATATCTAGAACTTGCTTCAGACTTCAAGAACTTGGCATCATCTCACACTCAAGTCTCCATGACTGCATCCAACTATACGTGCTCTGCCTTCCTTCATCCCGCGTGTGTACACATTCTTCCTCTATGTAGCCCGCGTATGTACACACTATGTCCCATTGTTGCTCGCGTACTCCTTCAGAAGCTAGTGTTTCTGAACTTCCAAAATTTTCGTCGTCATGATCTCAGACTTATTGAAACTTTGATGCGTCCATAAGATCCTCCAATCAATCTCTCTCTCAGAATAGATCTTCAAGCTATGCTTAAGAGATATTTTCACAAGAGACTCTTCCTTATTATTTATACTCTCCAAGTAGGTTCCTTAGAAGCATCTTCTAGGCCACTTTGTCCACATAGTCACCTATGTCCAAATTTGCCCAATTTGCCACTTGTCCATGTATCCAATAGCCACTTGGCCACTTAACCCATTTTCCTCATTTTAAGGTTAACCTTATTATAACCACTTTCCATAATTAGAAATTTCTCCATTTACTTTATTATTTAAATAATCTGTCACTTCAATTTATTATTTAAATGATCCTCTTTGATTTTGTCACTTCACTTTATTATTTAAATAATTCTTTTTGACTTTGTCACTTCACTTTATTATTTAAATAATCATCCCTGACTTTGTCACTTCACTTTAAATAATCCTCTTTGACTTTGTCACTTCACTTTATTATTTAAATAATCCTCTTTGATTTTGTCACTTCACTTTATTATTTAAATAATTTTTTTTTACTTTGTCGCTTCACTTTATTATTTAAATAATCCTCCTTGACTTTGTCACTTCACTTTAAATAATCCTCTTTGACTTTGTCACTTCACTTTATTATTTAAATAATTTCTTCTTTGCAAGCACTTTGACTTATTTGACCTTTTGGGGCATCAAGCCAACATATGAGGGTCCTTCAATTTCGTAAGGCCATAACTCTCAAACCGTGAGGATTTATGTGACGTTCCACATACCATCGAAAATGGCTTGACAAGCACTATCCATGTGGGAACTATCCATGTGGGATAGTTTCACTGACAAATTCATTGATATTCATCCCATTATTCCATAATTAAGAATGGGTTCTTTAACCATACTTCTAGGATAAATCAACCGCAAAGCGTCTTCTTGTGAGGGTTTTCACCATAAGGGGACCACTTTGGAGTTCACCACAAAGCATCTTCTCATGAGAGTTTTCACCATAAGGGGACCACTTTGGAGTTCATCCATTTGTGCAACCATGACAAGACAATAACCAGTTTGGAATTCACTGCAAAGCATCTTCCCAAGAGGGCTTTCACTATAAGGGGACCACTTTGGAGTTCATCCATTTGTACAACCATGACAAGACAATAATGATTCATCTTTACATCAATCCAAATATGCATCATATATCAATGAAAACTCATTGATCCATCTTCATCTATGCATACGACTATGACTCCCCTTGACATCAATCCATTGACATCAAGGTCAATACATGATCCATCAATCACTACATCAATATACTATGACAAGACATTGTTCCTTTGACATCAATCCTTTGAAATCAATCCTTTGGCATCAATGACAACATGATCCAACACTAGTAGCATAACCTTATTTGGATGGATTGATGTGAATGGGTGGCCTCAATATATTTATTTATAGGTATATGGTGGACAACCCTCTTGACATAGTCTTCCATATAGTGGTTAAAGATGACTAGATCAATGTTTAATGATATTAATTAGGGTTTTATGAGGTCCACACATAACTAATATGCCATTTTAAAGGAATGGGCACATTGATTAGGCTGGAAAATAGTTAAATAATTGTGTTTTGGAGGTAATCCACTTTATGGTCTTTTTTCTACACTAGGTGTGCATGCTTAATGGGCCATTATCTACGTTGGCTCTTTTTGGTCAAACTATAGGGTTGACTTAGTTGATTATGGAAATATTGAGGTCATGTGGAGATGGAATGGAGTGGAGGATGAGGGTTATGCATGAAAAAGTGATATATTCGAGTAAAACTACTTAGAATGGAACAAGCAAACAATTTTAGGGTGATATTAGTGGAAGGAGAGAAAGAGGGAGAGGAAGAGAAAGGAAAGTGAGAGAAGAAGAGGGAGAGGAAGAGAAAGGAAAGTGAGAGAAGAAGAGGGAGAGGATGGAGGAATAAAAATAGGAGAGGAACAGGTAAAGAGGAAGAGGGAGAAGGTGTGGAAGGAGAAGAAGAGGGAGAAGGTGTGGAATGAGAAGAAGAGGGAGAAGGTGTGGAGGTAGAGGAAGAGGGAGAGGATTAGGGAATGGGAAGGAAAATCCAAACTCCTTCTCCAAAATCCATATCTAAAACCCAAAACCCATTTGCAAAACCCATCTATAAAACACAAAACCCAAATCCTATATTTAAGACCCACATCACATTTTGTTTGAAATATGCAAATGTAAAAAATTGGAAAAACAAAATGGGGGAAAATGAAAAAAAACTTACTTGTGGATCCAAGAGCAAAGGATGCTCCATAAATATCCCTTTCTTTATCCTACCACATGCTCCCACAAATCCATTTCAGTGTCAACAAGATCTACCCCACACTCAGCTCATGTAAAAATGGAATGAGGGACATCCCTGCCCCTCCTCCCTCCTTATTTTCATCTTATAAGAGAAATGGATAATGAGTTCGCTACAAGAATGGATTTTGCATCATTTTTTTTATTTTATTTTTTTGCATCATTTCTATGTCGATTTTCATGACTTTGAATTAAAGCATTTTTTATCCCGCATCATATGGCATATTTTTTGTGTCAAATCATTTCACCAAAGTGTCATTTTGTATCGTAAAAAATGACACTAAAACAAAAAAAATGTGTCCCTTTCTCATCATAAAAAACATATCATTGTTTTTATTAATATAAATTTTTTAAATTATTATTATTATTATTATTATTTCAAGATTACAATTGTTATAATTATTAATAATTATAATTAAAAATTACTATTACTATTATAATTATAATTCAGGGGTGATAGACGTGGAGGGAATCATCATTAACTATGAGGGAAATCAAGAAGTAAAAATGCTAGGGGGGTCGGGACTACCATGAACAATGAAGTTAAGGCATTAACTCTATACAGAGACCTCTTGCTCCTTAAATACCAAATTATTCATGTGGCGATAGCGGTGGTATATTTTATGGTCACTCCAAGCACAATTATAAATAAATATATTCCCAAGAGGCCAAACCATTTTCCTCAGATGGGTTGTCACTCAGTGGAGATGACCCCTCGTCAAGGTCAGATGTGGACGATCCAAGTGTCTAGGGTCTCGTACTTAAGTCTCGTGTGGAGGAGGAATGGGTTAATGAGGAATGACACGGGGTTGAAGGTGGGATCGATGGCTTGCATGGTTCGAAATCCCCACACACAACCCTACATAATGCTTATGCTAATGACCAGGAATTGCAATGAAGGCATGGTACACCCTGCTCTTGTGAGCATGATGACAAAGGTGAAGTTAAATTTCCGCTCAGGAAAGGATATAACTTCCAAAGTGTTTCAACTTTTTTCCTTTATGTGGTATGTTCTTTTCTACGATTGGTCTGTCTCTGTGAATATTACTTCATTTCCTTCAATCCATTTTTTAATGGCCCCTCATGGGAGGAAACCTCGCCCATCCCCTATCAACTCTTCACACGTTGCTACGACCATAGCAACAACTGAGCTTTATCAATAATCTTTCCCTCAGGAGGACTAAGTGACCATGCCTGCACTGGAAGCAGAGGTCAAACTGGTAAGAGAGTTCAAGGATGATGAATAGGTTGAACATCAAATGGGAGGAATCATACCAGATTTGGGTTACACAAAAACCTAAAATTGAAATTTTTGCAGGACCCTTGAGCTATATTAGCACACCAAAACAATGGTGGCCCTGGGGATGTTTCCCAAAGACCAATATTTCCACCAGTTGAAGCACTGTATGGAGACTCTGGAGTCACAGAATTCTCATCTCATCTCGGTGGTTACTTAGATTTCCAAAATACATGGTGGCTCCTTCCAGCTCCCTATCATTGGTCGTCCATTGGCAGAGTCTTCTTCTGTTGTTGGTCATCTCGATGTTGTTGTCGCATCTACCTCTCAAGTTCCTCATGCCACTAGTTAATATGGATTACATATTTTTTCACAAAGTCTTGTTCCATTTTTAGTATGTCTAGGTTATAGGGAATTTCATTAGTGTCATTATAGACTGCAAGTTAATTAAGTATAACTTTCTCAGACTAGTTATTTACAAATTTTGGCCTAGTTTCCCCACTGGGGAAAGATCAAAAAATGGCATCGCTTGGTTTTAGAAGTCTAGGTGTGAGAGTCACATCCCATAGTTATTGGAGAAAATCGGGATGAAGTACAATCAACATTGGGCAGAGTGAGCAGTCAATTGTCTTTAGAAAATAGAGGAAATGTGTATGGGAGTTATAGGCAGGTTTTACATGTGGAGTTTTACATGAACAACAAGGAGAGAGTGGAGAAAAAACAGCACTGGAGATAGAGCAATAAGGATGAGAAAATTTTGGAGCATGTTGGAGATTTTTGGAGTGCTTTGGAGCTAAAGATTGAAGAGCCACATTGTAAGGATTTAAGAATGAACTCTTGTGTGAGTTGCATTGTAACATCAAGTGTTTGTTGTGTTGTTGGTAGTTTTCTTGGCAATGAGTTCCCTTGAGTTCCAAGTAGAGATATTCCTAGTTACCTATGCTAGAGAGACCTTGATAAACGAATGAGACGCCCGATGGACTGACAATAGTGAAGGGGTACATTCCTTGGGTTGGGCTGGTCAAGAGGAAGAGAGATGGAGGAAATTCAGGATAGTTGTAGGAGAATGTCAGTGGGTTGTGGGATATTGAGTTGTGAGTGGGTGTTGAGAGGAACCCTTTTCTTATGGATCCCTATCCCCATCTCGGGGGTCACTTGCTATTGATATTTTGAACAACAAATCTATGGTTATGTGGAACGTCCTTCCTAAGAAGCTAGTTGCACAACTATTTTAAAAAGATAAGTGTTTATCTATTTTCCTAAGTTAATGTATGAGTTTAACTATTGTGTGTTTTATTTTGTGCATGAAAATGAATTATATGCTATTGTGGTGAAATTATTAGTTGTATTTATGTTTTTAAGTAGTATGGAAAACTTATTGAGCTTAATTGTCATGTTCTTCATAACTCGAGGATTAAATGTATCTGTTAATAGGTTTTAGTAGTATCGACAATGAGATTTTGGTGCAGTGCTTGAATAGTTGTGCGTGATGAGAATAGTTGTCTCGCACTGTACAAAGCCTATTGCACATGCGCTATGAATAGTTGACATGCGCAGTACAAAGGATTTTGTATGTGTGGTTTGTCTTAGTGAGGATGCAACCTTCATGTTCATTTGGAATGTCGTAGATGCATTTAATTATATGGTATCAGAAAATAGTTAAATCTGTGTATAATTCGTAGTTGATAAGCTATAGGAATTTAGTTAGCAGAAAAATTCAATATTTATGTGTATTTTCTGCAAGTAATGTCCTTCATTTAAGTCGGGGGACATTACATGAACTTAGCATAAGATCTCATGAAAAGCATATTTCATCCATCATCATGCTCAACATAGATTTAAAAGACATAATTTTACAGACTACAAATTCAATCAACAATATTTAAAAATAAAAGAGACATTACAACAAGACAATTTACAACAGAAAGTTAATCATTATGAGTTGAAAGAGGATGGAATCTTCATGTACAAAGGAAAAATATATGTGTCAAACTCAAAAGAGATGAAGAATATGGTGTTGTTGGAAATGCACAATGTATCATATGTTGGGCACCCAGGATATCATAAGAGAATTGCAGTTGTAAGAAGCCAATACTTTTGGCCAGGAATGAAGAAAGAAGTAGTTAATTACATAGCCAGGTGTCTAAAATGTCAAAAAGTGAAGACAAAGCATAGACGTCCAACAGGGATGCTACAACCATTGTCCATTCCTGAGTGGACATGGAAAGTGGTTACAATTGATTTCATTACAAATTTTCCCAGAATAATGAAGCAACATGATTCCATCATGGTGGTGGTGGATAAATTAACAAAGGTTGCACATTTTATTCTTGTAAATACTACACACAAAGCAACAAACATTGAAAATATTTACATGAAGGAAGTTGTCAGGCTTCATGGAGTGCCTAAGGTAATCATTTCAGACAAAGATCCAAAATTTACATCAAATTTTTGGAGAGGGTTATTCAAAGGCTTTGGGAAAAATTTAAATATGAGTACAGTGTATCACCCAGAGTCAGATGGGTAAACAAAGAGGACCAGTAGAATAATTGAAGATATGATCAGAATGTGTGTGATGGACCAACCATGAAAGTGGGAAGACTACATCCACTTAATAGAGTTTGCTTGCAAGAATGGGTATCAAGCCTCATTAAAAATGAGCCCATTTGAATAATTATATGGTAGGAAGTGTAACACACTAGTGAGCTGAGATAACCCAGCAGATAGAGCTATCATTGGGCCAGACTTTTTGTGGGAAATGGAAGAGAAGATGACAAAGATCAGGTAAAATTTAAAGGATTCCCAGGACATGCAGAAAAGTTATGCGGACAGAAATAGAGTTTCTGGGGATTTTAATGTGGGAAAACATGTATTTCTTAAAGTGAAAGTGAAAAGAAGTTCGATAAGATTGGGTTGTTGCCCAAAGTTGGTAGCAAGCTATTGTGGTCCATTTGAAATATTAGAAAAGATAGGGTCAATTCCATACATGCTAGCATTGACTGCATCTATGAGAATGCATATTTTTTTTCATGTGTCATTAATAAATAAATATCTGTGTTCCCTAACCACATAATTGATTGGATTGTGATCCAAGTGGAAAATGAAGGGGATTTTCAGGTGGAACCAGTACACATCATGGACTGGAAAGTCAAAGTACTCTGAAAAAAATCCATAGGGATGGTAAAGGTTAAATGGACCTACTATGGTCCTTAAGATGCAACATGGTAGCATGAAGAAACTATGTGGAACAAATACCCACAATTTTTTTCCAATTTTGAAGAAATAGAAGCTAAAAATGCAAGACTCCATTTTTGGACAGCTACAGTTCCAAAACCACATCTTAGAATTCTTGGTCATCTGTGATGATAGCCCTGATAAAATAATGGTGTAGTCCAATGGACTGGGAGTAGTGAAGGGGTCACATTCCTTGGGTCAACAGGTTTAGAAGAATAAGATATTTTGGTTGGGACTGGTGTTGGAGAAGTAAACAGATTTCATAATTTTATTTTTCGGAATATTATGATGTAAATTTGTATATGTATTTTGGCATGGTTTTGTGCACTGAGGACGGTGAAAAATTGTAGGGGAGGGGACTGTAAAAACCCCCCTATAATACCAAGTTTAATTAATGCATAATGTATATATGAATATGGTTATGGTCAAGCAATGTAATATGTGAAATGTATTTTCTGATTTTAATAAAAATAATGTGATGTCAATTGTTGGGAATATGGACTGAGATGGTGGGGATGATTAATCCACAAGAGAGGGGAATTTCTATGAGAGTTTCTAAGAGGGGTCCAAGGGGGGGATGGTTTATGGGTATTAATCCACATCTGTATTTATGAATTTTATTATCTTTTGAGAAAACCATTTATTTTATGGCCAAGCAATGTAATATGCGAAAATATTTTATGATTTTAATAAAAATTATGTGATGCCAGTTGTTGGGAATATGGACTGAAATGGTGGAGTTGATTAATCCACAAGAGAGGGGAATTTATATGAGAGTGTCTAAGAGGGGTCCAATGGGGGGAATGGTTTATGGGTATTAACCCACACCCGTATATATGAATTTTATTATCTTTTGAGAAAACCATTTATTTTATGTTGGAGTGTATGAGAGTCCAATCATTGAATACTTGTCAGAGAGAAGTTGTAGAAGTCACAACCCATAGTTATTGAAAGCATGGGATTGAAGTATGATCAACATTGGGCAAAGTGATCAATTAATTGTCTTGGGAAAATAGAAGAAATGTGTATGGGGAGTATAGGCAATTTTTCACATTCAGTCTGGACATGAACAATAAGGGAAGAGAAGAAAAAAAAGCACCAGAGATAGAGTAGGACGGCTGGGAAAATTCTGGAGCATACTAGAGCATTTTTGGAGCGTTTTGGAGTTGGAAATTGAAGAGTCGGGTTGTCAATCCTGAAGAGTGAGTTTCACTGTAACAACAAGTGTTTTTTGTTGTTTTCTTGGTAGTGAGTTTCCCTTGAATTCCCAACAGAGGTATTCCTAGTTAAATGTGCTAGAGAGACCCTGGAAAATGAATGGGATGCCCGATGGACTGGGAGCAGTGAAGGGGTAAATTCCTTGGGTTAGGCAGGTCAAGAGGAAGAGGGATGGAGGAAATTTGGGATAATTGTCGGAGAATGCCATTGGGTTGTGGGTTATATAGCTATGAGGGGACTATGAGAGGAACCCTTCTTTTGTGGATTCTTATCCTCGGCTCAGGGGTGACTTGCTATTGATATATGGAACAAAAAGTATATGGTTGGGTGGAACGTCCTTCCCAAGCAACTAGTTGCACATGTTTTCTTTTAAAGATAAGTTTTTATCTATTATCTAAGTTAAATTCTTATGAGTCTTACGGTTGTGCATTTTACTCTGTGAATGATAATGGATTTAATTGTTGTTATAGATTATTTAGTAATTGCATACATGTTCCTTTATAATGTTGTATATTCATTTAATTATGGGAATCAAAATCTAGTTAAATATGTGCATAATTTGTAGTTGGTAAGCTATAGGAAAATAATTAGTAAGAAAATTGTCGATTTTATGTGTATTTTGCATAGTAATGTTCCTCAGTTAAGATGGGGGATGTTACAATGAAGCATGTGAAGGGTCCTAAGGTGGGTTTGGGTATCCGTAGGGAATGGGGAACCCACCATAAGGAGGATTATATCCACTAGGTCTAGGTGGTGGTGGATAATATTGGGAAACAAAGTTGATTAAACCATTAGTTGCATGGGATGTCCCTGGAGTATCTAAGTCACCTGATCGAGGGAGGGGGACATCAAGAAGGATCTTGTAAAGGTATCCAAGATGGGCATAAATCAAATCATATTTCTATGCCTTCTAGATAGTCTCTTCCTCATTCTATAGTAATGTAATAACAACATCCTTGGATATGGGAGGAAAGAGGGATTTTAGGAAAAAAAAAAAAAGGAAGATATCATCAAGCTTGGCCTTACAAAGGCCATGTCTTCTACGCCATTCATGGATATGATCTGATATATGAGTGCCAATGGTTTGAAGATAGGATTTAATGATCTCAATCCCCAAATTATGGCAGACATGTAGTTGGAAGAAGGTGAGAAACACCTTGGCAGTGAACTCGAAGGTATGGTGAGTGTTCCCAAGTTGGTCAATGTACCACTTTGCAGCAGCGTTCTCTGAAAAATTATAAGTCTAACAGAGTGCTCTGTTATGGAGTTCAAATAACACCACAAGTGGAAACATATCACATGGTTGTATGGGTCTTCTCCTAAGTTACCCTACAACTTGGGGATGTTAGAGGGTAGTTTGGTAGGCATGGGAGGCCAAGTAGGGTCATGGTGGATAGGGTCATTTATCAACTAGTTTAGATATAGGATGCTCAAGATAGACATGAAAGGTAATGAGGTTTTAATATTTCTATCCATGGTGGAACTAGGGGAGGATGGTCCTAGTGAAGGACGTAAAGGGTTGGAGCTAGTTGCACCATTACCTCTCAATGGGGATGGGGGGTCTAACTTATAAGAGATTGAATCAATGGATAGGTCAGGGTGGGGAACCCTGCTTCATCAAGCAGATACGAGAGAAAATCTAATAGGAAACTTGGGTCGAAAGCATTTTATCCTACGATATTGTCTCTTAGAAGGAGCAACAGTGTCATAAAGGAAACTCTAAGTTTTGGTTTGGTTGGGGCTTTTATGGTTTTGAAATTGGTTAAATGTTGAGAGTAAATTGTTGAATTGAAAAGAAATGTAGAAAATGAACAAATTTGAAAAGAAAGTAATTGAAATAAATTCCTACTTATGCAAGAAACTTCATCAAAATTACTAATTGATGACATTTCTTTTTGGAAAACTAAAAAGGTGTTGCATAAAAATTCAGAAACCTGAAGTAGCAAACTTTATTTCAAACAATGTAGCTAGATTTGCAATGGAAATCCCTATTGGAAAGTAAAAAGAGGGGTCCTAAGTGGTATTTTGTTTTTACTAAGGGTTTATAATGAAAATTCAAGCTAACTAAGATTTTTCAATAGAAAACATATGACAACCATTGGCTATAGAAAACAACAATAAACTAAATGCAATGGAACCTAGTTTAAATGCACCACCTTATATGTTTTTTTTGTCTTTTTTGAATGCACTGAAATGGTATGAAAATAAAAGGAAGAAACTAAAGGATAGAATATCTATTGACATTTAAAGCTACATCCCATTTGCAACAACAAATAGGTATCCAAACCATCAAGAAACATCTTGAGGGAAAGGTACTAAAATCCCCTAGGGGTTTGGTCCTCAATCCCTTGGGTTTAGTGGGGTTTTAAAACCAAGCAATAAACTAAGGAAACTATGGGAAATAAAAGGCCCTAAATATAACCTATAACAAGATAATTAAGCATTGGAAATTGAGGCAAATTGAAAAAACTACCAATGCGGAAAAATACCTAGAAAAGTGTGTTGGCCTATGGTGGAAAATGACCCTAAAACCTACAATGGTCATTTGCAGAAAGTGACCCAAAAAGATGCATTGTCCATTTATATAAAATTACCCCAAAGTATTCATTGGCCAATGCATTTGTTGCCCATAAAAAGTGTGTTAGACCTAGGGTTTGAAGTTGAAGTTGTGGCCTTAGCTCTTGAGGGTTTACTGAGTAGTTTTTTACACCTATAACCTACAAATATGAACATAAATATATAGGATGTTAAAAAACCCTTCAAAAACCCATGGAAACTAAATATAAAATGGAAGAATCAACCATTTACCACACACATACAACCAAGGATCATGATAGTGACTTAGATCCCCAACAGAGTCGTTATTCTGTTGGTGTGTTTTATAGTAAGGGTGAGAAAATCCACAAAAATTTTGGTTGTGACAAAGCTATAGACAAAAAGGGTTAGAAAACATGAAACCCTAGTTTTCTATGAAACAAATATATTCTAATATCTCTACTATTCAGTAAGAGTAAAGGCATGCATGAGAGAAGAGACATGAATGGAAATAGATGTAAAGAATGAATGGAATATCATACTCAATGACTAGAGCATATAAAAATATGTTATAAAAATAGGATCGTAGAGCAATAAAATAAAACAAATGTGGAAATAAAACACAAAAGATACACAATAAGATAGAGACACATATATATGTGGTTCACCAAGTGTGGGTTGCGTCCACAAGAGAAATTGGCAGGTCCTTCCTTTATTATTATCCAGCAAATGAAGGGATACAACCTACAGCATACTCGTTGTAACTTCCTCTTATTTCTCTCATATTCTCCTCTCTCAGAATACAATTTTCAAAATAATAAACAACTGCAATACAATTCCCTCATAAAAGAGGGTTGTCTTCTAGGGAAAAAAATCCTAACATAACTTATGTCGTTATATCTATGAACTTATAATGAACGGTCCAGATTGACTACAGAATTACAATATTTGAATTACAAAAAACAAAAAAATTAGCCCCTTCATGGCCGGTGGGGGGCCATGAATTGCTTATCCTACAGTTTCTTTGACCTTCATATGAATTAGGAAGATAATCGGGCTCCAAAACCAACAATATCCCACTTGGAGACTGATCACAACAACTCCATTGTTGTTGTACCTGTTGGACTATGATCCACCTTAGACCTGGAAAATTTCTCATCTTCACCTTCATGCTTGAAGACCAACTGAAACTAAGCAAGAAATCAGCTTCTCCCTAGTTACTCCCTTTGTTAACATGTCTGCAGGATTCTACCTATTATGTATCTTTTCCAACTTCAAATTTCCATATTCCAAGATGGATTATATGAAATGGTATCTAAGCTATATATGCTTAGTATTCGAATGGAAGTCTCTTTTCAAGATGAACGGCAGTCTCGATGTCACAGTACAACCTTCTATTCATCTTCTTCTTTCCCAATTCCTCCATAAACCTCTGTAACCAAATCATCTATTTACTAGCCTCTGTAGCAGTAACATACTCTGATTCCATTGTTGAAAGTGAAACAACCTTTTGCAATTTCGAAATCCAACTTATGGTTGTTCCACCTATAGTAAAAACATACCCTGTGGTGCTCCTCCTGTTATCTTTATCACCTACCATATCTGAATCAACATATACCTATAGAACAATGTCTAAACCTCCAAAACATAATGCATGAGTAGAAGTACCTCTCAAATACTTTAGAATCCACTTTATTGCCTCCCAATGTTCTTTACCTAGATTGTTCATATACCTTCTCACAACTCCCACTGCATGTGAAATATTTGGTCTTTGTGCAAACCATCGCATACATCAAGATGCCAATTGCTAATGAATAAGGGAACATGGACATGTATTCTATCTCCTCCTATGTCTTGGGACACATTTCCTCATTTAATTTGAAATGGTTGGCCAAAGGTGTACTAACTGATTTTGCATTCTGCATTCTAAACCTCTCCAACACCTTCTCTATGTACTCACCTTGAGACAATGTCAATTTTTTATTTTTCATGTCTCTTGTTATTCTCATACCAAGGATTTTCTTTATAGCACCCAAATCCTTCATCACAAATGAATTAGCTAATTTATTCTTAAGCACATTTATATCCTGCATATTAGACCCTACAACAAACATGTCATCTATATAGAATAGCAAGATAATATAGCTTCCATTTTCTATCATTTTAAAATAAACACAATGATGAGAATGACATCTACTATAACCTTGTTCTGTCATAAACTTGTCAAACTTCAAATACCACTACCTTG
>JASDQU010104152.1:0-67295 GCA_032191745.1 Picea mariana | reverse complement strand
ACTTTGTCACTTCACTTTATTACTTAAATAATCCTCTTTGACTTTGTCACTTCACTTTATTATTTAAATAATTTATTCTTTGCAACCACTTTGACTTCTTTGACCTTTTGGGACTTCAAGCCAACATATGAGGGTCCTCCAACTTCGTAATGCCATAACTCTCAAACCGTGAGGATTTAAGTGACGTTCCACATACCAACAGATATGGAATGACATTTACTATCCTTCTAGAATAGTCTTACCTGCAAATATATCAAAACTCATACCATTATACATCAAACAAAATTAGGCCAATTACCCAAAACTTTGTGCTACAGAACTTTCTTCAAGGGTTGACATCAATGGAAACCAACCCAATTAATAAAAAAGGGGAACTTAAGAAGCTCAAAAATAGAGATATTTTCTTTTAATTTCTTAAAATATTCAATAGGATTATTTTCTAAATCAGGGACATAAAAATTCTTCAGTGTTTCATCCTGTTTCTTTTGTTTAGATGTTGCATTTTTGTTTGTATCAAATGCATATTTATTTTGATCATTCGACTGGTATTTACTACGTGTATTATATGGATGTTGATTATCATGAATAGTTTCATAGTTTTATTGGAAAATGCTATATGAAAAATGTCCTATAGTTGGGGGGGATGAATCTTCTTCATCGAGTGTTTATTCCCGCTCATTTTTTGCTTCATTTTATTATTCAGCTATAACATCAGAAGTATTATCATCTCTAGCTAACAAGGCTTGTATAGCATTGTGTAATCCTTATAATCTCAAACCTTAAACATGAGGGGTTTGCTTATTGGGAGGATTCTGAGGGGGTATTCTATAAGGTGTTCGATAAAGTCCTTTACTTGAGGATCCTTCCTCTATAAATCTTTTTAGGTCAACAACTTAGTTGGATAACTTTTGAGAGGCTTTTTGCAAGCTTTCCAGATCTATGGGTTCCCGATATTTATTATTTGAAGGTGGTTTAGTAAGAATATCAATCATCTTCTTAGAAGAAGAGGTTTGTTCAGTTTCAGGATTTATATTATCTTTCAAGATAAGCATATCCTTTTCAACGAGAATGGATTCTTCAAAATCCTCTACCGAAGTGTTATTTTTATACCTTTTAACCCACATTTTTGTAGTGTGATGTAAAGATTTAGTGTAATAATGAATGATTAAAGTTTCTTCAGGCATAGATTCTGTGGGAATCTTATTCTTAAGTGTGAGAAACCTCTAGTTAAAGTCTTTTACTTTAACCTTTTGATTCATCTTCATACTAGATAACTCCATAACTAAAACTTCAGTGGATTTTTCATCTCAAAACATTTCTAAAAAAATGGTTTCAAATATGTCCCAGGATACTCTAGTTTGAGGCTGTTGTGCGAAGTACCATGTGGAGGTATTTCCCTCAAAGGTGTAAGAAAAAAGAATACACACGAAATGTTCATGTTCTACATTTCTAAGCCTAACAACCAACATAAATTTCTTAATGTAATATTCATCTGACCATTTGGAATCAAGGTCAAACTTAGGTAACCACTTTTCAGGATGTTTAGGTAAAGGATGTTGTGGTCCAAGTATCACAACAACATCTTGGTCAAGCCAAGGTATGGCAGGGTTATTTTGGTTAGCTATATTGGCTGAAGTTTTTGAATTATTTGAAGTCTGAGCTTCTTCATAAGATGAAATTTATTTTTCAGATGATTATCCTCATGACGAAGGTGGATATGGGTCGGGTGGTGAAGGAGGAAGACCAGATCCACCGACACCTAGAATAAGAGTTTAAACGTTGGGTGATTGTGATACTCTTGTTTCTAGCTGATATGGGTACAAGGGATTAATAATTCTAGCTGTAATATCAGTTTGAGGTTGATTAATCAAGATGTTGTGGAACCTATATTTGGGTGTACCATTTACAAGTGGGTTTTCTTTCTGATAAGGAAAATCAATAGGTTGATACAATTGATCACCAAGTTCCCTGATCCTTGCTAAAGTATCATTATTTCTTAACAATGATTGGTGGGATCTCTGGAGTATCTCTTGTAGATATAGTCTTTATGAAGGTGATTTTTTAGCTTTGACTGGAGTGGATGGAGAATGTTGAATCAGTGGAATAACATGCTCAGTTTCAGATGTAGTTGTTTTGTTAGATACGATAGTGGAGTATTAGCGACTACGAGTTATAACTAGAGACAGATTGTCCGAAGGTGTTTTTTGGCCTCCACGTGTCATTAATATATAAACGCCCCTCATTCTAGCACCATTTTTTATGGACATATGTGAACGGTCTTCAACTAGAAGGGAGAGTCTCATCCGAGGTTGTATAAATAACCTAAGTTATTTGAAGTAACTCACCGTGATGGGCTTAACAAATCTGTTGACCAATAAGGGTATCTAATCTAAGCTATGAAAGAAAAATAAATAACTATTCATTAACAAAGACCTACTATGTACATTTACTGTTCACACATTTTATATACAAAATATACAAAATAAATAGGTACAATATTTACAAGAAACCTTGTAAAACTAAGATTGAAAGAGAGAATCAATCTCAAGAAAAAATATGATTTAAGAAAAACAAATATTATTCTACAAATATCTCTGAAATTCAAATTGAAAGGGAATAAATGTAATAATAACAATCTTCAGTTTACATGATTAAAGAATCTAAAATTATAAATGATGATTTACATTCACTAAATAAAGAAAAGAAAACAAACTAAAAAAAATAAAAAATTACTAACCTATTTACTGGCCAACGATCAAGAAGGAATATTCTTATTGTTCCTTCCTGTGTAAATATTACTATAGAAACCAATATATCAAGATAAACTTAGGAAAAACAACTGTAGAGTACTATAACAAGACCTGAAGAAAATCACTTCAACAAATATTAAAATATTATTTGAGTTACAGAAAGGACAACTTAATTAATTTGACCCTTATGAGGATGGATAATTGTTTTTTCATTAAGAAGATAATCTCAATGGACAAAAATATCATAGCAAGCACATAATATACAAATAAATTTGATACATTTTGATACTTTTATTAAAATAACACAATCATAAAGACCATAATTAATTGAGATAATAGACTGAATAAAATAATAAGAATGATTTGAACATAGATCCAAGCAATAATAATACATTCTTAAATGCAAGCAAAAGACATTCTTTTACAAACACCCCATTAGCGATAAGAAAATAAAACACATAATATTTTAAAAACAAAGTGACATTACTCACAGGAAAAAATCCATTAAGCAAAGTGCAGTTTCATATATTTCTTCAATATTAGCACCGGTCCATTATCCCAAAAATAAAAAAAACTGTCATTGACTCCAAAATTCATTATTATTTAAAAAAAAATGTGGATTTCCCCTCATATAAACATGATAGGGACAAATCCTTAAAAAATAGTAAAGTTTTGCTTACAATACAAAATTTCTAAGTCTGTCCAACAACTTATACAAAAGTCTATTGCAATCATGACAAGAAACTATCACTTGCTTTTTTGAAACTAGTTGTGTTACTAATTAAAACAAAAGAAATATTCCATGATCTCTAATGACCCATGAAAACAATGTTGATGATATCCCTTCATCGTTTAGAGACTTGAAACAACAAATATGATTAATTAGAAATATTTACTAGATTTATTTAAGACTAGCTACAGAATCTATGATTCTGTAGCTGGTCTAAAAACATCACAAAATGAAAACAAATTTTAAATGAATCGAGGAAAAACTAAAAACAATTTTTTTTATTACCATAAATTACACATTTGAAATCAAAGATGCGTGAAATTATGATCGGACAATAACATTGACATTATTGGATATTCTGATGATAGTATCTGAAGAATTGTTTTGGCCTCTTGTTGGGCCGAAGCCCGTTATATTTCATTTCATTTTTTAATTGTTGATTTACCCTTTTTAATTCTTTGTTTTATCTTAGCATATGATCAAAATGCATCTATAGTTAAGGAACATATGTATAATACCTTTGGGACCAAGCTTGACAGTCATGAAAACTCTCAGATTCTAGATTAGGGATTGAGTGAGGTTGATCTTTGTCCAAGGGTTTTTGTGTGGAAAAAATTCTTCTTAGATCAGCATGAATACCTAGGAAGTCTTTAGAACCATGAAGAAGGGGAAGTAAATTGTAAAAAAATCATACTGAATGTGATCTTATTCTTTAATTTTTCCATTTGTGTCTTTACAGGAGGAATCATGGTCCTCAATAATTATCAATCATGTTGGAGTTTCTCTTTGTTTGAACTTGTTTCTAACCATTCTAGACAATAAGCACCCTTCCTTTTTATTATTAAAATCAACCCCAACGTTAACAAAGACTTTCTAATTGCCCTGTTTCTCAAGCTTATGGTTAGTCTTCAAACACACAACATATGTACCTAGATTTAAAAGATCTAAAGTCTTGTCCTTCAATCGTTTAAGGATAGATTCTAGCGACTGGTTACGTCCAAACCCTTCCCTAGCTATGCTTTGTGTAACCTGAGGGACATGAGTAGGTTCCAATCTATCATCCAAAGAAACAAAGGAATCAACATTGAGTTGGAACTCAAGTTTTATTTCCTAAGAGGTAGTTTTAGGAGAGTTGGATTCTCCTACAACCCTATATAATTTGGGGATAGTGTTTACAAGCTGAGGCAAGAATTGATTTATTTCCAATAAAATTTCCCAATTATCCCCTATGTTGGAGAGGTGATGTTCAACCATAATGTGAATTAGGCCGTTGTGGAAAAAGGATAGATGCAAGGTTTGTAATCTCTCATTGATATAACTTATACATTTTACGAAGGCTCATATGTAGGTAGAAAGGTATGTTCAAGTAAAACCCTTGAAAAACCATGAGTAATTGAATGAAAAAAAATAATATAAGGCCATAATTCCCCTCACATGTTACAAACTATTTAATAACCAGGAAAATATTATGTCGTTTTCGACAGAAAAGGTCAATTGGCATACCTTTGATGTGGTTTCAAGAATTATTAGATACCAAGAAATATTCCCAGGGGATGTCTTTGACCTTCGTATTCTTGAACCATTTCTCCCCTGACTGTGGAAGATATGTATCCTAAGTAATGAATTCCTCGTCCACTTGAAACTGGATATCACTAATGTTAACCTTAGTTCCATTAAAATACCTTAGGAAAACTCTGGCTACTTCAATATTGAACCCTCTAAATAATTGTATAAACCTTAAACACCTCGCTTGGGAGAGGATATCAATCACATCATCATAGGTGAGTAATGCCTATGGTCCATTCGTCTATGTCCTCACGACAAGAGCCATAAGATATGTGGGAAGGTTAATAACTAGGAAAAACTTAAGAGAGAACATAATGTATTTGTGAAAGAAAGCATATTGGATATATAGTAAAATTGACCCATAAGAACTAGACGAAGCCAAAATGTCATACATAATTTCAACAATGATAACTAAACATTGGAAGAACCTAAGACGACTTGGAACGATCTGACACTTAAAACCTTGATGATTTCCTGGATGACAGAGAACAAGAGGGTTTAATATTGAATGACCCATGTACACTTTAGAATCTTCCATGATGGTATGGTTATGGCAATGATTTTTCAGTCGTTTGAAATATTTGGCCGAGGAAAAAGGGGCATAATTGAAGGGCATGATGAAGTACAGGGGTCGAGTGATCCAAATGACATATATGATCATGCAAAGATCCAAGCAAGGGAAAAAACCTTACCAAAACCTAATATCATAGTTTAAATGATGGTTTACAAGTGACTCCTTATCGAATTAGCTTAACATGCCAAGACAAATGTTTTTCCTAACCTTCACTCGTATTAAGTATTAAAAAGGGTCATTTATTAGTTTAACACACTTCCTTATAAAATGAAATTTGACTCAAGGAATATAGAGGTTTTCCATATATTATGTTAAGTTATCCATCCTTTGTTGGCATGTTCACAAGCCAAGTGTGCTTGTCATTGATGTCAAGATCATATTATGCACCGATGGCGAAACAGGAACAACGTCAACTCAGGTGAAGAAGAAAACAATATGCAGAGATGAAATCTCAGGAGACATAGCGTTCTGAGATGCACATAAGAGATACCATACATCAGGACTCACAGAAGGATCAAAGGTCGAGGCCTTTGACACTTGGAAATTCTTCTAAGTCGAGAGGATGCGTAAGCTCAAGAGGAGGAGCGATAGTGGTCATTGGATCAACAATAATGAATACATGATGGAAGTCAGATCAGAGTCCAATTAGGAGGAGTGTGCAAAGGAGGATATTAGACCTTAGTCGTTGGATCTAAGCAATGAGGATCAACAGTCGTCGGATCTAGTATAAAATGCTAAGAGGATAAGGTCATGATCCATCCTCCAACTCGCAATATGCAAAGTCATGAAATGATCCTAGTCGTTGGATCCATAGGACACGTGGCAATCGATTGGAATTTTGATGACTCGCAAACTAGAGAATTCAAAGGTGTGTGTTGTGGGAAATCGTGATATGCGAGGTCGTGAAATGATCCTATCCATTGGAGCCAGAGGATACGTGGCGAGAGATTAGAATTTCGCTGACTCGCAAACTGGAGAATTCAAAGGTGAGTTTTGTGGGAACTTGCGATATGCGAGGTCGCAAAATGATTTGATCTGTTGGATCAAGGACTAATCTAGGTCGTCAAATCTAGGAGAAGAACATGTGCCATGTGAGGAGATCCACGTCAGCAAGGACAAGTGGCAGACCACATCAGCTGGATCCATGTCATCAAGGACAAGTGGAATACCACGTCAGCAATACCATGTCAGTCAGACCCATGTCAGTAAGGAAAATTGGCAGACCACATCAGTGAGGACACATGGCAAGCGCTCATCATTTCACTGACCTGCAAATCATGAAAGTCAAAGACAGAGTTGCAGGAACTCGCGAGGTGCGAGGTCACAACATGATCACAACCATTGGATCATAAAGGGTTGTGGGTAGTTGATCTAGAGTATTTTAGAGATCGAAAGTTGGAAGAGTCATAGTTGGCTACACTCAAACACCTGACATGAGAAGTTGCGAAATGATTTGGGTAGTCACATCACCGAGGATCTAGACCGTTGATCCAATATAAAGTCAGAATCCACGATATTGATCGTAGCCATCGATAAAAGGGTGATATCTCAACCATTGATATGATATGAAGTGATCAAATATTTGTCTTGTGGTCATAGACAAGGTCACATCGTCAAAGAATAGAGGAAGGATTTGGGGCTTATAAGCTCCATTTCAGGGATTGCGAGCTTGGAGAAACAAGGCAAATCATAGTAGGAGTTCGTGATATGCGAAATCGTGAATCACCCCTCTTGCTTGGCCCTTGGTCACAACCAAGGTCAAATCATTGAAGGATTAAGGAAGGAGCTAGAATGTCATTGGGCTTCACATCGAAGATCTACAAGATCGCATTTCCCTCTTCTTGATTAGTGAGCGGTCACAGCCAGTGGTCATGTAGAGAGAGAGAATAGAGAAAGGATCTAGCGTCACTAGGCTCCACATCGGAGATCGAGACTTGGTAGAGTCAAGATGCCTCATACCAAGATCCCTGAGGTCGCTGTTGGGGCTCAGAAATATCATATTTTCATCCATCTTTCCCTTCATCATTATTCACATTTCATTGCCCCATTAACCTTTCATGATATCATTTCCATAAATATACTTGGGTTTCACCTTATTGTTCTCCACTTTATTCATTTTAGTATTAAAAGGGAATTTGTGATTAAATGTTAGAAAATTGACATGTTTTCATGTATATCTCAAATATGTGTGAGCTTTGTAATGTGTAGGAATATGTGAAGGATTAATTCAAAGGACTTCTTGAATAATTCCTCCACCATTTCAATATTTGAGGAGATAATTCAAGCCCATTCCAAGGAGAATTTCATGGAGATTTGGACCTCATTGGCATGAGCTCACATATGTTGTTGTGTTATTTAACTCTTCACATGTTGTACTTTCTTTTCCTTCATGTATTTCTCCATTTCTAGATTAATTCCTTCACGCAATTTCTCATTCCTAGATTAATTTCATTTACGCAACTAGATTAATTCAATTCCAAGTCGTGTGTTAAATTAATGATTCTATTTCAGTCCTATGTTAGATTAATGATTCAATTTCAGTTGTAGCTTAAACATTAGATTAGATTAGTCCCACTTCAATCTTGCATATACTTTGCATGTGCTTCATCAGTTTACGAACCCCGGGTTGACAAATTAGATAGTTGGGTAAATACTACAATGTAATTAATTCAACAATAGTTCGGCCCAATGTAACAACTGTTGTTCCTTTTATTCCAATTGATGTTCCTTTTGCAGGTCATGTTGTTCCTCTGAATAGAACAATTGTCGTTCCCTTTATGATTGTTGTTCCTTTACAAGTGTTGCATCTCTAGAGGCTGGGTATTGAAAACGAAAGGTAATAACCTACGTAGGCGACAAGTAAAACACTTGTATCAACGCCTACCTTTGGTTGATGCATAGAGGTTGTTTTTAGGACATATTTAGAGCCCAACATTTTGGCACCATTGTTGGGGAAGCACGATGGATTGGAGTTTAGATTTCTTTTTCATGCAATTGTGATTAGACATGCTCCTAACTCTGAGGTGACATATGGGTAAGAACATGTAGCGTAGTGTAAATTTCAATTCTTGCAAGTGTGGTAGTTTAAATTTCTTTTTCATGCAAGTGTAATTAGACATGCTCCTAACATGTAGGGTAGTGTAAATTTCAATTCCTGCAAGTGTGGTAGTTTAAATTTCTTTTTCATGCAAGTGTGATTAGACATGCTCCTAACTCTGAACTGACATATGGGTAAGGACATGTAAGGTAGTGTAAATTTCAATTCCTGCAAGTTTGTGTAAATTTCAATTCTACAAGCATGATCTACATGTGTTGGTTCTAATGGTCATAGAGTTGCTTCAGTGTAGATTTTTCACTGTCCCTACCAACTATTAGGAACTTTTTAATTTCCACAGCTGTGAAGAGTAATTATTTTCCATTTCAGTAAGAGTTCTTTTATTCAAGTTTTTTTTATTTCGGTTTTGGGTGCTATAAGAATCATTTTTTTAACATGGTTTAACAATGAGTTTAAGCTTGGAACAACTCACTCGGGTCCTAGAAAAAGTCGGGATCTCCTCTTCTCTGGAAGAGGAGATCTTGGTAGTAGCTAGAAGCTTAATCACTCCTCCTGAGGCGAATGAAGAATCAACATACGAAGAACCTTGCATGTTTAATGAAGAATCATTAGGCTCGCAAGAGGGTGAGGAGGACAATGAGAAGATGGAACATGATCTGAGTAAGACAAATTACGCTTATGAAAGCCTTATCAAATTTTGGTTTCAAGCGTTTCAACCGCTAATTTCACACATTCATACATATTCCCGACTGTCAATTGTGAAATCGAAAGATAACATATTTTTATTACTGTTACGTGCATGACTACATTGGTTGTTTGATTATACGTAACCAATCTCTCATTTCTAATTAGCGTAGTGTAGGTAGGATTTTATTTTCCATTTTGTTTTGTTTTAGAATAAGTATGCTCTCCTCCACACTTCGAGCGATCGTGAGCATCAAAAAATAGGATAACTCTAACATTTTCAGGAATAATTTTAATTTTTATTGTTGACAATACAAACAATTTCCTAATCTATGTTTCGTATCCAATTTTTAAATGTGTTTACTCCGTTTGCTAAAAAAAAAAATTGTTTTACAATTTTCAAGCTTTTGTTTTTGAAACAAATGTAAAAATAAAAAAAAATAATAATAATAAAATAATAAAAATCTTTGTTGCGTGTCCATCCTCAATCTGCAAACAAAAATAAAACATTAGGTGAACAAGATAAAAATAAATCTTTTGTCCTTACATGTTGAAACAATTACTCTGAACCAAAACCAATGACTGAAACAGTGCATCCCACTTGCAATTTGCATTGCACTGCCCATGTAAAACCCACAATAACACTACCCACAGTTTTGATCCATACTCCTTCGCAATAGAAAATTTTATCTGAACATTTCTGCATTTTCATATCGGACTTCATATTGCATTGATTGCTTTGTGATCTGAGATATTTGACAAACTTTTCCGATAAGTTTTATGACGAGACACCAAATTAGAATATTTGTAGAAATTTTGAATGCCTGCGCTCATAGGGTTTGAGAAGTAGCTTTCATCCAAAAATTTGTAGCAATGTGAAGTATCTGTTCGCTATTACACTGCACCCTTTCAACATGAGCTTTATCGAAGAAGGTTTTTTCTCGGCTGAAAACGTAAAACCTGGACTAAAAACTACACTGGAAATTGTTGTCGTCATTTTATAACTGACGGTAATAGTCTAGTTGGAGTTTCCTGAGAAACAATATGTGGATTGTTACGATTTCTAAAATCAGAAATATATATTTCGGGTATTAAATCATCAAAATATGTGGACTGTTACGATTTATAAATCAAAAATATATATTCCAGGTATTAAATCACCAAAATATGTGGATTGTTACAGTTTCTCAAATAAAAAACGTATATTCCAGGTATTAAATCATGGTCTGGAACCGGGGTGTGATGAGTAGAGTGATAGTCCAAAACAATTAAAGCGAAGGGTGTTCGTTCAAAAACAAACAAAAAAGAAAACATGAAAAAAAAAAAACTTTAAATGAAGATCTCCATGATAAATCTCAACCAATATATATATATATATATATATATATATATATATATATATATATATATATATAATAAAAATAAAAATAAAATTCACCTATTCCAATGATGGTTGTTGCACAATAAAAGAAAATGTTTTACCCTTCTTGTTTGATATTTCTCGTGATTTCTATGATCTATCATTATCTTCTCGCATCTTCAAAAATGAGATTTGTTCATCAGATTCTTGCATTCAATCTAAAGCCTTGATTTGTTAACCAGATGTTGCTGAATTTGAATCTCGTTGGTGACATTATTTCTCTTACTCTGTAGCTTGCTAGGTTTCTTCTGGTAAGCTTGGATAAATTCCCAATGCATTAGTGTTCTACACCCGTTGCATTCTCTTCGTTAATTGTTTGAACAATTCATTCCAAGAAATTTTTATTAGTTCTTTCTGGACGAATAATAATATTTGTATTTTCTTTGGAAATTATTTTTTTCCGTCAATTAACGTGCATTTGCAAACAATCAACTTCAGATGAAATTTATGAGAAAAAATTGATGAAGTTTAAAAATCTGGAACATGGGTTTTGTGTAGAAGAGCTTCATTTAGATGGATTGTGAGCGGTTTTTGAAAATTTTGCGTGGTTTGAGAGTAGTTTTGATTTTTCGTACCATAAAAAAGATCAATTTTGGGATGGCCGGTTTTTCAACGTGGGGTATACACAACCAACCCATTTGATTTCTCTGCAATGCAATGCCTGTCTACTTAATGATTCCAGCATAAAAGAATTGGCAGAGTAGATAGAGCCAAGGATCCATCTTTCAATCAAATGGCTGAGAAACTTCAATAGAGCATGCAACATGCAGGGCAAAATGGTAATGACTTGGTAAAACTCTCATGTAGGATCCATCTATGTCTAGTATGTTAGAGAATTTTTCCATTCCTGCACACAAAGTACAGTTGAAGGCGATAAGGGTAGACACTACGATTTCAGGCTTGGATGAAGAGCGAAGTGTCATTGTCTGTTGATTGCACAATCCAACAGACTTTTAGTTTAGAATTTGTATTGTTATTAATATGTACATATAATAATTAAAAAATAAATAAAACAATAATAATAAAAAATAAAAAAAACATTTATTTTGTTTGTTTTGTAAAAAAAAACATATATTTTGTTTGTTATTTCTGTAAATAAATAAAATAGTTTAAATAAATAAACAGTTGTCTATATATATATATATATATATATATATATATATATATATATATATATATTTGTTTAGTTTTTTTTATATAAACTAATAAAAAAATGTAAAAATATTTTATTTGTCTTCTTTGTTTTAGATAAACAAACAAAATTAAAAAATGTGATGCAGGATCACCACTCCAACCCAGCTATGCACTAGCTAGCTAGCACATCAAGTGCACATTCAATGTAAGGAGAGAGCCGCAACCCTCTCATTTTTCAAATTTTGAAAAATTGTATTAAATGTTGTAAGGTTGGTAGAGCCAAAAACCATGCATGTTCATAGGCTTTAGATAAAGTTTGCCTTAAATGGTTGTAAGGCTGAGATCTAGATCTGATTCGGACTAGACAGCCATTCAATGTAATTGAATGTAAATTAATGAGAGTTGGTGAGATGGAGGGATGAGCTCGATGAGCCCCTCTTTGTAAAAAGATCTTCTTTGAATCTAGATTTAGTTCGGGGAGAGTAGAACATAGAATAGGTTAGAGAGGAGAGGAATCCGTGTCTTTGTTATAGTCTGAGCTCACATTGTAAAGAGGCATTTCATATTAATACAATCATAGCAGTTTTTCCTTCATGTTGTTGTTCATGTGTTTGTAAGTTCATGAATGAATGTCTTTATGTGTTGATGATATGTTGTAGATGTATGTTAGATGTGCATTTGCAAGGATAGATAGATTTTCCTATCTGAGATTTCTTTGATTTCAAGTTTGGATTCTTTGTGGTTTCATGCAAGATTGCATGACAGAGTACTACGATCTCTGAAAAACCAGTGCAGGAGTGCACTTCTGAATTCTGTGGAATTTCAGACAAAGACATGCTAGGAGGTCGCACTAGCTAAAGTCATTGACTCAAGGAGGAAGCCTCAAGGTTGTTAAACACCTTGAAGGAGAAACTGTGCAGAGGAGAGCACGGAGAGGAGAAGTAGAATTGTTGAGAATTCTGTAAAGGCTCTGCTAGGAGGGCATTGAGAAAATGCAAAGGATGCATTGAGGAGAACTCTATTTTGAGTTTAGTGAGAAGACAGAGTCACTGGGGATTATGGAGAACTTTGCCAGGTGGGCATTGAGTTGGTGCAAGTGTTCACAAGAGGAACTCTTGTTTGAGTTTAGAGAGAAGAGAAGTGTCACAGGAGGAGACACTCACAAGGTTACTGAACACCCTGCAGGCTCAACAAAGCATGCTTGAGCAGGAAGCTGCCAGAGGGCACTTACATCCCTTCAAGGAGAGAGAGGGACAGAGACACTTTGAGGTTAGAGCCACAGATAAGATCAGAAGAGATAGCACCATTTCATGCAAAGATCCTTAAAGAGGTTGCGGAGCTCGAAGGAACCTTTGAGGCTCAAAGAAATAAATGTCAAGAGGAGTAGCGGCTGTTGGATGGGAATCAACATGAGTCGTTGATCTCACGCACAAATTTTTCTATTTCAGAATTCAGGAATTGCTGCGACAAGTGATTTTGGAGTTGAGAGTTTCAAACTCCTATTTCATGAAATCTTGAAAGAATCTAGACTGTCATATCCAAGTCAATGAGGTTCGTTGATATCGCATGTGAATTCACACATTGGAATTTGGGAATCAGAGTTTCGAAAGGTAAGGAAACTCTCTGCTGTGGATTTTCACAAATCGCGAAATATAAAAGAGTGAAAGGAATAGGACCCAATCCTTAGTGGAGGGTCATATGGTCCCATAGAGTTGAGGGCTAATAGTTTTTGGGCCCCAATCGGGTTTCGGAGTTTTGGGACTCAAGAGGTAGATTTGCATGGTCAACACAACTCCCGAAATCACAAAGAGAGAAATGTCGAAAGGTGGGTCCCAAGTATCAGTCAGAGGGTACGTGTGGCGAAAGTCAAAGGAGTGGTCAAGGTTCGGAGAAATTCCTGAAAGGTTGAGGGTTAGTGAAAATCTTGAAAGAATGTAAGTCATTGGATTGAGGTAGGCCCACAACCGTTGATCTTGTCAGAGGAGAAATTTTAGAATTCAGGGAATCATAGGGAAGAGAAACGACTGTGGGTTGTTCACTCGAGTCCCAAAAAGCTGAAATTAGTGGGAAACAGGTGGTGTGTACTCATCTCGTTGGAAGAGTCAACCTTCTTTGACATTTCAGGTTTCAGAGGTTGAAGAGTCAAGGAACTTACATCAGGATTCACGAAGTCATGAAATCCGAAATTCCTTTTTGAAAAAAGTCCCGATCATATTTGTTGATCAGGTGGGTAGAGTTAGTGCCTTGTGTTTATTCACATAGGCATAACTCATAAGGACCTGTGGATACACCCTTGTGTGTGTGAGATATTCCCTATAGGGAAATTGAAGAGTCAATCTAACTTAGGGAAAGATTTAGAATGATATAGAGACCGAGAGGTCACAAAACCCTGTTGAGGCAGGGGGGGGTTCTCTGTCACTTTGTGGCATTAGAGCTTGATTTTGTCTGTATATTACAAGTAGAGGGAGCCAAAGGAAAAGGAAGACAGACTGTTGAAGCTCTGTGATGATTGTTGCAAGGTGCGAAACAATCAATAGATAGTCAGGAGGACTGTAGGAAAGGCTGGAAGCACTCATGGTTGTAGAGTGACAACAACAAGTTTTCCAGGAGGGCAGATAGGAACAAGAAGATGGCTACTGGAGGCCATGGATGTGGTGGAAATAAGAACTATCTACAGTAGATAAAAGATGAAATGGATAAATAACTCGCTGAGGTGAGGGTGAGGATGGAAGAGCTTGCACTGCGGGTGTAGTAGAACACAAATACACATTGGGTGTATGCATGGCCTCTAAGGAGGAAAGCAAAGTGGCCGGTCAATAAATTGTTGGCCAAAGGACAATGAAGGTTGTTAATAGGATGGTTGAGGCATGATGAATGCCTCAGAGGTGAACAGGAAATGGTTCACATCTGTGAGCCAGAAGCTGGAAGAAATCTCAATGATGATGAGGAGGAAAGATTGCTGGAAGATCTCGTGAACTGCTAGGAAGGTAGTGAAGCAATTTCAGGTTGCAATAAGAAGAGGTCATGGGATGATCTCAAGGACTGCCATGAGTGTAGAAAAAAAAATTTAGGTTGCCAGGAGGGAAATGAGATGAGATCGTTGGAGGATCTCATAGACTGCCATGAGAGCAGAGAGGAAATCCCATAATTCCAGGTGGGCAAGGGAGATAAGATGAGACTGTCTGAAAGTCTCATGAAATTAGGGATGAGTTTAGACTAGTGAGAGGAGATGATAGAGAATATGAGCTTAGAGGTGAGTTCATATCAGCGAGGAGATATGATGGAGAAGGAAGATCAAAAATTCCTTCTGGTCATTGGGGGAATAGAGGAATTCCTGCCACATCATCCAGCTGAGGTGAGAAATTGTATGGCTGATACAACAACAACAGAGGGACAACCAGCTATGAATATCAAAGAAGAATAAGAAATGGGACAGACATCAGAACCTGACCCAACTAATGAAGAAGAACATTCAACAGAAATGATTGAAATTTTCAGTCAAGAGGATGAACAAGGGATAACTACAACACTGGAAGCTATAGTAGAAGAAGAGCATGCAGATAAGATACTCACTCCATGGGATATGGAGTTGGAGATGCTAGAGGATTGGTTGAACCATCCATATCTAGTAGATGACTACCATGAGAAGACAGTCATGCAGATGTTAGCAGAGGAGCATTCTGAGGAATTGCTCAGAAATTTCAGCCAGGGAACTGAATAGATGATGACTGCAGTGACAGGGCATGCAGTAGGAAATGAAACAAAATTCCAGTCTGGGAAGTAGCTGGAGGAAGTTGGATATGTGTTAGCAGGATAGATGAAAGTCAATTTGTCAGAAGAGGAAGCTAAGAAGAGACTTAGTGATAAGATTGCAGAACTGAATTTTGCAGCAAAGTGGGAAGATGAGGCCACAGAGGAAGAAAATAGAATAGGTGATCTAGTTGATCTTCCCACTGATAAGGACAAATAAGTGTAGCCGAGGAGAATCCATAAAGAGAGTCAGCTACTAGATCAGTTGGACGAGGTAATTGAGGGAATAAGAAGGCTGATGTTGAGGTCAGCAGCAGAATCTACCAGCGAAGAGAATTTGGGTAGAAGGAAACCTACAAGAGCAGCAGAAAGGATGTAGAAACAACAACAAGGTGATGGAGCAGATGGACAACTCCAAAGAACTGTTTGGGATCTAGGGGGATTTCGACAACCATACTAGGAAGCTCATGAGCAGAAGCTCATGAATTTTTCATAAAAAAGGAGTATGATGCAAGAGAATCACTCCAACCCAGCTACGTGCTAGCTAGCCAGCACATCAAGAACACATTCAATGGAAGGAGAGAGGCGCAACCCTCTCGTTCTTCAAATTTTGAAAAATTGTATTAAATGTTGTAAGGCTAGTAGAGCCAAAAACCATGCATGTGTGTAGGCTTTAGATAAAGTTTTAATTAAATGGTTATAAGGCTGAGATCTAGATATGATTCAGACTAGACATCCATTCAATGTAATTGAATGTAAATTAATGAGAGTTGGTGAGATGGAGGGAAGAGCTCAAGGAGCCCCTCTTTGTAAAAAGATCTTCTTTGAATCTAGATTTAGTTCGGGGAGAGTAGAACAGAGAATAGGTTAGAGAGGAGAGGAAGCTGTGAATTTGTTACAGTCTGAGCTCACATTGTAAAGAGGCATTTCATATTAATACAATCATAGAAGTTTTTCTTGCATGTTTTTGTTCATATGTTTCGAAATTCAAGAATCAGAGTTTTGAAAGGTAAGGAAACTCTCTGCTGTGGATTTTTGTGGAAATCCCGAAGAGTGAAAGGAATAGGACCCAATCCTTGGTGGAGGGTCATATGGTCCCATAGAGTTGAGGGCTAATAGTCGTTGGGCCCCAATCGGGTTTTGGGGTTTTAGGACTCAAGAGGTAGAGTCGCATGGTCAACACAAGTCTCAAAATCACAAAGAGAGAAATGATGAAAGGTGGGTCCCAAGTATCAGTCAAAGGGTACGTGTGGTGGAAGTAAAAGGAGTGGTCAAGATTTGGATAAATTTTTGAAAGGTTGAGGGTCGTCGAAAATCCTGAAAGAACGTAAGCCATTGGATCGAGGTAGGCCCACTATCATCGATCTCGTTAAACGAGAAATTTTGGAATTCGGGGAATCATAGGGGAAGAGGAACAACTGTAGTTTGTTCACTCAAGTCCCGAAAAGCCAAAATTAGTGGGAAATAGGCTACGTATACTCATCTCGTTGGAAGAGTCAGCCTTCATTGACATTTTGGGTTTTAGAGGTTGAAGAGTCAAGGAACTTACATCAGGATTCGTGAAGTCGCGAAATACGAAATTTCTTTTTGGAAAAAGTCTTGATCATATTTGTTGATCAGGTGGGTAGAGTTAGTGCCTTGTGTTTATTCACGCAGGCATAACTCATAAGGACCTGTGGATACACCCTTGTGTGTGTGATATATTCCCTGTAGGGAAATTGAAGAGTCAATCTGACTCAGGGAAAGATTTAGAATGATCGAGAGACCGGAAGGTTGCAAAACCCTACTGAGGCAGGGGGGGTTTTCCTCAAAATACAAATAAAATACAAAATTGCAAATGGACACTTTAAAACATTCTTGAAAAAAGTGATAAATACATGCTTTTACATTTAACGTCCTTTGTTTTTATTAAGTCACTTTGGCAACAATCAATTACCAAACCAACAAGTGCAGACAACATGTATAATTGCATTTAATTTCTTTATGAATTTGTTTGCATTTGTAATCAATCTTGTATTTTACATTCTACATTGCTCTCACAAGTTTGATTGCAGGATTAGTTCTAAGTTTGATTGCAGGAACAACGACGCTTGTATTCCATGCCACAGTTATCTTCAAGAATCACAAAATTTTTTAGAAAAACATGTTTGTTAACATTTTGAAGGAGCCGATCTTCATTATACATTTCATGATGTATGTTGTTACACATATATTTTACATGTTGTTACACATGTATTACATGTTGTTACACATGTATTTTACATGTTGTTACTAATGTATTTGTAACATGTTGTTACTACAACTATTTGTAAACCATTTGGCATCATGATATGCTTACCTAAATTAGTCCTTGACAATACATTGATCATTCTTGTGTTGAACCCATCTCCCATTGCCTTATCCATCATGACTTCGCACATCCCTATCTTTCTGAGTTGCATAAATCATTTCCTTCTTTTCAGTTATTTTTCCTTGTCAATAAAACCAGTAAGTTCCCTTTCCATTATCTCATTTCCTTGATTTCCTTATCATAAACCATGTTGCTACTAATATATTTACATCTATAGTCCTACCAATCTTTTTACAAACTCATGTTGACTGATGTGGGATTCCTTAAGGCCCACCTTTCAATAGTCTTGCCCCATCGACCTCAACACCTTATCTGGGATATATACTAGAGTTCCTTTTGAGTACCTGGAGGCTTGCATGCCTTAATGACAAGTTCTCTCGCTGACAATCATGGGAATAAATCAATGTCCATTGATCGTCAGATCTTGCAAGTGGCTCGACATCAGCTCTTTCATTCGCACTTCACAAGATGTACTCGGGTACCTTGGCACTCATTGACATCAATGATGAGTTGCCTCACATTGGTTAACGACATTCATCATTGGTCGGTAATCCAATAACTTATTTTCATGCTCGACATCGACACATTCATTTGCATGATTAGAATTGTACCATCATGTTTAGCAGCAGGTGAATACTATAAAATTTTCATGACTCTCTCAACAATTATAGGAGCATCACTTCAGCCATATGAGAGTACCACAGTTCCACTTTCATACTTTCTCTTTTCCATGATTCATTCAACAACACTTCAGATTCCTCCACTTCACATTCTCTGATCTAGTAGATAATAGTTGCAGCTACAACAATAGTCGCTTTTCACATTATCCTACAGTAGTGACATCTTCCATGCTCTAGTAGCCGCATCAGCCATATTCCTATTGCATATTTCATCAACATTTTGGGTAAGTGGAGGTATGTTATTTTCTAAACTTTAATCATGTAATTTCTCAACTGCTAGCAAATGAATAATTTGGAAAATTCTCTCATCCAGTTCCCTTTCCTTTTCACTTCTATGACTGATGCCATGTTGCATGAGGACATGCAACAAGTTAAGTTAGGGGGTAGGGGACTTTATTCACTATCATCACTCCATTTTTCCACTACCATCATTCCATTTTTCGTCTCATTTACCAGTTATGAATATTTCTTTTCCAACATTTCTTTTCCAACGATACTTTGTTGCACTTTGCTTCATAGGCATTGATATACATATTGGCATGATTCACACATATACAAAAAAAAAAAGGGCTTTCTTATACTCAATGATGTTTCCTTATGCACATTGATAGCATATATTTTCCAGTAAAAATATGGGAAAATTATTATCATAATAGCAAGAGAACAAATAACTAAATGAATGTTGTAAACACAAGAACCAACATTCTTTATATTCATGGTTGTCACACAACAACCAACCATAAGAAAAATGTCAGTTGTTACTCATGTAAATCCCATACTGGAAAACATTCATTATCATCACTCAAAGCCAACATTCAGATGCCAAAATTTCTTGAGAAGATCCATGCATGGTTGCATGAGGACATGCAACAAGTTAAGTTGGGGGGTGTGTTGGGGCTCAGAAATGTCATATTTTCATCCATCTTTCCCTTCATCATTCTTTACATTTCATTTCCCCATTAACCTTTCATGATATCATTTCCATAAATATACTTGGGTTTCACCTTATTGTTCTCCACTTTATTCATTTTAGTATTAAAAGGGAATTTGTGATTAAATGTTAGAAAATTGACATGTTTTCATATATATCTAAAATATGTGTGAGCTTTGTAATGTGTAAGAATATGTGAAGGATTAATTCAAAGGACTTCTCGAATACTTCCTCCACCATTTAAATATTTGAGGAGATAAGTCAATTCCATTCCAAGGAGAAGATCATGGAGATTTGGTTGTAATATCTTATCTAAGATATATGAGAGATATGTGTGAGGATTTAAAGGGATTATATTGTGTAATAATGGGAAATAGGTTGAGAGAAAAGTGGATCTGTAATAATGATATTGTTATCTTATATTCAAGGCTCCCATGTATAAAAGAGTGTTCTCTCTCTTCATGAGAATTCAATTAGGAGCAATTAGAATTCAATCAGTTGTAAGTAGAGAATTAGAGTAGTCATTAATGGTAGTCATTAGGATTTGAAAGAGAAATGGATTCTTAGCTTTGATTCATGGTTTTGGTTTTCATGCTTTTATTATTTTGTTATGAATATTGATTTGGTTATTGTAATAGAAGATTGTCTCATTGGCGTGAGCTCACATATGTTGTTGTGTTATTTAACTCTTCACATGTTCTACTTGCTTTTCCTTCATGTAGTTCTCCATTTCTAGATTAATTCCTTCACGCAATTTCTCATTCCTAGATTAATTTCATTTACGCAACTAGATTAATTCAAATCCAAGTCGTGTGTTAGATTAATTATTCTATTTCAGTCATGTGTTAGATTAATGATTCAATTTCAGTTGTAGCTTAAAAATTAGATTAGATTAGTCCCACTTCAATCTTGCATATACTTTGTGTGTGCTTTGTCAGTTTATGAACCCCAGGTTGACAAATTAGATAGTTGGGTAAATACTACAGTTCAATTAATTCAATATTAGTTCGGCCCAATGTAATGATTGTTGTTCCTTTTGTAGGTCATGTTGTTCCTTTGAATATAACAACTGTCGTTCCCTTTACGATTGTTGTTCCTTTACAGGTGTTTCATCTCTGGAGGCTGGGTATTGAAAACAGAAAGTAAGAACCTATGTAGATGACAAGTAAAATGCTTGTGCCAGCACCTACCTTTGGTTGATGCATAGAGGTTGTTTTTAGGACATCTTTAGAGCCCAACGGTCGCCAGTAGAGAAGTGAATTCCAAATAGGCTTTTGGTCACCGCTGGAGGTCACATGAAGGAAGAGGCTTATAATCCAAAGAATCCATACTTGACTGGATGAAACTGCCAGAACGCAGTGATGAAATCAACCAAAGAACTCGAGGAGCTACAAGGTGATCGCCAGAGGAGCTGAAGAGTCTTGAGGTAACTTCCAGTGGAATGAAGTCTGTTCATAGAGGCGATTGATAGATGGAAAAGTGTCGAAGACTATAACTGCCAAATAAGCCAAAGAACCTCAGCATAATGACCATTCAAGATGAACAGACTGGGTAGAGCCGTAGAGAATATGAAGAATTTCCATGATGATCAGGAGATGACTCAACGAGAGAAAGTGATGTAGAACAGGGAAGTGAGGTAATTCTGTTGTTGAGTTATAGAGCAGGATTATGAGCTATAGTGAACAACCTAAAGGGCAGAGTAGTGACGTTGTGAAGAAAATGCAGAGGCATTGTGCATGACAGATGCAGTTGGTGCACATAGAATATAAAAATGCAAAACAAAGAAGCGATTGGTGTTTCCTTTTTAGAGTGAATCATGCGAGAAGAAAGACGTTGATGTAGGAGAGTAGAGTAGTGTAGCTGAACAATGATGAGACTGCTAAGACATATATACACATTTTATCACAGTGATAAAGTAATAAAAAGAAAATATTTGTATTTCAAGATGGTAGTGAGGTGGTAGGGAGGACGATTGTCCTCAGAAGTTTCAAGTGGGTGCATGAACATAGGTATTTGTAGCTTCCATATGGTTGCAACAAAACAATCTCGGGTGGTAGGGTGGTGCAATGGAGAATTATTGTTCTCTATTATACAGGTTGGTTCCTGTGTGACTGGAAGTTGGTGCTTCCATCTAGTTGGTGCTGGAACACTTAAGGATTTGGTGCTTCCTTTTAGTTGGTGCTAGATAAATTAGAGAGTTGGTTATCTCAACAAGTTGCTATTTGTAAAATAGAAGTTGTAGCCTCAAGAGGAGTTGGAGCTCATAAGAATGATAATGTAAAGAAAATAAATATTACTTATCNGATTGTCATTGAGTGTTCTGTGAAGAGTTTAAAATGGGCATAATTGTTTAAGCACAGTGACAACTGATTCACCCCCCCCCCTCTCAGTTGTCCAACAATTTGTATCATATCTGGTTAATTTTATCTAAAGGTAGATCAGTAAGCTTAAACATGTCAAGCCATGAAGGAACTTCAACCAATAATACCCCCCTATTCAATGGAACAAACTTTGCCTTCTGAAAAGTTAGGATGAGAACCTACATAATGGATTTAGGTGCAGATGTTGGGGATGTGGTAGAGATTGGTTATGTAAAGACAGTTGTACTAGCTAATAAGGATGACAAGATAGAGTTCAACTTCAATGCTAAGGCTATGAATGTTATTCTGAGTGGGCTTGCAGAAGCAGAATTTGTAAAATCTATGCACTTAGAAACTGACAAAGAAATGTGGGACAAATTCATTATCAGTTTTGAAGATAATGAGAAAGTAAAGGATGCCAATCTTCAAACCTACAGAGTACAGTTTGAACAGCTAAAGATGCAAGAGGATGAAACTGTTGGGAAGTACTTTCTGAGAAGTTAATAATTAGTGAATTCCATGAAGAGTCTTGGTGAGAAGTTTGAAGACATAGTTTTAATCCATAAGATTTTGAGGTCTTTGCCAGATAGGTTCAACCCAAAGGTCTCTGCTATAGAAGAAATTAATGATCTAAAAACTTTTCCTTTTGATCAACTTCTAGGAATTTTGACTGCATATGAAATGACAATAAGTAAAGATAAATCCACCTCTAGAGAAGCATCATTTAATGATGATAAGAATGAGGATTCTGAGCCTGATGAAATTGAAGGTAAATTTGTGAGAAGACTAAAGAAAGGATCAAGAAATTACCAAGGAAAATTTTCCTTCAAATATTTTAACTGTGGAAATATATTTCACTTTACATCTAAGTTTCCACACAAGAAGCAGAATAAAAATTCTGAAGGTGAAAAGAATTTCAAACCCAAGAGATTTGGTAAAAAGAAAAGTTTATGTGTAAGCAATGATGACTCTTCAGAAGAAACAGATAGTGACTCCTCATGTGAAGATAAGGTTAATGACTTTATGCTTATGTCCCAAGAGGATTATGATAATAAAGGAATAGGAAGTAATGCTAACGATGAAGAAGTTGTGGTTGACCTGGAAGGATAACCGATCAACACTCTAGAAGAAATTGCTAGACTTAGATCTAAGAGGAAAAAGAAAAAATAATTGTTGATACAATTTGAGAAAGAAAATAAAGAACCTAATGAAGCCTTTTCTCTGATAAAAGTGGAATTTGAAGAGGAAAAGAAAATAGAGGACATTTTAAAACAACAGTTATCAGAAAAGAAGGAAAGATGTGAAGCCTTGGAAGAAGAGGTAGTAAAAACTAGAAAAGAGATGGAGAAGTTTAAAACATTGTATCTTCAAAACCTTCCAAGCATTAAATTCACAACAGAACTAAATGACATTCTGATCAAACAAAGATCTCCATTGTTGAAGACCGGTTTCGGTTATGTAAATGGTTCAAGCAACAAAGAGCTAGTAAAGATGATCAAGTTCCAAGTCAGGAGACAATCAGACCATGAGAGTACTCTATCACCTAAAGCTAATAAATACAAGATGAAACTTGATAAAAAAAAAAGAGATTAGGGTATGAAGCAACAAATGCCAAGGAGAACACCATCCTTCAGGTACCAAAATTTCTTTCATGGCTACTATTTTTACTGTTCCAATTTTGGTCATAAGATTCTAAACTATCCAATTAAGTTTAGAGACATGCAACTGAGGAGGTGAAGAAATAGACAATCTTTACACCATATAACTAATAAACCAATGAATAGACAACGTAACACCAATCACTTTGACCTACTGAACAATGATATTGAATGTTATAACTGTCATAACTTCATCCACAAAGTTGCAAACTACCATTTGAAGAAGTACAAGGCAGATCCAAGGATAAATCCTTTAGCCAGAAATGCCAGCACATGGAAAAATAAAGACAATGAAAAATGTGGTCTAGTACTTTCAGCTCGAAAACAAAAAAAAAAACCTTTTATATAGACAGTGGATGTTCCAAGCACATGACTAGACACAAGGATAATTTCATGTCTATAAGTAAAAGAAAAATGGAAATGTAACCTTTGGAAATGATGAACCAGGTAAAATCCAAGGTAAATGGATGGTGAGTTTGAGTAATGGTAAAGGAAAAGCCTAGGATTTTCTACTTTTATATGGGATGAAACATAATTTTCTCAGTGTAAGTCAAATGTGTGACATAGGATCTGAAGTGGTGTTCACTTCCAAGGATTGTAAGATAAAGTCTATAAACTCGGGACAAGTGGTGGCTAAATCCATAAGGACAAAAAACAATGTATATGTGTTGAAAGAAGATAAAGAAGAGTGTCATCTAAGAAAACATGATGAGAGATGGTTATGGCATATGATAATTGGACATCTAAACTTTGACCACTTAATCAAGCTCAAAAATCTTGAGGCAGTAAAAGATCTTCCAAGAATATCAAAGCCACAAGTTTCTGTGTGTAAACCCTGTCAAGTAGGGAAGCTAACCAGGACACAGTTTAAATCCAAGAACTCTACTTCAACATAGAAACCACTCCAATTAGTTCATATGGATTTATGTGGAACATCAAGACCAGAAGGAACATAGAAGGAAAACTACTTCATGCTGATCATTGATGATTATTCCAGACTCACTTGGGTTTCTTTTCTCAAAGAAAAATCTAAAGCATTTGAGAAATTTAAAATATTTAATTCCTTAACTGGGAATCAAACAGGAAATAGGTTAAAGGCAGTAAGGTTAGACAGAGGAGGAGAATTTATGTCAAGTGATTTCAAGGAATTATGTGATAAACATGGGATCAAGAGAGAATACACAATTCCCAGAACTCCACAGCAAAATAGAGTAGTTGAGAGGAAAAACAGAATAGTTCAAGAAATGGCCAGGTCAATGATGAATGAGAAGAATATTGGTCAAAACTACTGGGTAGAAGAAATACACACAACAATCCATATTCTTAATAATGCTCACCTCAGACCATACAGTGACAAGATACCTTATGAGTTGTGGCATGGAAGACTTGCTACAATCAAACACTTCAAAATCTTTGGGAGTAAATGCTACATAAAGAATAATAATGAGAACCTTGGAAAGTATGATGAAATGGATGATGAAGGCATCTTCTTAGGGTATGATACAAACAGCAAAGGATACATATTCTATAATAAGAGGCTGCATAAATTGGTTGATTTTATTGACATAAAAGTTGATGAAGGAGTCCCAGTAAGAAAGGTGAACAATAATGAATCAATGACAGAGGATATAGATGAAGTTGAAGATGAACAGGTCCAAGAATCAGAACAACAAGGCTCTGAGTTAGATGAATATGAAAATGCTCAGGCAGACTCAAATCATCAGACAACATCTATTTTTTCCTCCAGAATTACTCAAAAGAATCATCCTGCAAGTCAGATAATTGGTGAGAAAGACAAAGGTGTACAAACTAGGAGAAGGATAATAAAAAACACTGAGCAATCTCATATAGACTTCATATCCATGGTGGCACTGAAAAACTTCAATGAAGCTAGTGAAGATGTAAATTGGTTAAAATCAATGAACGAGGAACTGGATCAGATTGAGAAAAACAATACTTGGGAGCTCATTCCTAGAACAAAAAATAAGAATGTAATTGGCTCCAAATGGGTGTTTAAAAATAAAATGAATGAACAAGGACAAATTGTAAGGAATAAATCCTGATTGGTTTGTAAAGGGTATGCTCAAATACAAGGACTAGATTTTGATGAAACATTTGCGCCTGTATCAATATTAGAAGCTATTAGAATGTTTCTTGCCTATGCTTGTCATAAATAGTTTAAATTATATTAAATGGATGCCAAGTCATCCTTTCTAAATGGAGATCTAAAAGAAGAAGTCTATATGGAACAACCAGAGGGTTTCTAACTGTCAGATAACCCAGATTTTTTCTGCAAGCTAAAGAAAGCCTTATATGGGTCGAAACAAGGTCCTTGTGCCTGGTATCACAGACTTGATACATATCTACAAGACAAAGGGTTCAAGAGAGGAACATTTGACAACAATCTATATATCAAAACAGAAGGTAATAATCTACTCATTGTGTTGGTCTATGTAGATGACATCATCTTCGGTAGTAATAATGCTTCATTGGTAAAATGGTTTTCTTCTGCCATGCAGTCTAAATTTGAAATGTCCATGATAGGGGAATTTTCATTTTTCCTTGGCCTACAAATTACTGAAAGGTCTGAAGGAATATTTATTTCTCAAGAAAAATATCTAAGAGAAATGTTGAAAAGGTTTCAAATGGAAGATTCTAAACCTATGAGCACACCTATGGTCACTGGATGTAAGTTAAGCAAGGATGGTGATTCACTTGATGTTGATTGGAGTTCATATAGGTCTATGATAGGTATCCTATTGTACATCACAACATCCCGTCCAGACATAATGTGTGTTGTTGGAATGGTAGGAAGGTATTGGGTTGCACCTAAACAAAGCCATTTGTTAGCTATCAAAAGAATATTCAAATTCTTGAAAGGAATAGTGAAGTATGGCCTATGGTATCTTAGGAATCAAAATTTTCAACTATCAGTCTATTCAGATGTTGATTAGGGTAACTACATGGATGAAAGGAAAAGCACGAGTGGAAGTGTGTTCTTCTTAGGAGATTCTCTAGTAGCGTGGTTGAGAAAAAAGCAAGGTTCCATTTATTTATCAACTATAGAGGAAGAGTACATTTCTATTGCTACTTGTTGCACTCAGGTATTATGGATGATTCAGACACTTGCAGATTTGGAAGTAAAGTATACTGCACCGATCCCAATTCATTGTGATAATACTAGTGCAATTAGTGTGTCCAAGAATCTTGTGTTTCACTCCAAGACCAAGCATATACCCATCAAGTATCACTTCTTGAGTGAACAAGTGATAGAAGCTATTGTCTCTCTGCATTATATTCCTTCCATAGATCAGATTGATGATATCTTCACTAAACCGCTTGCAAAAGCTCAGTTTGAATATCTACGCGAGAAGTTAGGCGTGAACCGATTATCAACCTAAGAGGGTCCATCCTGTCAGGGGGAGTATGTATTGGTTGAATATATGATACCTATTCCAAGTACTGCAACAACTAAGGGGGAGCATGGTTTCTTTGAAATTGATGTCAAACAGGGAGAAAAGGTGTTCTAGATGCTACAGTTGGAGATCTAAGTAGAAAAGTGCAGTTGTTCAGGGTTGCCATCAATGCCAAATGGGGAGATTGTTGTAATGTTCACAAGCCGAGTGTGATTTTCATTGATGGAAAGAGCAGAGTATGCATTGATGGAGAAGAAGGAACAACTTTAGGTGAGGTGATGAAGAAAAAAATATTCAGAGATCAAAGCTCAGAAGAGATAGCATTCTGAGATGCGTACACGAGATCCCATACATCAGGACTCGCAGAAGGATCAAATATTGAGGCCTTTGACACTTGGAAATTATTCCAATTCGAGAAGATGCGTAAGCTCAGGAGGCGAAGCGACAATGGCTGCTGGATCATCAATCTCAAATACCCGATGGCCATCAGATCAGAGTCCATTCAGGAGGAGTGCGCAAAGGAGGAGATTAGACCTCAGTCATTGGATCTGAGTGTCAAGGATCAACAACCATCGGATCCATTATAAAATGTGAAGAGAATAAGGTCGTGATCCTTCCTCCAACTTGCGATATGTAAAATTGCAAAATGATCCTAGCAGTTGGAGACAGAGGACATGTGGTGAGCGATTGGAATTTCACGTACTCGCAAATTGGAGAAATCAAAGGTGTGTGTTGTGGGAACTTGCGATATGCGAGGTCGCAAAATGATCCTAGCCATTGGATCCAGAGGAAACGTGGTGAGCAATTGGACTCTCATTGACTTGCAAACTAGAGAAGTCAAAGGTGAGTGTTATGGGAACTCGCAATATGCGAGGTCGCAAAATAATCCGAGTCATTGGATTGAGGACTAATATGGGTCCTCAGATATAGGAGAAGAACATGTGCCATGTGAGGAGATCCACTTCAACAAGGACAAGTGGCAGGCCACACCATCAATACCACATCAGTAAGATCCACATCAGCAAGGACAAGTGGCAGACCACGTCAGCAATACCATGTCAGTCGGATCCATGTCAGCAAGGACAAGTGGAAGACCATGTCAGTAATACCACGTCAACAAGACCATGTCAGTGAGAACATGTGGCGAGTTCTCAACATTTCACTGACTCACAAATTAGGAATTTCAAAGGCAAAGTTGCAAGAACTTCTGAGGTGTGAGGTCCCGACATGATCACAATCATTGGATCACAGAGGGCTATGGGCAGTTGATCTAGAGTATTTTAGAGATCCAGAGTTGGAAGAGTCAGAGGTGGTTCATGATCAAGCACCTGACATGCGAAGTCGTGAAATGATCTAGGCAGTCAGATCACCAATGATCTGGACCGTTGATCCAATGCAAAGTCAGAATCCACGATATTGATCACGATCGTTGATCATAGGGTGAGATCTCAACCATTGACCTGATACAAAGTGCTCAAATATTCAACCCTTGGTCATAGTCAAGGTCACATCGTCAAATAATAGAGGAAGGAGCTAGTGCTGCTAAGCTTCATTTTAGAGATCGTGAGTTGGGAGATACAAGGAAACTCACATAAGGAGTTCTCTATATGAGAAATCTTGAAGCACCCCTCTTGCTTGGCCCTTGGTCACAGCCAAGGTCACATTGTCAAATGATTAAGGGAGAAGATAGCATGTCGTTGGGCTCCACATTGGAGAACACCGAGATCACATTGCCCCCTTATTGATTAGCGAGTGGTCACAGCCAGTGGTCACGTGGAGAGAAAGAATAGAGAAAGGAGATAGTGTTTCTAGGTTCCACATCAAATATTGAGACTTGGGAGAGTCGAGATGCCTCATACCAAGATCCTTGAGGTCACAAGTCACGAATATCCTTCTTAATAGGATTTTGGTCACCAGAGGAGGTCACATGAAGGAAGGGGATTAGAAGCCAAAGAAGCTATACTTGACTGGATGAAACTGTCAGAACACAGTGATGAAATTGGCCAGAGAACTCGAGGAACTATAGGGTGATCGCCAGAGGAGATGAAAAGTCCTGAGGTAACTTCCAGTGGAATGAAGATTGTTCATAGAGGTGATTGACAGATGGAAAAGCATCGAAGACTATAACTTCTAGAGAAGCCAAATAATCTCATCATAACGACCATTCAAGATGAACAGACTGGGTAGAACCACAGAGAATACAAAGAGTTTCCATGTTGATTAGGAGATGTCTGGAAGAGAGAAAGTGATGCAGAAAAGGTGTTGTGGGTGGGAAATACCTCCTACGAACTAGAATTAAGGGTTTTATCATGTATGCAAAAATGACCTAAAGTCTCCTACTTCTTACCAACATCCCAATCATAAACCCCATTATCCATATGCAAATACAAGGTTAAAGAGATCAAGTTATTGTACCTTAGTGTCCATGTTTGATGTTGATCCCTTTAATGCTTGGTTGCTCCTTGACTGCAACTCTCCTCCCAATGCTGACCTACATTCATAAAAGAAAAACAAATAATTCCACATGCATATGATCTATAAACTAATGGGTTAGAGATTCTATCAAAATATAATCAAATTTAAATATTGACAATCTCATATGGAGGGATGGTAAGTTTACTTCTTTTATTAATCTCACAAGAGTAACCTTACAATAGTGAGATCGACCACTTCTCCTCAAATCTGGTCCTGGGCTCCTCTTCAACTGTGCTCCAACTGCTTCTGTATATGCTTCTCTTCACACAATAGTTGCAAGTGGTTGGGGCAAGGGGAATGCTAAATCAGGTATAGTTTCTTTACTATGATTTTCCTCCATCCAAATGGGACCCCTACCCCTTCTTTTATAGGATAGAAAGAGCTAGGTATTTGGTCGCGTGACCGACTATGAGTGGTCAGATGGTTTAGTTAACTTACCCAAAACTATGTGTTCCATTTGAAACATTCCACTTTTTGTTCTTTCTAGGTATACATGGGTTGTAGTGGGCTAGCCAACATACACACGCATGAAGTAGTGGAGCAGGGCACATATGTCTTCAAAAGGGGTGCTTTTTAAGAAGTTGTTTAGTAGTGGCTTGGAAAAGAAGGAAACTAAGATGGCCCGATGCTAGGTAAGCATGTCTGGTAAAATTTAGGGTTATAACAAAAGGGAAGTGAGGTAATTCTATTGTTGAGTTACAGAGAAAGAGTATGAGCTACAGTGAACAACCGGAAGGGCATAACAATGACGCTGTGAAGAGCATGCAGAGGCATTGCACATGAAGGATGTAGTTGGTACACAAAGAATATGAAAACATAGAATAGAGAAGAGATTGGTGTTTCCATTTGAGAGTGACTCATGTGAGAAGAGAGACGTTGATGCAGGGGAGAAGAGCAGTGTAGAAGAGCAGTGATGAGACTGGTAAGCCATAGATAAACTTTGTACCATTGTGATAAAGTAATAAAAAGAAAATATTTATATTTCAGTGTGGCAGGGAGGTGGTAGGGAGGACGGTTGTCCTCAGAAGTTTCAAGTGGGTGCTTGAACATAGGGAGTTGTAGCTTCCATATGGTTGCATCTAGAAAAACTAGGGTGGCAAGGTGGTGCAAGGGAGAACTATTGTTCTCTGTTATACAAGTTGGTGCCTATGTGATTGGAAGTTGGTGCTTCCATACAGTTGGTGTTGGAACACTCAGGGAGTTTTTGCTTCTTTCTAGTGGGTGCTAGAGAAATCAGAGAGTTGGTGCTCTCAGCAAGTTGATGCTTGTAAAATAGAGGTTGTAGCCTCAAGAGGAGTTGGATATCATAAGAATGAAAATGTAAATAAAATAAAGATTACTTATCATATCAATAAGAAGAGGTTTTTCCCTTTATGGGTTTCCTTAGTAAATATCTGTCTTTATGTATTTCATGTGTGTGTGATTGATGTTTAATATTCTATTTCTTACTTCCCGTTATCATTGTCATCGTCATTGAGTGTTCTGTAAAGATTTTAAAATGGGCATAGTTGTTTAAGCACAGTGACAACTGATTCACCGCCCCCCGCCCCCTCTCAGTTGTCCAACATCCTTAAATAACTCATAACCTTGACAGTTTCCTCTTTCTCATATGACTAGGAAGTGCGAGAAATAATATTCAATCAAAGTGAACTAGGTATGATGGTAAAGAATTCATCAAGCAATTTCCATGAGAGAATCCTTAATTTCATGCTTTGCATTCATGAAATTAAGGAGAAAATGAAATCATTACATCAACAAAACACATTCAAACTAAACAAAACGATGGAGAAAATCAAACTGTAAAGACAAATGATTACATAAAACTAACCAAAATCATTAAGGAATAAATTTACCAAGAGTCTATCAATCCAATGGAGACAAGACAGTGAACAGGTTTTGTGGCTAACCCTGTATTTTCAAGGTAAAATTATAGGGTGTTAGTTGGGGCAGCCAACAAATGGTGACTCACTAGGCAAAGTAGTTATCTTTGTATTGATTCAAAGCATATCACCAAGGGAAATTAAGATAAGATATACCAAAAGTTCATATATTAAAAAACCCTTATCTTATATGTATAGTATTGATATCAGTTTTGTATACATATATAGATAGATGTTACCACAGTTCATGTAGTACTAGAGGAAAGTATCTTGTGAATAATTGAAATAGGAATAATTGTTTCACCAATGGATCATGATAGTTTGAGAATGATTTCAATACCACAAGCAAAGACACTCCTACCAAGAGACACCATATCCTTGGGAAGGTTTCCTTTTAAACCTATATGAATATTTTTTATCCCATCAAATAGTTTAAGAACACATGAATTGTGATGGATTATTCCTTGAATTATTAGGTTTTATTCATTTGACATTTTATTGAGTAACTAAAAGTCACTACTATGTATTGGTGACCAATTAGCAATAGTGTCATCCACAAATATCTACGAAGGTGAGCTAGTCAGCTCATGATGAGTCCTCTTGTCCTTTAGTTGGGAAGACTAAAGGCCACTACTCTAGCTTGGTGACTATAAATGGTAATGTCACTTCTGTAAACTTCCAATGGTCATGATGGATTGGCTCGTAATGAGACCTTCCAACCTCCAGTTAATACCTCACGCTTTATTAATTTTAAGTACACAGGTTATCCAATCACGGGTTTTAAATTTTAATCTCTAAATAAGAGATTGTCTAGAACATGGGGAATTAGATATGGACTGCCCCTTAAGGACTAGGATGGCGTAAAAATTCTTATGAGAGACATGATAATCAAATATTAATCCAACTTACAGAGACAATTCCTTACAATATTATTAAGGGGAAAGGAGAATGCTAACAATCAAATTAAAAATTGTCTAACAGAACTAAGTGTTGACGGACGAAATTGATTGACCATCAACTGGAAGAACAAGTTCGGTCTGGGGTTGTCTAGTAACCCAAGTTGTTTGGTGTATCTTGTTCTGACGAGTTTAATGGTTGCGTTAGCCAATATAAAATACTAAAAGAATTAACTGATGCTCAAAAATATATTAAATATATACATACCCTGATATAACTATTGTATGTGTTTATGTAGAAAAGAAAAACATAAAAATCTCACTTATGAACAACATTTACTGATTTGCAAGTTTTACTAGAAACTTACAAAATTAAGGTGAAAATAATTTCTTTTGAGAAGAAGATAAAAAAATCACATTTAAATACTTTTTGTTTTCTTTCTATAAATCTAACGAAAACTGAATTAATTAAACTATGAAACACAGATGCATAGATAGTCAAAGCTGATCTACACTTTCTGGTTCCACTAATATATAAACGACGGAAATTGGAAACAAAGAAGCTAACCAGATATTATTTTGTCTGATGTGTCCATGCCTCTGTATGAATAAACAACATCTAGCTACCACGCCTACGAGATAAATCTGCAATAGGCTTATACTGAAATTGTTTTGAATAAATTCACAGAATGTATTGGCAGCTAGGATCTTAGAAATAGAATAGAGAACACACATTAATTATGTGATCTTATAATCGTAAATAATTACAATAAGATAAATCTACATGTAATACATTCACTTCATTATTCAACTTAAACATCAAATAGAAATTTTGATATTCAAATTGAAAATATGATCACAGTGTGAATATCTGGAACAATAGATTATGAATGATTATCTGTAATGTGAATATCTTGAAACATAATATATCATTGTGTCTAAAGCTGAAATACATATTAATGCATCGGGATTAAATAAACCGAGACATTAATGAAACACCATTAACGAAGGACTAAAGCCAAAATTTTGTATGTTGTTCCATGAAGTCTTGGGATATCATTCATCCATCTTTGATTCTAGGCCAAGATGCCTCTCATTTAGAAAATAGAGATTATTTAAAGAGTCTTTTGAAATCTAAACTTCCTATCTCCTAAGATAGGATCAAATCTCATAAGATCAAAACATTACAAATATGGAGGGCCTACAACCACTTATGATCAAACTATATCTTCAAAAAATTATGAAAGTTTTTACCTATTTACAAACTAAACAAAAGGAGATACTAATCAACTAGATCAAATATGTTCCATCCCATAAGATCATCGTTAGATATACCATATCCTGAAAAACGAAATAAGAACAAGTTAGACAATTTATTAACAACTAATTACTAAATTCTATATAAAACAATGACTTGGGTACAAAATAGATCGATTCTATATCCAGTCTTATATTGGTAAAAGAAATATATGTTTAACCAATTTGATTTTTAAAAAATAACATGACTGTAATAAGAGGAAAAAAAAGTGTTTTACCATTTAAACTAATGAATAACATGGATCAAGATAACTCAGAATTGATTATGGCCTTTACACTATATGCATTCTTTATCACAATGTTGCATGTCTTCTTAAGACGCTTGGCTTACCTCGGTTCATTTGCTTTGAGTTCATAATTTTATTTTATGAGTAATTCACTGTGGTTGGTGAGAGCTTCAATTCTTTCTTGTAGAATGGGGATGTCATTATAGTACCGTTCAATCCAATGCAAGAAGACCTCACAATGCACAGAAGGAGTGATCTGTCGATGGAGTGTATAGTTGTGTGTAAGAACATCAAAACTACTTGTTGTCAGCCCTTGACCAAGATTAATACCAGTAAACCCCTTGCTATCCTCGAGACACGGTGGGAGATTGTTAACATAGTTCTATGGATGATTAGGATCTGGCTAATGGAAATCTAGATCTTCTTCTGTGAGAAAATCCTCAATTTCGGTATCTGAATCCTCATTGATATCGATCGTATCAATCAAGCTCAAATGAGGCTTAAATATATTATGTAGACCTCTCGAAATGAGCCAACCAACCCTTTTATTTTGGAACCCTAAAATTGCTTGCTTCTGTTTTGACTGTTTACAAGGGTTTTTGCTATCAGACTTTACAATAGTGTTATGGCCAACAATTAATTCATGTTGAGGGGTTTCATTTAACTCAAAACAAACATCCTATTGCCCATATAAAAACTGATCGGGTAATGCCTCGTCACGAGGGTTTTTCCTCAAACATTTTGGTTCGTTACTTGAGAAATCAAAATGTTTCTCTATCATAGGCTTATCCAACATAGGGGTTTCTAAAGGAAACATTGTAGTAAAACTGTTTCAGGATAAGAACCTATCCCAATCTTCACACAGGGTTGTCAAATGATGAACCAACAACATTTTAATTAGGCCATGGTGAAAGAGGCTAGAATCAAGGCTCTGCTTATTGTATTTTTGACATCTTGTATGGAATCCTTAGTAAATAAAAAGAAACATTCAAATGGAAACCTATAAAGTGAATAAGCAACCGCACATGATAAAGAAAAACCAGGCCATAATTGCCTTCACAGGTTATAAATTGTTTAATAACTGATAAGAGACCATGCCATCTAACCTTAAACAAAGAAACATGAATACCTTTTTCACAACAATCAATCTTTCTAGAGGTCATGAAAAGACTCTAGGGTACTTCATCGATTTTCAAGTTCTTAAACCACTTATGACTGGAGGATGGGAGCCCTATGGCTTCGCTGATAAACCCTTCAGTCATCTCCAACTGAATGTCTCCAACTTTATCCCTATACCCATCAAATGTTTGGGATAATTCCTTAGCTCTGTGAAGGTTATACACATCGAACCTCTTAATTAAAGTATCCCAGCCCTGGGATTTCGAATCCTCGACCGCATCAGCATGAGACAACAATGCTTGAGATCCATTTGGATCTATTCAAACAACAAGAACCATTAAGAGAATGACGAGACTGTAATAGAGGAAACTCAAGATAGCTATGGGTTTAGATGGCAAGAGCAGAGGAAACAAAACTGAGTGAATAGAATAGAAAGAAACCAAACAAAACCCTTGCGCAATCATAGTATAAACACCAATGTTTCGGGCATGAAGTTCAAGCGCTTATAGTAATGAAATCCTTGGGTATAGAGCATAAAAAAAAACATGGACTCATAATGAAATACCTGTCAATTCATTCTGTCAGCCAAAGATCAAGTACATGATATGATTATGGTGCATTAAATTTTCATGTCTAGCCATGACTATAGTCGATTTACAAAGGATTCAAATAAATAAGTTTACAATTCAATGCAAATCAACATAGGTATTATATCGACATTCGATAAACTCAAAAGGAAAACCATTCAACAATGAATTATGAAGTATATGTAAGAAGAATGATCTTTTAGAAACATGCTTTGAATAGGGATATAATATGAAACCAATTTCTCATGTTTGATTCATTCTTTCAGTCATGAATCAAACACAAAACAAAACAAGAAAAGAAAATACAATTATTCACCATCTATTATAATCCAGTAATAATCTCCAAATGATAACATTTACAGGATGAGGTCAAGGCATCTACAAGAAGTGTTGTTTTGTCGTTCAAATAGAAAAAACATGTAGGGTTGCCAACAATGGTGACTTACTAGGAGAAGTAGTTATCTCTTCATCACCAAAGAATTCATGTTAGGATGGATCAGAATGGTTTAAGAATTTAAAGAACAGTCAATAGTGAGTCAAGTATATCAATCAAACTCAAAAACATCACCCAGTCTAGTGTTAGATGTCTTTCTGTCCAAATGATATCTGGTGATAAGTTTTAATTACAAGAGAAACGATATTTAAGCCAATAACTCCATTGTTGTTGACAGGGCTGTTGCTGCCAGTAGGTGTCCATAGCCTCGACAGGTATGTCAATTAACCCACTATGACGCTTCTACCCTATCAAAGCATTGTCAATTCAAAAATGAAGGGAATTTCATGATTAATATCAAAATTATTTATACATGATAATTTTCTTGAACCCGACATTGCTTTGCTGCCAGCAGGCCTGTTCAGTACCCCAAAGAAGTTGTCTTGGCATCATGCATGCATTTACCCACTACTTGTAGATATATTTAGTATCTCAACGGGTTAACAGACACTTCCCGCAACTCTCTAGAAGTTATTCACAATTTTTATGATTGTCAGGAGAGAGGGGTGACGCTAAAAATTCCAGATTCCGTAACACTTAATATCTTCCAGCTTAATTTTTCGCTTGATGAACTTCATCATGATTTGAATTTAGTTTTTTGATCATAATAACTTTGCAGGGATAGGAAGGCATATGTGAGTTTTTTTCTTTAAAAATAGGGACAACGTAAATATTTTTAATGATGATTGTATCTTCTCATGATTATAAATGAAACCAAGAATACTAGTCTGAACAATAAATTTCTTTTGCCAGTCTGAGTTTCAACAACTTATAACACTGATACTTTGAGATGAACCTGACTGTTACTTTATGATGAGACATTTTGGTTTCCTTTCATGAAATAAAAGGTGACACAGACACAAATTCATTTAGAACATAGAAAAATCAAGCAAAATGAAAAGAAGCAAAAAAAAAAAACAAAAAAAAAAATTAAACAAAGAAAAAGATGTACAAGGTGGATCTAGAGACATCAGGAAAAATACCTTTTGAGAGCTTGGCCATTCACCGGGAAGGTGTCTGGATGTCCCTTCAAATTGTGTAGATGAAAAGAATTGGGTCCTAGTTTTTCAGCGATTACGAAAGGTCCCAACCATTGGTTTTGGAACTTGGTGTGTTCCCCTTTTCCCTCGTGAGGTTTATCCCATTTGAGAACCAAATCTCCTACCTCGAAGTTTCTATCACAAGAAGAGTTTCAATCAAACCATCTTTTCACAATCTGCTGATGTTGATCTAACTTCTTCTTTTCTTGCGCTCTTACTTCCTCCAGTTTTAATAAGGCATTGATTCGAATTTCCAGAGGAGGGCATATATCTTCTTGGAATTTCTGTGATAATCACAAATATGGGAGAAGAACATGAGGAGGTAGGATTTCTTCTCTCCCGTAAATGAGAAAGAAAGGAGAGTTACCAACTTTGGGTGTTACTCTGTGAGCCCATAGTGCATTAAACAAAGTGTTGTGCCAATTCTTGTGGGTTTCATAGACTTCCTTCTTAATGATCTTGATCAAATTTTTGTTTGTTGATTCTACTAGGCCATTTCCTTGGGGGTAGTAGCTGGAAAAATATTTCAATTTAATCCCATTTTCTAAAATGAACACATTGATATCGAGGGATGAGAAATAAGATGTGTTATCAAATACTAAACATTTGGGAATGCTGAATCTAGTAATGATATTCGAGTTAAGGAAAGATACTACCTGATTAGTGTTTACCACTTTCAAAGGTGCAACTTCGGACCATATGGTAAAATAATCTGTTGTTGTAATGATATATTCACACTGCTATGAAGAAGCATGGTTAATTGACACTATGATGTGAAGGCCCCACTATTAAAAAGTTGAATCCACTAAAACATGCTACAAAGGGAATGTTGCCTTTTTCACTCGTCCAATAGCCTTTTGGTAGATTATGCATTTACGACATAATGCATGGGCATATTTAAATAATGTGGGCCAGTAGTACCCAAATATTAACACTTTGTGAGAAGTGGTGTCTCCACTGAAGTGTCCACCAGCCTCACCTACATGAATTTCAGATAGAACTTCTCTTGCTTCATCTTTTTCCAAACAACGCATAAGAACACCATCAAAATTCTTTCGAAACAATACATCATTTATTAGCTAGAAAGATGCATATTTTAACCCAAGGTCTCTTCTATTTTTTGGATCAAAATGAAAAGGAGAAGATCCATTTGTTAAATAACATTTAATATCATCATACCAAGAATTATCAACAACCTATGTACAACTAACTTGTGTCTCGTTGTGTTGATTTACAGTTGAGATGTTAATTTGACTTTCTTGTTCTTCAACTAAATCAACCACTAGTTTACATAGGCCCTAACCTCTAACAATTTGTGCAGGAGTTGTTTCGAGGTTGTATTCTTGTAACGATGTCATCCAATTTTCCTGTTTTTCTCCCAGTTTCTTTTGTACTAATAAGTTTCTTATGGAAGGGTAAGGAATGATGACTTTAGTTCTAGATTTCAGCAGATATGACCGGAAGTGTTTCACGGCTTTGAAAACAGCATATGCCTGTTGATCTATAGCTGGGTAATTCTGTTCAGCTCCTTTAAAATATGAGATCAAGGAGGCAATAGGGATTTCATTTCTTTCAACATTTTTATGTGTTAACAAAACAATGCAAGATCGGTCGGAGGCGAAAGTGTAAATAGTGAAATCTTACAAGAAATCAATACTCATGAAGGAAGGGGCTTCCACTATGGATTTTTTTATGGAATCAAAGGATTGACTTTCTGTGGTCCCCAACGATACTAAACATCCTTTTTAATTGAATTTTGTAATGGTCTTACTATTTTTGAAAAACTTGGGACAAATATTCTCACAAAATTAATCTGGCTTAAAAATGATTGCATGAATGTTTTAGAGGAAGGGGGGGGGAGTTTGGAAATGGCTTGAGTTCTTTCAGGATCAATGATCATTTTGTCACTAGACACTATGAACCCGAGAAGTTTTCCTTGTTCTACCACAAAGACTAACTTCTTAGGGTTGAGAGATATGCCATACTTGTGGCATCGTTCTAGAATAGTCCTAAGGTGAGACATGTGATCTTTATTGTTTTTGGAGAAAACGGTAATTTCATCAAGATAGACCACTATTGATTGATTTATGAGGCCACAAATAGAAATGTCCATTTCTCTCTATAAAGTGGCCCCGACATTTATGAGTCGAAAATTCATCTTCCAGTAGACATAAGTGCCCCATGGGATATGAAAAGTGGTTTTTAACTGGTCTGTTGGAGACATGAGGACCTAGTTGTATCTAGAAAAACCATCTAACAACGACAATCTTTTAGAACCGGATACCTGCTAAAGAATTTGTTCAATTGGAGGAATGGGATAGTTTTCTTTATCACTCGGTTCAAGTTACAAAAATTGACACAGAGTCAAATTTCACTGCTTTTCTTCCTTACATGAACTAGATTAGACACCCATTGCGTGTGTCTCACTGGAAAAATTATCTTTGCATTTAGTAATTTATTTAGTTCTTTCTTGACAATCAGTTCTAATTTGGGGTGCATCTTTCTTAATTTCTGTTGAAAAAGATGAGCTTGTTGTTTCATAGGGATGACATGTTGTATTATATTAGGATTGAATGTTTTCATATCATCGTATGTCCAGGAAAAAACGTCCTTTAATTTTGTAAAGATTTTTTTAAAGGCAAATCATTCTTGTTCGGAGCATCCTGTTCCCAAATTGATATTTTTTGGATTATCTTTAGTCCCTAGATTTATCATTTCATAATTCAAGGAAGAACTGTTTGTTTTACAATTGACTAACCCTCTAAATTTATCATGTAAATCATAAAAAAATTCTAGTCTGACAACGGATCTAGGAATAGAGTTTACCAGATCAGACGTCGATTCAGGAGATCTAGGATCTGATATTACCGTGAAGTTGTGGAGGTTTTCATCGTGAGTGCCTCTATCGATAATTGCACCTTCGAAAGTGTCCTCCATATACAAGAAGACGATGATCTAGTGGTCATTGTTGAACACTCTCAAATTGGTGATGTTGTCTGAGATCAATGGCTTGAACAATAATCCAATCGGAAATGCATTCGAAGAGAGACCTTCTGCGAGAAAAAGTTTAGAAGCAACATTAGAAAATAAATCATCTTTTGAATTACTTAGTCTAGTAATGGAATTGATGTTAAATGCTAAAAAAAATTGTATCAAACTCCATACCTCAGTTTGATAACTTCTGAGATGTGGTGACAAGAAAAGTATGGATTTTATTACCTGCTTGACCATGATTTTTGAATCACCGAACACCATTAAATTTCTTACATCCATATCTAAAGCTTTCTTAAGAACTTGTAGTAGTGCTTCATATTCTACAGTATTATTAGTGCATTCGAACTCTAATCCATAGGCAATGAAATTCTTATTACCTACAGGGTCGATGAGTACACATCCTGCACCATGTCCTTCTTTAGATTTGAATCCATCAAAGTACAATGACCAGATTTGAGCTTCGTCAGCAGTGTTTGACACACTTGGCAGAGATGATGACTGAGTGCAGTTCGTAAGTTCTGATTGTTGCTCGAGATCCGTGAAGGGGGAAATTCTGGTCATGAAGTTACCGAAGAAAGTGTTCATTCTCTGCATTTCGAATGAATTAGTGAATGCAGTAAAAGGTTCATTCATCTCATTTAGATCTGTCATGGTATGTTTGAGATAGCGTTCGTGGTTTATCCTGATTTTGATTGGTTGTCCATTTTTCGGCAACCATAAATGAGACCAGTCTGTGGCAAAGTAATCATGCAGCTGTTCAAATGAGTCCCTACTTAAAAATAAACTATAGACTTATGGGATGTCAACAAAAATAATGTCAATAATTTGGTGAACCTTAGGATTAGAAGATAACCTAACCAGAACATTCTTAAGTTCGTTGATTACCTTAACGTTTGTCTGATTGAGCTGAATGATTTTGAGACTAGAAGTTTGAACTTATGCGTTAATTTTTTTCAAAACACATACGACATCACATTTGATGATGCACCGAAATCCACCATGCAAATATGTACATTTCTATTGAAAATTTCAAAAGTTAATAAGAAAGGAGGGACATTTTTATGAGTGTTAACAACATAATTTTGTTGTTTTTTTGTCGTTGTCCCTGAAACAATTTTATCTACATTTGATACAGTTTTTTTAGTTAGATCCCTTTTATCCAGAAGTTTGGATGTCTTTTTAGTGGGGATCTTTTTGGTTGTTTTAGAACTGATTTCTCGAGTATTCTTGCTACTAGGATCATTGTTCTTACTATTTTCTGGGATATTTTGAAGCATTTTCTGCAGAATAAGAGGAAATTTCAAAAGCTCATAAACATAAATATTAGCCCTCAATTTTTTTAGATCTTCAATCAAGTCATATTCTAAGACTGGGGATGGTAAACTATGTCTTATTTCATCTTGTTTTGACTATTTTGGAGGCACATTATTTCTCATTTCAGAAGACATTTTGCTCTGTGTTTTGCTTCTCATGTTGTATGGGTGGACAATTTCAATGTTTTCTTGAAAGATGCTGTCATAAAAGTGTCTTAAGATATTGGGATATGAGTCCTCTTCTTCAACTACTTCTTCCTCAACTATGTCTTCTAAACTTTCAGGAGGAACGAAATTATCATGTGCTTCAAGAATGGTTTTCAAAGCATATTGCAAGCTTTCGAAATTGAGACCTTCAGTGGTCTGGTTTGACTGATTGGGAGGAAAATGTTTTCTGAAAGAAGTTTTAAAAATTCCTTTGGTTGAGGATGCCTCCTCGACTGATCTCTTCAAGTCAATGACTTGATTTGATATTTTTTTAAAAGCTTTCTGCAAGCTTTCCAGGTCTAAAGTTTCCATTTGACCTTTGACTTGGGGAGGTCTTGTAAGGATTTCTATTTTCTTTTTAGAAGATGAAGTCGTTTCAACTTCACTATTGAGATTGTCTTTCAAGATTAATATATCCTTTTCAATTTGGCTGGCTTCTTTAAAGGCTTCCAAAAATGTAGATTGTTTAGACTTTTTAACCCAAATTGCTATATTATTATATAGATCTTTGGTGTAATATGCAACAATTAGACTCTAAACAGGCATTGAATTTTGATAATTCAATTCTTTAATGTAAGGAATGTTTGGTTAAAATACTTTACTTTCTCCTTAGGGTTCATTTTTAGGCTAGAGAGTTCCATAACCAAGACTTCAGGGGTTTTATCATCTCCAAATTTCTCTAAGAAACAGGTTTCAAATTTTTCCCAAGAGAGAATGGTTTGGGGTTGTTGGGAGAAATACCATGTGGAGGCATTGCCCTCAAACATATAAGGAAAGAGTTTTCATACTACGTCTTCATGCTCTACACTTTGGAGTCTAATAGCCAACATAAACTTCTTTATGTGATATTTGGAAGATTGCTTAGAATCCAGATCGAATTTAGGTAACCATTTCTCCGGGTGCTTTTGAAATGGGTGTTGAGGTCCAGGTACAACCACGACATCTTGATTGAGCCAGGTTCTGGCGGGATTGTTTTGGTTTTCCATGGGTGTAGGTGGTGTCGAGGGCTGAGATGTTTCATATGAGGAACTACCTTCATTAGATGACTCTTCTCCTGAAGAGGATGGAAATGAACCAGGTGGGGAAGGCAGGATATCGGATCCTCCAACTCCAAGAGTAGGGGTTTCGACAGGATCTGTAGTATTATCTTCCAAAGGATTTAAAATCAGAACAGTGCCTTCAAGCTTTTCTCGGATATCCGAGAAATCTAAAGGTTGATTGAGAGGCCTACCAGGTTGTTTGATATGGGCCAAATCACTGTGTGTCCTTATAAGTGACTGACGAACAATTTCTTGTACGTTGGCCCCTTGAGGAGCTAGTGTTATTGGTTCAACGGGAAACTCAAGATTATCGTTTGAGGTAGTTGTTGTTTCAGAATTAATGTTGTTGTCCGAGCGACTATGTGTTACTACAGGGTAGAAAGTGTGTGGGCGAGGAGTCTTACGACTTCCACATGCCATCAATTGCGATCAGGCCCTCCTTCTAGCACCATTTTTTGACGGGAAAAATTGACCGACGCTCAACTGGAAGAACAAGTCTGGTCCGGGGTTGTCTAGTAACCCAAGCTATTTGGTGTAACTTGTTCTGACGGGTTTAATGGTTCCATTAGCCAATCTAAAATCCTAAAAGAATTAACTAATGCTCAAAAATATATTAAATATATACATACCCTAATATAACTATTGTAAATGTGTTTACATAGAAGAGAAAAGCATAAAGATCTCACTTATGAACAACATTTACAGATTTTTAAGTTTTACTAGAAACTTATGAAATTAAGGTGAAAATAATTTCTTTTGAGAAGAAGATAAAGGAAGAAAATTTAAATACTTTTTGTTTTCTTTCTATAAATCTAACGAAAAATTGAATTAATTAAACTATGAAACACAGATGTACAGATAGTCAAAGTTGATCTACACTTTCTGGTTCCGCTAATATATAAATGACAGAAATTGGAAACAAAGCAGCTAACCTAATATTAGTTTGTTTGATGTGTCTATGCCTCTGTATGAATCAAAAGCATCCAGCTGCCACACCTACAAGATAAATCCACAATAGACTGATACTGAAACTGTTGTGAATAAATTCATAGAATGTATTGGCAGCTAGGATTTTAGAAATAGAATAGAGAACACATGTTAATTTCGTGATCTTATGATCGTAAATAATTACAATAAGATAAATCTACATGTAATACATTCACTTCATTGTTCGACTTAAACATCAAATAGAAATTTTGATATTCAAATTGAAAAGATGATCACAGTGTGAATATCTAGAAAAAAAAATTATGAACGATTATCTGTAACGTGAATATCTTGAAACATAATATATCATTGAGTCTAAAGATACAAGAAATATTAATGCATCAAGATTAAATAAAACGATACATTAATGAAACACCATTAACAAAGGACTAAATCCAAATTGTTTTATATTGTTCCATTAAGTCTTGGTATATCATTCATCCATCTTTGATTCTAGGCCAAGATGCCTCTCATTTACAAAGTAGAGAGTCTTTAAAGAGTCTTTTGAAATCTAAACTTCCTATCTCCTAAGATAGGATTAGATCTCATAAGATCAAAACATTACAAATATGGAGGGCCTACAACCACTTATGATCAAACTATATCTTAAAACATTTATGAAATTTTTTTCTTATTTACAAACTAAACAAAAGGAGATACTAATCAACTAGATCGAACATGTTCCATCCCATAAGATCAACATCAGATACACCATATCCTGAAAAATGAAATAGGAACAAGTTAGACAATTTATTAACAACTAAATACTAAATTCTATATATAAAATGACTTGGCTACAAAATCTGTTGATTATGTAGCCAGTCTTATATTGGTAAAAGAAATCTAATTTTAACCGATTTGATTTTTAAAAAATAACATGACTGTAATAAGAGGAAAATAAATCGTTTCACCATTTAAACCAATGACTAACATAGATCAAGATAACTTAGAATTGATTACAGCCTTTACACTGTCTACATTGTTTATCACAATGTTGCTTGTCTTCATAAGATGCTTGGCTTGCCTCTATTCATTTTCTTTGAGTTCACGATTTTATTTTATGAGTAATTCATTGTGGTTGGTGATAGCTTCAATTCTTACTTATAGAATGGGGATGTCATTATAGTACCGTTCAATCCAATGCAATAAGACCTCACAATGCACAGAAGGAGAGATCTATCGATGGAGAATATAGTTGGGTGTAAGAACATCAACAATACCTATTGTCAGCCCTTGACCGAGATTAATACCAGTAAACCCCTTGCTATCCTCGAGACACGGTGGGAGATTGTTAACATAGTCGTATGGCTAATTAGGATCCGGCTTATGACAATATGGATCTTCTTCTGCAAGAAAATCCTCAATTTCAGAATCTAAATCCTCATTGATCTTGATCGTATCGATCAAGCTCAAATCAAGCTTAAATCAATTATGCAAACGTCTCTAAATGAGTTGACCAACGCTTTTATTTCAGAACCCTAACATTGCTTGCTTCTGTTTTGACGATTTTCTAGGGTTTTTTCTATCAGACTTTCAATATTGTTATGGCCAACAATTAATTCATGCTTAGGGGTTTAATTTAACTTAGAACCAACATCCTATTTCCCATATAAAAACTGATCAGGTAATGCCTCGTCACGAGGGTTTTTCCGCAAAAATTCTGGTTCTTTACTTGAGAAATCAAAATGTTTCTCTATCATAGGCTTATCCAACATAGGGGTTTCTATAGGAAATGTTTTATTAAAACCGTTTTGGGCTAAGAACCTATCCCAGTCATCACCTAGGGTTGTCAAACGATGAACCAATAACATTTTAATTAGGCCATGGTGAAAGAGGCTAGAGTCGAGGCTTTGTTTCTTGTATCTTTTTGGCATCTTGTACAGACTCCTTAGTAAATAAAACAGAACATTCAAATGGAAACCTATAAAGTGCATAAGAAACCACACATAATAAAGAAAAACCAGGCCATAACATCCTTCACAGGTTATAAACTATTTAAGAACTAATAAGAGACCATGCCATCTAACCTTAAGTAGAGAAATAGGAATACCTTTCTCACAACAATCAATCTTTCTGGAGGTCATGAAAATACTTCATCAATTTTCGAGTTCTTAAACCACTTCTGACTGGAGGATGGGAGCCCTGTGGCTTCGTTGATAAGCCCTTCAGTCACCTCCAACTAGATGTCTCCAAATTTCTCCCTAAACCCATCAAATGTTTGGGTGAATTCCTTAGCTTTGCAAAGGTTATACCCATCAAACCTCTTAATGAAAGTATCCCAACCTCGGGATTTCAAATCCTCGATCGCATCATCATGAGACAACAAAGCTTGAGGGTCATTTGTATCTATTCGGACAATAGGATTCATTAAGGTAATTTCTAGGATGTAATAGGGGTGACTCAAGCTAGCTATGGGTTTAGATGGCGAGAGTAGGGGAAACAAAACTGAGCGAAGTTAATAGAAAGAAACCAAACAAAACCCCTACGCAATCATAGTATAAACACCAAGGTTTTGGGCATGAAGTCTGAGCACTATTGGTAATGAAAGCCTCGGGTACATAGCATAACACGGACCCCCGACTCATAATGAAAGGCCTTTCAATTCATTTTTCCATCCAAATATCAAGTACATGATATGATTCTGATGCATTTAATTTTCATGTCTAGTAATGACTATAGTCGATTTACAAAGGATTCAAATAAATACGCTTACAATTCAAATGTAAATAAACATAGGTATTATATCGACATTCGATAAAATCAAAAGGAAAATCATTCAAGAATGAATTATGAAGTAGATTTAAGCACAATGATCTTTTAGAAACATTCTTTGAATAGGGATATTGTACGAAACCAGGTTCTCATGTTTGATTCATGCTTTTAGTCATGAATCAAACATGGAACAAAACAAGAAAAGAAAATACAATTATTTACCATCTATTGTAATCCAGTAATAATATCCAAATGATAACATTTACAGGATGAGGTGAAGGCAGCTACAGGAAGTGTCGTTTTGTCATTCAATTAACAAAAACATGTAGGGCTGCTAACACTGAGGTAAATTTATTTCAAGACCAAATTTGGATTAATTCAGGTTATTTGGGGACCAACAGGTGGTATGATATTTTGAATAATATTTCCACATCGTGATAAGTTTCAAACAACATAGTTATTGAACCATAAATATAGCCAAACAAAGAAAAGAATAAAATGACTCACACACAAAAGAAAACGAAAAAAAAAGAAACAAAAAAAAGACACAACACATTGTACACACTTTATTTACAGATTGTTATTTACAAAATAACTATGAAAAGTACTTCTTGAGGGCATGGCCATTCACTAGAAATGTTTATGGTTTCCCCTCAACGGTTTGCAGATCGAAAGAGCTAGGCCAAATTTTTTTAGTGACTATAAGTGGTCCTAACCACAAATTATGGAATTTTGAAAGTTCCCCCTTTTCTTCATGGACTTTATCTCACCTAAGAACCTGATCTCCTATATTGAAATTTTGATCAGAGGAACAATTTTCGTCGAGCCATCATTTAGAAGTTTGTTGGTGTTGATCCATTTTACAATTAGCTTATGCCCTAGTCTCTTATAATTTGAGAAAAGAATTAATTTGACTTTCTAAGGTAGGACACTATTCTTCCTAGACCTTTTTAGATAGTTGTAATGATGGTAGTAGGACATTGGGAGGTGAGAATAGCTTCTCTTCCATATACAAGGAAAAATGGGGAATTTCCAATGGTTGTTTTGGGAGTGACCCTATCATCCCACAATGCATAGAAGAAAGCAATGTGCCAATTTTTATAATTTTGTAATACTATTCTCTTTAGGATTATAATTAAATTTTTGTTCTTTGATTCAGCTAGTCGTTTACCTCAACGGTAATAGCTAGCAGAATACTTCAATTTAATTCATTTTTCCAAAGTAAAAACATTCAAATCCATTGAATAAAAATAATATGCATTGTTGAACACCAAAGATTATGGAATTCCAAAACATGAAATAATATGAGTTTCCAAAAACAAAATCACCTGATTAGTGTTGACTATTCTTAAAGGTATAGCTTCAGACCACCTAGAGAAGTAATCTTTTGTTCGAAATATGTACTTATTCAATAGGGAGTAAGTAGGATTAATTGGACCGATGACGTCAAGGCCCCATTGTTGAAATGGTTGATCAATTGTTATAGGTTGCAAACATAAAGCATGTTTCTTCACTCGTCCTGCAACATTTTTGCATCTTGCACACTTGCGATCCATATCATGAGAATATATAAATAGTGTGGGCTAGTAATATTCATCTCTGAACACTTTATGAGTAGTCATTTCACCCCCAAAGTGATCTCCTGCATTACCAGAATGTAATTCAGACATGATGTTTTTAGATTCATCTTTTTCTAGGTAACACAATAACACTCAATCAAAATTCTTCCTAAACAAGACATCATTAATCATTTGAAAGGGAGAATATTTAAGTCTCAATGCTCTTTTCTTTTTGGGATCAAAATTTTCTATAGTAGTTCCATGAGTTAAGTAAAATTTGATGTCATAATACCAAGAATTTGGCGTGGTTTGTGCACAAAAGATTTGATTTTCATAAGGCAATGTTTCATTTGATAAAGCATAATCATCATTAGGTGGATTGACTGAATCAACCACTAACTTGCAAAGACATTGACCTCTAACAATGTGAGTTGGATTAATTTCATGATCATATTATTGAAGAGAGGTCATTCAATGGGACCTCTTCTCCTCGAGTTCTCTTTGAACAAGCAGATTTCTATCTGCATGATACAAAACAATGACTTTAGTTTTGGACTTCAATAGGTAGGGTATAAAGTGTTTTACTTCTTTAAACACGACAAAATATTGCATATCCATTGCTGGATAGTTTAATTCTTCTCCTTTAAATGCATAACTCATGAAATAAATAGGGATTTCATTATTTTCATCATTTTTTTGGGTAAGCATTGCATCATATGATCTATTTGATGCAAAGTTATAAAGGGTGAAGTCTTTGGAAAAACCAGGGCTCATTAGGGATGGAGATCTTGTTATAGCTTGTCTGATGGAATGAAAGGCTTGGTTTTCCTGTGATCCCCATTTGAAAACAACATCCTTATTGATCATATTTTGTAGGGGTATAACTATCTCAGCAAAACTAGTGACAAAATATCTAACAAAGTTTATTTTACAGAGAAAAGACTGCACAGATTTCTTGGATGAAGGAGGGGGAATATTGGCTATATATTGTGTTCATTCAGGGTCTATCACCATTCCATATTTAGACACTATAAATTCAAGTAGCTTCCTTTCATCCAAAGAAAAAAAAGATTTCATAGGATTCAAGGAAATTCCATACTTATGACAATGTTCCAATACACTCCTTAGTTGAGATAATTGATCTACCTCCTTCTTTGAAAAGCTAGTTACATCATCTAAGTAAACAACCACTAACTAATTTATAAGCCCATGAAAAGAAATATTCATGGCCCTTTGGAAAGTGGCCTTGACATTGATTTTTCTGAAAGGAATCTTACGATATGTGTAAGTTCCCCAAGGGGTCCAAAATGTAGTTTTGAGTTGATCCAAGGGAGACATCAAGACCTGGTTGTATCGTGAAAAACCATATGTTGTGCTAGTTTCATCACTTGGGTGAGAAAAAAAATGGAACTTACAAGTCTAGTTGGGCCTTCTAGACAAGACAAAGGTTAGTGCATGAGTTAGATAATCCAAGAACATGAAATAAACAATAAAATAAACTAAAAACAACTAACGAAATAAAACTATAATGCATAAGAAACTTTGAACCAAAATCAATCAACCAAATGACTAAGATTATGCCACCAATGGATAACTATTTTAGTTGGAAAAACACCATAGAGAAAGGAGGACTTATGGATCTCCTCTTCCTCCTTGGGAGGGCTCTTGAGTTACCTATTGGAGAGATCTTCTTACAATGATAAAAAAGAAAGAAAATGGTAAAGAAATCCAATCTTATTCCCTCAAGAGGTGAGTGTAATGGCATATTGGAATGTTGTTAGAATTCTCAGAGAAGAAAAGACGATTCTGGAAGGAGGATTGAGGAAGCATAACAATACTATGAAATTCTTAAATTCTCAGTGCATCCATGGCCTCCATTTATAGCATGTCTTTGAGTAAATATCCAACTAGTTCTTAGTGTGAAAAAGGGTCCCTTTAGGGCACCCTTTGGTCCTTGACCAACCCACCATTCAAATTCATCTCGGATTTGAGGGTCAAATCAAGTTGGGAGCTAGTCCATAAGTGGTTGAGGGGCCGAAAAGAACCGTAAATGCACCATTCACATGAGTGCACAACGTTTCTCATACAAAATCATGCATATGGCACATTGTGTGCTCTATTGGATTGTTTGCCCCATGCATTGTGCATGCTCTTCCTTTAGTGATTCAACACATGTCAATTATTGTCTAGTTGTATAGTTTTTTCTTCTTGGAAATGAATTTTTGGTGTTGCGGGTGAACTAATGGGTGTTTGGAACTGCTATATTTCTGTAACCATTTGCATGAAATGTTGCAGATGAAATTCCAGTGATAACAGATGCCCCTTGATGTGTGAGGTTAGGAGCATACGTATAGCTGAAATACATCATTATTTCTTCTACTAAGAGTACCATTTTAATGAAGATTGTTGATAATAACTGCAAGAGCGATCCTATCGGAGGGAGAGGGAAAACTGTGAGACCTAAATCTATCTCTAGGGAGAGAAAATAAAATATGTATATAAACGAGGTAGGCATGCCCCATGCTTGTCTCATGTAACTCAAAAATGTAAGACAATAACTGAAGTTGTATGTTGACGTATATAACTACAACACCCTCTAGGGAGATGTGATAATGGTAGATGACAATTAAGATGGTGAACATACTATGAAAAGAGGCAAGGATGCCTATAAGAGGTGTCAATGAATCGTAGGCATTGATGGCCTAACAAATTCAAAGGTCTTCGGAAAGTATAAAACAACTGCAATAGTCACATAGTAAGACCCATCATAACATGAGATTTTTTTGAAGTCGAATGTTATGGGGGTTAACGACATCAGAGAGAAATGATGTTTATCTCAGTTTCATCTGAGACTCTTCATTGTAAAGGTAATGAGAGTCAATATATTGTTTCCCTTCTAGAAACTATTCTGATGTCGATAGAAAGGGAGACGTGACTCCAAGAAGCGAAGGACTTCATGAAATCCACAAGATAAGATCACAAAATGATAGGGAACATGAACGAAGTCAAGAGGTAGTGAGACTCACAACTTCCCTTGGTTTGGGGTATGTTTGAAGGATCATTGGAAGTAGCCGTGAAACTGTATCTAGGGTCAGGGGGACGACTAGACATGGGTTTAAATTGTGCCAGAGGCGTGACAAAGTGGACAAACTTAGAGATCATAGGTACATGGATTGTGGGATACTCAGGTTTTATGGATGATGTCAACATGAGTAGAGGATAGTGAATGCCCCAACCAAGGGAGAAAGGGGTTGATTTTCCAGAAAATGAAGGTCGTCAAGAGTGACAACAAAAGGCTAAGTAAATGCTAGAAATAAAAGAATAATTTGGGATGAGAAACACAGAAACGGGTGCCCCAGATCAAGATGGATTGGCCTATGAGGGCACAAGTTTCATGGAGAACTGGTGGAGGGTGGGGCCCCATGGGCAGGTTTCCGTATGAGGTAAATGAATGGAGGGAAATCTGCAGATGGAAAAACTGATTGTGGATGAAATGGAGGGGATACTAGAGAGGCGCAGTAAAAAATAGATCTGTGATGAGGTAACCTGGGAGTCCATTGGGAAAGATAGAAAAATGATGAGAAGGAGTATGTGGCTGATTCTTAGAAATGTGTAAGACTATCGAGACTCCCATCCCTAGGGGGTGAAAGTAGCATGAGTGTCAAAGTGCCAAGAAGGAATATGAATGGGACAACTCATGTGGAGGAGAGTACTACCAGGTGATAGTACCAAAATGCAGCGGAGGTGACATTACTGTGGAGCCGGATGTAAGGATCCTGAAGGTGAATGTCACAGGGTGTGATTGGGAGATGCAATTGATATTCAAAGGGAATTATTACATGCCAATATCGAACATATACCTGAAGGGGTTGCACTGGTTGTGATGAACAAGTACCTACACACATTAAAACTGAATACCCGATGTGAACAATATCTGATGATAAAGTACATATAATAGTTATTTGATAATTTTGAACATGAGCATGCGTACCTAGACATGATGTGATAAAAATTCTCCCCTGGGGCCAAGTTCATATGGTGACCCGGGGAATGTGATTATGTATATGGCGGGAGCATGATCATCTGGCTAAAAAAATGGATTGGGAAAGAGAGGCTCTCGACTCCTGTAAATGAGTGTGGAAGTTGGGAAAAAGGGCCTATATATGGATGGTGGGCCCACAATGACACCTTATTTGTACTGACACTATTGGTGATCTAGCGAGAGTGTTGTGAGGTGTTTTGGAATATTACGGGAGCTTGGGGATACCGATCAAGTGGGTGAAAGACCTCTTGTGAGAGGAAAAGTGCTCAATAATGGAGAGTATTCCAAGGGAAATCAGGGGTAGTCAATTCCTCCAAGATGTCTTCATCATAGTGGAAAATGAAAGAATACAGTGGATCCTGGAAGGTGACAGGGGGAACTATCAATGGGTAGGTATTATTTTCCTCAAGCGGTGAGGACGTAGATGGGATATCGTGTACAGGGTGCAAGGGATGAGTGGACATAAACCAAATGTCCAAACACTGTGGGGGATAAATTGTGGTAAGGGGTACGATTTCTTGGGGGAAATGAATTGGAGAATTGGGAGGATTTGGGGGAATATCCTCAGATAGTATATCCATGAACCATGGAGGGGTGGGAAGTGACTCAAGTTCAGGGTAGGTGATGTGAAAATTATATGGAGAAGGGATAGGGGGAGTCACTTGCATCACATGAGGTGAGGTGGTTGAATGATTTTGAGTAAGGGTTACTTGACGATGTCTGTATTCAATGATCAAAGGACACTGGTATGTGAAATTAGCAAGTGAGTCACAAAGAGAAGGAGGGCATCTCATTTGTTCGTGGAATGAGGTAGAGAAATAATGGATGTCGGTGATGTGGGTACTTGAAATTCATGGTGGAGAGGGATCTTTCTAAAAGGTTTGGTGTACTGTTATTAGTGTTTGTCGAAACTGAGGTAGAGCTAGGAAATGATGAGTATAGTGACCATACTATGAACATATGGTGCAAGCGAATTTGGTTCGTAGCCCTTTAATTCCTATAGTGGGTGAAGTTGTGTTAGTACTAGGTGTTCTTGGTGGAGCGGTGAGTGATGTGGTTGCTCAAGGGAGTTGAATCAAGTTGTGTAATACAGGAAGAGAAGGACATATATTAGTGGCGTGTCCCTCTATTTTGCAGAGTGCGCAAGGAGGTTGAACTCAGAGAGGAAGTGGAGTGGTGGGATATTTATTCTTCCGTCTTCCCCCAGTCATACCTGTGGTACTAGCAATTAGAGGTGAGGGTGGCATGGCCAGAGTTAGTACTGTAATATGCATCAGGATTACCTCTAACTGAGGAGGGAGGGAGGGTTGAGGAACCATTGTGAGAGGGTGTAGATACCATACAGGGATGGCGAGAACCATTTTGGGAAGGGTAAGCATCGTGGATACCTAGAATTCTTGTACTCCTGGTGGGGGGTAAAAGAAGGGAATTTGAGTGATGGCTTGGGGGACTGTCTCCAAAACTAGGATTTTCCCCTGGGGAGGGGGAAATCGGAGATAAGTGGTGTAGTATGGTTCTCAGGGAAATCCTTAGGTAAATTTTCTTCAACTAGTGGGACGTTGAGGTGAGGAGAAGCCTCTATGTGAGGGATGGTGTTTCCAATTTAATTTCCATTAGAAGATATGCCATGCACTTGTGATGAAGGGTTTATGATAGGTGGTGATGCATGGTATGCCCCCAGCAAGGATGGGTATTTGAAAATTTTGAGGGCCATATCTGTGAGTGGATAATCATTGAAACTAGTGCGGACAAGGGGTAGGATGTTATCGATGTTGGCGAAGTGGTTAGGCTTGGAATGTGAAATTTAGTCGATGGTGATGACTTTCCCATTGTGGGGGAACGTCATCATTTGAAACAAAAAAGAGGCCACTTCCTTCATAGCGTACATGTAGCTACGTCCAAACAAGATGTTGTAATCGAGCGGGGTATTGATAACCTCAATGTCGATAAGGATGGTTTTACCTTTGAGTTCAATAGAGACATTTTGAAAGAGCCTGTCAGGGGAAGATGGTCGACCATCATAATATATTAACGTGATGGAAGATGGTATTAGCTCAAGGGAGACAAGTTTTTTCCATACAATTTTGGACATGATGCAGGTGGATGCACCTTCATCAATGATACACCGATGAACCATGATGTTTTGAATCTTGATTAGTGTCTGGAAAGATACCAAAGTGGGGAGACAAGGTTCCCCATAGTCTAGATCAAATGTGATGAGCCTAGTATCAGCTGGGTCGACTTCCCCCAAGGAAAAAAGCAAGGACTTCCGTTGATTTGGATAGGTTTGGAGGAATTCCAATATCAACATGGTTGCAAGAGATTGCACCAAGTCATCGACCAGACTATAATTGTGTGTCACCCTAGCGTGAGGGTTCTTGACATTCTGTCGTAACGAGATGCGAGGGATACAAATGATAGGTTTATTATTATGGAGTGGAATCATCATGGGTGTTCGGTTGCAACTGGAGCTTCTTCTAAAGTGGTAGGAGTAGCTTCAGGGGGCACATTGTATTCACGACTACGCGTTTGCAGAAGAATTTCTTCTTCTCTAGTTAGGAGGATATTATGATCCGCTAGATTTCCAGGGTTTTGATACTGTCCCATTTGTGGTGGGGAAGTATGTACCTCCAATTGGTTATTCATCACATCTTGGTGTGGAATAGGGTTTTGCAACACGACTGAGGGTGGTGGTGGCATATACTGCTATGGGGCTTGCTGAGGGGTAGGCAGCGCTGGGGGACATGGCATGTTCATGGAGTCTTTCATCCACTCAAAGTTAGGAATTTGGGGGAAATGGTGAGTATAATGACCATGCTCACTGAAAAGAGTGCAAGGGAATTTTTTCTAGAGGTTTTTGTTATTGTTCCTCCCTTGGCGTTTGTTGTTATTGTCCCACTAGGGATTCTAGTTACCCTGATTTTGGTTGCCCTGAGTAGGTTAGTTTTGTTGGGGGTTATTTCCTCCTGGTCTTGGGTTATTATTGTTTCAATTTTTCCCTTTCTTTTTGGCATTATTCGACCAATGGTCCAGATTTTCCGTAATCAATTGTTTAAAAGTATGAAATTGTTGAATGGGAGAGGGTTGAACAAAGTTAACATGGAGTGTGGTTGTCCCTATGGAGGAGAAATTGGTTGTGGAGGACCAGGAAATAGAAAATATGGATTATGCTGTGGCAATGATCTATAGGGAGTATAGGAAGGCGTAGAACTTTCACTAGTGCCTAGGTTATATGATGAGGTAGAGGGGCAACCTCAACATGGTTGACAAGTCGGGCACATGATGGGTGCCAGCAAGGGTCCACTCATGGCTGGAGGGGCAGCAACAACATATGGTTGTTGGTAAAGGGGAGGAGGGTAATAATATGGAACTCCATATATTGACAGATATTGGGGTATATCGTACATAGGTGGTGGTTGGATGTATGGGTTGTGGTGTGTTGTGGTACCAATCAATCCATCTGCTACATGAGACATCCCAGGTTTTTCCTGGCTGAATGGTACATGTCTTGATGCGTCAAGTATTACTGTATGTAATTAACCTGACTGAGAATAAATGAGGTCGTATTGTTGAGCCTTGCTGATGGCTTCCTCTTCAGTTTGGGGGAAGGTGGATGCCACATATTTGGCAAGGATAGAGACAACTGATTTGAGATACCAATCGAGACGTTGTTATTTGGTGGTTTCTTCTTTACATAAACTACGTCGCCAATGCCATTCATGAATGTGGTCAGTGATATGCATAGTTGAGGTTTGTTTTCACTCAGAGAGCAGTTCTAGACCAATGTCATGACAAACTGATAGTTGAAATAAGGCCAAAAATTCTTTGGCCAAGGATTCAAAAGTCCCGTGGGTCCCTGATTGTTCATCCATATATAATTTGGCTGATGGGATAGTGAGTGTGTGCTGAAATAACCTTAAGCAGATGGAGTCATCCATGATGTTGTTCGAAGAGCACCATAAGTGGAAGGTCATGACATGGTTGGAAGGATCTTCCCCCGATTTTCCTTCAAATTTGGGAATGTCTGAAGGTAGTTTGGCAAACATATTTGGCCATGTGGGATCATGAAATATAGGGTCATTCATGATTTTACTCAAATCAGGGATGTTGAGGGATACCAAATATGGCATGGGGGGTGGTGGTGGATAATTATTTCCATCAATGTGTGAGCAGGTAGTGGACCTGACCCTTGACGGGGGTTTGGTGGGGTTATACTTCTCCCTTGAGAAGAAGTGTTCCCTCCACCTCCTTGTGAATGAGAGCTATTGCATGGATGGCCTTGGGAATTGGACCCAAGTAAGGTGGAACCAAGCAAATTTGATACCAAAATAGTGGCACTCATAGGGGTGTGATATGGTTGAGTCAGTGAGTTGGAAATAATAGGAACTCCTCCTATAATAGGAGGGAGAATATGTAAGTGTTTGGAATGATGGGGATTCTGTCTGACTAGAAAAGTGAGTGTGATGTCTGACTAGAAAAGTGAGTGTGTGAAAATGGTGATGAGATAAATAAATGAATAGGAGACTTGTATAATTTGTACCTTCACAACATATCTCAAAATCACTTGTAATCAAATGAGCATCATACATAAATCAACTGTAAATAAGCATACATGTGGGTAGGTGGATTTTGTCTACATGGGAGAACAAAGAAAAAAAATGCTCATGTCCTAAAATGATGTATCATCCTTCCTCTCAAATAGCATTGGACCTTCCAATAACACTCAATAGTGGGGTTTGAAGCCACTAAAAGAGGAACTAGTGAAGGATGAAACAATCAGTTATAATGAGGGGTATATGGTGCATATCCTGAAAGAGTGGGTGATTTTTCCCAATAGCCACACAAAATATCATCACGGTGAAATTGTAGCCCAAAATTTCCACCTAGGTAGATGTCCTAAGTTTTTCCACTAGGTACCTCAGTCAAAGTGCAACATTTAGATTTCTAGCCTCAGAAATGGGTCATGGTCTGGATCCCTTCCAAGAGTTGGGTGACTCAAGGGGGGATACACATAACAACCAGACGTCGACCTTCGACCCTTCACGTGTATCTCCCTACCTTATGGTGTTAGGAACACTTGACTTGGAGGATTTTAAAGTTCCCTACTTGTCATGTTCTAATTCTTGAAAATGTGAGAACCAAATAACGAGATGTTATTTGGATGCCTACCCCCAAGATCATACCTAGATTAAAAAAATTATTTTGGCACCTACTGTGGAGGAAAACTTAGTGATTTTTTAGGAAAAATTTAGATGTAGTGGGTTGATATATTGCGGGTGTGAACCAATCTCGTTTGAATTAAGTGGGTGTGGATAATTTCTTCAAGAAATAGTGGGACGTTTTGGAATTCCTTTGGACAAGACCTACTTCAATCTCCACAATTCAAGATGGAAATTATATGAGTGAGGAGTGACTTTGTGTGTGAGAAAGTGATAAAATGTGCCAAATTTTAATAAGTTAGGTCTAAATTTGCAACATGTGGACTTCCTATGGTCGTTACAAATCTTGATTACCTATATTACTAGATGCCATTGGTACAACCATGCGGAATTTTAAAATCCCTAAAGAACTAGAATGTGGACATATGGGTCCTTACAAATCCTTTAAACTCCCTAATGTTGTTTACACTAAGAAATATTCAAAAAAATATCCTAGATTGCAAGCATTTGGGCATGTATGGGCTTGTTACTTTGATCTTTAAACTCTCCTAGTGATGTAAAATAAGAATGTAATTTTAAAAGCTATCGTAATTTTGCAACATGTGGGAATGTATGGGCCCTTACAATTTTAAGATGATTTTAAAAAGAAGCGAAGATGATCCCTAGGGGGGCTTTTTCCTCTCCTAAATATTTTGTTAAGGGAGATGAAATGTCCCCTTAACCACCTTTCTGATTCTCAGGACCGCTCTATGGTGCAAGAGAAGAGAATACTCAATGATTGAAGTTAATTTATGGTCCCAATGCAAGTGTTTTTATATGTTATAGAAAATAATCTCAACTTAACTTTTACAATCAAAACAAGCCATCCATGTGTCAACCAAAGAACAAAAATAGGATAAATGTGGTTCTTTTTACCCCCTAAGTGCCTATGTTTGACTAGCCTTTCATGTGGGAAAGGAATCTAAGTGGAGTGCATTTAAAAATTTAATAAGAGAAAGATTTTGAAGGCTAGGGGCCTTCCAATCATCACAACAACTCTTACAATTTTGAAACTCTAGACAGATGCGTAGGTTACAGTTCAGATAGATGCGTAGGTTATAGTTCAAACAGATGCGCAGTGGGCGCACAGTGTGTAGAATGCTTAGAGAACTAAAGACCTTTTGGTGCACAGTGCGTAGAATGTGTAGAGAACATAAGTACTTTGGGTGCACAATTCTCTGAATGTACGTTTGTGGGATGGAATACCCATGCACGTTCTGATACCTCTCGGGGGGGCGGGGGGATTTTAAGTGTAATTATCCTCTTCCATCTCCAAACTTATCTCTTGACAGGTAAGACTAGGCTGGTTATGGTTCCTGCAAGGAAAATGGGCCAAAAATAAGTTCTCTAAAAGCCCAAATAGGAAGGAAATTGATACCTTGTCCCCAGTATGGTCGCCAATCTATTGTGTCTTTTTCGTCACTTGGGTGAGCAAAACAAGGAAACTTACAAGTCTAGTTGGGCCTTCTAGGCAAGACAAACATTAGTGCATGAGTTAGATAATCCAAGAACATGAAATAAAAAATCAAATAAACTAAAAACATCTAAGGAAAAAAAACTATAATGCATAAGAAAATTTGAACCAAAATCAATAAACCAAATGAACAAGATTATGCCACCAATGGATAACTATATTAGTTGGAAAAAAACTATAGAGAAAGGAGGACTTATGGATCCCCTCTTCCTCCTTGGGAGGGCTCTTGAGTTCCCTATTGGAGATCTCTTCTTACAATGATAAACAAGAAATAAAATGGTGAAGAAATACAAGCCTATTCCCTTAAGAGGTAAGTGGAATGACCTATTGGAATGTTGCTAGAATGCTCCAAGAAAAAAAAGAGGATTCTTGAAGGAGGATTGAGGCAACATAACAATACTATCAAATTATTAAATTCTTAGTGCACCCATGGCCTCCATTTATAACATGTATTTGAGGCAATATCCAATTGGTTCTTGGTGTGAACAAGGGTCCATTTAGGGAACCCTTTGGTCCTCAACCAACCCCCTATTCATATTCAACTTGGATTTGAGGGTCAAATCAAGTTGGCAGCTGGTCCATAAGTGGTTGAGGGGACGACAAGAACCATAAATGCATCGTTCAAAGGAGTGTGGGGATTTTTGCATACACATTATTGCATATGGCGCATTGTGAGCTCTATGGGATTCTTTGGCCTGCACACTGTGCACGTGCTTCCTTAAGTGATTCGGCACATGTCAATTTTTGTCCAGTTGTATAGTTGTTTCTTCTTGGACATACATTTTTTGTGCTACAAGTGAACTAATAGGTGTTTGGAACTGTTTTATTTATGTAACCATTTGCATGAAATGTTGCAGACAAAACTTCACTGATAACAAACCAATATGTTGTGTTTGTTTCGTCACTTGGGTGAGCAAAACACGGGCACTTACAAGTCTAGTTTGGCTTGTTATACAAGACAAAGGTTAGTGCATGACTTAGATAATCCAAGCACATGAAATAAACAAGGAAATAAACTAAAAAAAAGTAAGGAAATAAAACTATAATTCATAAGAAACTTTGAACCAAAATCAATCAACCAAACGACCAATATTATGCCACCAATGGATAACTATATTATTTGGGAAAACATCGTAGAAAAAGGAGGACTTATGGATCCCCTCTTCCTCCTTGGGAGGGTTCTTAAGTTGCCTATTGGATATATATTCTTACAATGATAAACAAGAAAGAAAATGGTAAAGAAATCCAATCATATTCCCTCAAGAGGTGAGTGGAATGGCCTATTGGAATGTTGCTAGAATGATCCAAAAAGAAAAGAGGATTCTTGAAGGAGGATTGAGAAAACATAACAATACTATGAAATTATTAAATTCTTAGTGCACCCATGGCCTCCATTTATAGCATGTCTTTGAGGAAATATCCAATTGGTTCTTAGTGTGAACAAGGGGCCCTTTAGGGAACCCTTTGGTCCTTGACCAACCCCCCATTTAGATTCATCTCAGATTTGAGGGTCAAATCAAGCTGGGAGTTGGTCCATAAATGGTTGAGGGGCCGACAAGAACCATAAATGCATCATTCACAGTAGTGTGCATCTTTTCTCATACACAGTCGCACATATGGTGAATTGTGTGTTCTATGGGCTTCTTTGGCCCACGTATTGTGTGCACGCTTCCTTTAGTGATTCAATGCATGTCAATTTTTGTCTAGTTGTATAGTTTTTTCTTCTTGGAAATGCGTTTTTGGTGCTGCAGGTGAACTAATAGGTGTTTGGAACTGTTTTATTTCTGTAACCATTTGCATGAAATGTTGTGGATAAAATTTCAGTTATAACACTATCTAATAAGGATAATCTTTTAGCACCAGATACATGTTGCAGGATTTGTTCCATGGGAGGAACAAGATAATTATATTTGTCGGAGGCTTGGTTTAAGTTGTGGAAACTGACACAATATCAGATTTCCCTATTCTTCATCCTTATCGGGACCATATCGGACACCCATTGGGTATGTCGGACAGGAAAAATGATCTTGGCTATTAATAGCTTATTCAATTCCTTTTTTACTGTGGGTTCTAATTTGGGATGCATCTTCCTTAGCTTTTGTTGAAATGGTTGAGCTTGGGGCTTCATGTGGATTACATGTTGTATTATGATTGGGTCAAATGGATTCAAGTCCTCATAAGTCCAAGTGAATACATCTTTAAATTCTTTAAACAATTTAATAAAAGAAGACTTTTCTTGTTGTGTGCACCCTATACCCAGATTGATGTTTTGGGGTTGATCATGTGTTCCTAAATTTACGGTTTCAAATTGTAGTGAGGAACTATTCATTTCAAAATTAACAACCCCTTTAAATTTTTCATGCAAATCATAAAATGTTTCCAACCTAATGAAAAATTTAGGGATCGAAGTTACCATTTTAGATGAGCTTTCAATTGAGCATGATTAAGGTATTACCAAAACGTCATGAAGATTTTCATCATGTGTAGTTTCTTCGATTACAACATCTTGAAAGGTGACCTCGATATGTAATAAATTGATTATATGTTGATCATTATCAAAAACTCACCAATTGGTAATGGAATTAGGAATTGATGGTCAAAATATCAATTCAACAGAAAATGAATTAGGAGAAAATGCTTCAACAGACTATAATGTTGATGCTACATTAGCCAATAAATCTTCTTTGGTGTTGTGATATCTAGGGATAGAACTTATATTAAAAGAAATAAATTTGTTAATTGAGTTCCTTAAATTGGTCTGATACTTTTTAAGATGAGCAGATACATAGTGAATGGCATTTCTTACCTACTTAAGCACGATTTCAGAATCTCCAAACACAACTAAGGCTTTGATATCAAGGTCAATGGCCTTCCTAAGTCCTGCAAGAGAGACTCATATTATTCTATATTATTTGTACAATTGAATTCTAATCTACAAGCAATAAATGTCTTGTTACCATTAGGGTCTATTAGTAAACAAACGACACCAAATCCATTATGATATTTAGACCCATCAAAGTACAGAGACCAAACTTTGTCATTTGCAAAATTATCTACAATATTTACAACATGATTAGACAACATTACTTGGGTGCATACTGATATTTCAAATTGTTGATTTAGTTATGTACCAGAAGATATTTCAGCCGCAAAATTCCCCAAAAAAGGTGTTTATGCCTTGATTTCTTGATACATTCTCACCTGAAATAAAGGGTTTGTTTGGGTCATTCATATCTATAATAGTGTACTTTAAATATCATTCTTTGTTGACCCTAAGTTTATTTGGTTGTCCATTGAGAGGAATCCATAGGTGAGACCAATCCGTAGTGTTGTTCCTAAGATTAAACTTAAGGCTCAAAGAGAAATGTCAGGCATTAGGAAATTTGAAAGAGAGTGTTTTTTCTACCTTTGTTATATGAGAAACATTCCTTAAATGAAATTAATATTATGGAAGCACAGAGGCCATATTTTGTGTCTGAGTCAAAATTGTAAAATCGAATGATGTGAGAGAAAAATACAAAACTGTTAAACAAAACAAGGCATCAATTGCTGAAGAATCTCACCTTGTTACAGTGGAAGAAAATAAATAGTGTAACCTTGAATAAAGTATAAGATACAGTAATCCACACAGGTCATAGGTCTTGATTTACTCATAGTAAATGCAGAGGAAAAACTTCTTACTTAAAAAATTACTGATGAAATATGATTACAATAGTTGTTTTACTAAATTGTAATCAAACATTTATCAAGGAATCGCATAAAGAAGTGATGAGATATGGAAAAACAAAAGAAACACATATCCCAAACTAAAAAAAAATTGGAATCTTTGTCTACACTTGTATTAATACTCAATAAGGAGAATTTTCTCTATTACAATTGGCAAGAAGCAACCATTACTAAATATTCAATCTATGTATTTATACAAAACTGTCACAACTCAAAACGGTTGGACTTCTTATAGTTAAAAATAGGAAGTATTTGAAATAAGGAAACAATGCATAGAGAATGATGAATTTCATTGGTGATCTTTGTTATCTCTTCGTCTATTGGCCGAAACACTTCCTTTCATCATTCCTTTAGGTCTGCATACAACTGTCATCTGATCTTCTTAATGATTTGGCATACATTTATGGCGTTATTTCTTTTCTTCCATATGTCCCTCAAATATGTTAATAACATGCATATGTTCTTTACTTGTTTCTTGATGTACTTATTTTCCCATATTCAATACATTGGATGCATTTAATCACTAATTTCACCACCAACCTTGAATGTTCAACTGCTTCGTTCACCTTGAAAGTGTATAACTTACTCTCTACCTGAAGAAACTTTTCATGTATCCTTTTCACTCATTGCAATATGACCTATAATTTCAATCTTGGGTTTAATATCCATTTATTTATTTGAAGGAGATCAATCTGGTTCACTTTCTGAATGGCCGTTAGATCTTCTTATTTTCTTGTTCTATAATTATACTGGTTCTTTTCTACATTAATTTGACCTAGGTCTTCGGAGATATATTTTCCTTCAAAATCAATTAGTCCTTTGTCTAGTAATGACAACGCTTATAGACAAGTTTCATTTACCTCTCTGGAAAGTCTTTTGCTTTCTTCTATATATATAGTTACCGAACCCCGCAGCTCCTCTACGTTGCTTCGACTAGCGGGGGTTCATACTAACCTTCACCTTCTCCTTGGGGACATTGATAAGACCTTGCCGCTTTGATCCAACAGCGGGGGATGCCCATTTCATAGAATTTTTAACCTCGTTAGGCAGCTAAGGCTATCTACCTACCCAGAAGGACCTTCGCGCGTATTAATATTATATAGGGCCTTTCTGAGCCTTTTTACGAGGACGTTAGGGCTCGCCTGACACAAGGAAGGCGAGGATGCCATTGCACGCAATCTCCTCTAGTTGGTCCTATTTGTTTCACGAGCCTTTAAATCCATATCACCTCTTATTTTTTTAGAAAGAGAAAGTTGAGGAACATCTGAGACATCATCCTTTGGTACCAATAGCATGACCTCTTGAAACTTAACTTGAGTTGAGAGAGATTCTCTTTCTTTGATGTAGATGTCTTTCAAGGAAAGATCTACTTCCTGGTAACAATTTTGGATGACATCAACCTTCATAAAAATATCTTGCTGAGCCTTTTCCAGTTTTTCATTTATTTCTAGTGCTTGAATCTGGAAGGTCGAGATATCCAATGAAGTACCTTCGGTCAACTCCAACCTAGCTTGCAATTCTTTTATTAATTCAACATGTTGGGTGATAAATCTTTCATTGAACCGTGAATTCCCTTGGATCTCATCAAAGTTGGCCTGGAGTTGTGTTGACGGGCATAAGTGACACACTGTCAACTAGAAGGTCAAATCCGGACCATAGTTGTCTAAATAAACCAAGTTGTTTGGAATGAAATGACCTGACGGGTTTAATGGCTCTGTTGGCCAACTAAAGTCCTAAAAATAATAAAATAAATGAGACTAATCTAAAAAAGTTATGATACTAAGAATATAAGTTTAATAATTACAAATGTTCAAATGGAAACATGAATATGTGCATATGGTTATAAACAACATATATACAACTTGCAAGATTTACGGGATATATTGCAAAATAGATGTTTTTGAAAGTGTTTATGAAGTAGATAAAGAAAGCACATACATTTTTCTGTTTTCTATTTAATATTTAAAACCTAAAGAACTAAAGAATAGTAATCAAACACAATTGAAATAAGAATAGATTAAAAGTCAAAGCTAATTGAAGTTATTCTTATTTCGATGATGAATAAACTAACTAAAGAACAAAAATACGAATAAACTAACATGTAATTAACCAACTAAACTGAGTCTATGTCCCTGTGAAATTCAAGCTCCTAGTTGTCCTTCCTATGAGGAAAATCTCTAATAGAATGGCGTGAGCATTCCCAAAACAAACTCAAAGGTATTTTGGAGAATGGCGTGAGCATTCGCAGAACAAACTCGAAGGTATTTTGGAACAAGAATATAATAGTAAACACATAAATATATAGATCAGGTGATATTATAATGATGGACACTTATAATAAAAGAAACTTAATACAAAGAATTCATGTAATACATCATTCAATATCTAGCATAAATCCACAATATTTAAATGAAATATTGATCACAGATGTAATATAGGATAGTAAATTATGGACAAAATTAAAGTGTTGAAATAATATGAGAGATCATATGATGATAGGACTAAATATGTATAAATGTATTAACATTCCATAAGATAAAGGAAAAATATAATGGGTAAGCGCCACCTTGGTATAAAGCCAAGGAGTGAACAACTTCTCCATATTAGTCTTAAAAGTCATATGTCCATAATGTGCCCAAATCAAAGATGTCCTCACTACTAAGAGTGACCAGTATTTAAAAACGTTTAGGATTCAAATACTCTTATCATACAAGATAGAGTTGAATCCACAAAAATCAGATAATATTACAAAAATAGTGAAACTAGAAATCGCTCATGCATGAGTTGGTTTGTCAAAAATAAACCAAAGTTTTATAAACATAAAAAGGAAGAAACTAATGAATAAATGAGCATCTGATTCAAATTGTTTGGTCCATGCAATCAACATCATAATCATCCATTTCTTGTAGATAGAAAAACTAATTTGATATTTAGATAACAACATTAATTATTATTCAAAAGAGACTCTCGATAGAATCATAGATTCTGTAGCTAGTCTTATTATTAGCAAAAGAAATCAAATTAAATCTCCCTATTTCAATTTTTCATAAAAGAATGGAATAAAATCAAAACAAAATCACTGTACCATTAGAAATAATCCAAACAAGGATCTGATAGTTCAGAACTTATGATAGCCTTGAAACTGGTTGTATTTTTAATGATTATATTCCCATCCCTCCTGAATCTTTTATTTTCCCTCTCTTTGTGTGCCTTCAAGTCTAGGTTCTCTCATTCTAATAGAGCATTCTGAGTAGCCAAGCATTTAACTTGAGCCTATAAGAGAAGAATATCTCTATAATAATTCTCTATCGAGTCTAAGCAACTATCGCAGTGCACAGGGGCAATGGTAGACTGACGTGGAATACAATCGATAATGGGTACTTCATTTTTCCCTATGGCTTGTTCTAGGTCATGAATAATACCTGCAAAGGCTTCCCTTCCTCTCAAACATGGGGGTAAATTAGACACAAAGTCATATTTTTCAACCTGTATAACAACCTCTTTCCTGGGACACTAATTTTTTGGGTCTTCACGAGCCAAGAAATCGTTTATCTCTCGATTTGAACATTGATCACCGATATCGATCGTAGCGATCGAGCTCAGATGATCGATATTTCAATTTATTAAATTCCTATAAATCAATCAACAAACATTCTTATTTCTGAAATTTAAATCTTAGCTCTGATGTTTCTTTCCCTTATGAAATTTTTTCATAACAAGTTTATCATTATTGTTTGAATTAGATTCGTTCATAGGCACAGGGTGATCTTTCTCCTTTAATTCGGTAATTAACTATTCCAAAGATATTCTAGGTGAAAAACTACATGGTGATTCCTTATCCACAAGGATTTCATCAACAGTAGAAGCCGGTTCATTGAATTCAGAGCCATCAAGTGAATTGAAGATCTAGCTTTCAGTCACTGGTCTGCCCAAATTGAGGTTTTCAATTAAGTGAGGGATGGTTGTATCATCAACCTAGGAGAAGCTATTTCGACTCAAGAAATTCTCCCAATTATCACCGACTTAATACAGGTGAGAAACCAAAAATATCTTAACGAGGCTGTGATGAAATAGACTTGACAAAGAATTCATTCTTTGTCTCTTATAGCGCTTAGAAATTTTGTAAAGGATCATAAGCAGGTAGAACAACATATTCAACTCAAATCTTATGAAAATCATAAGCAACCGAATGTGATACAGAAAAACCAGCCCATACTGGCCTTCACAAGTGACAATTTTTTTCAAAATTAAAACGAGACTGTGCCATCCAGGTTTTAGAAAAGCAATGGTAATACCTTTTTATAGCAAGTGGATTTGAGGGAAGACATGAATAAAATGCATGGGAAATCCTCTATTTTAGCACTCTTAAACCACCTTTTTCCTTTTAATGGGAGTCCTGTCGCCGTGCTTATGAAATCCTCTGTTATTTCTAACTATACATCCCCGACCTTGGCCCTAAAAGCATCGAAAGTCTGTGCAAAATATTGTGCAATCGGGAGGTTGTAGACTTTGAAATTATTGAGGAACACATCCCACCCATGAGCTTTCAGGTCGTCTATGGTGTCATCATGGGACAAAAGAGCTAGGAAACCGTTTGGATTGATACAAACTACGGGTGCCATTGCCACTACGAAAAGGATACAACAACTACCATAGGGTGTAGGTTTCGTCTTCCAGAAGATGAGCAGCAGAGAAAGGTCTGTGAAAAATGTAATGGCATGAAAATTACAAATTTTGGGGACTATCATTACTTAGAAAGAAGAGTTACGGAAAATGAAAACCCGAGGGCTCGTAAAACTAAGAGCCATTATGCATGATGAATGTCAAACCCTCCATAGTAAAAAACCCCAATTTGCATATGTTGGATTACTGAGAGGGGGGGTGAATCAGTAATAGCGTAATTATAATCCTATTTCTTAAAGTGTTATATCAATGTAGAATTATTATCCAA
>JASDQU010104151.1:694845-711077 GCA_032191745.1 Picea mariana | reverse complement strand
TATAAATTGGGCAAGGGGTCAACTATGTTTCAAGGTGGTTAATTACAAAAGAATTACAAGTTACAAATTTACAATAAAGAATAACTCAATGAAAGAATATCATATACATTCATTTACAAGCTTTACAAAAAGAATGATATATCACAATTACAATCTAACCAAGTATGTTTAATGTTTGCAGGATAAAGAAGACTTGAGCATCAATCACATCAGCATTTACACTAGATCGTCAACATATTACTTCATCAACAAGATTATCAAGATTAAACACAATTACTATGAATAAATGAGGACAATCTACACTCTTTGCTATCAAACCCCCCAAATATTATTAGATGTGGCCAAGGGATTAATAGTTAGGCTTTTCTTAAGGATTTTAAGTTTATTTGGCTTTCACCAAAGCATCCTCCTCCTGTTGCCAAATAGCTGTCGGGTGCTCAAGATAGTAAGGCAACGAGACCCACCCTAGCTTCCACGGTCAGCCCTGACAGTAAGAGTACTTCCCGGAGAGGACACCCACCTGGAGCGCCACAGGACAGTCCCCTGCCACTACCCTCCGTTGTTTTCCTCAAACCCGTTTTAGATGGTGGAGATGGTGGTCTAAGGTACCCTAAAATAGTTTATTAAGTATATATGATAGTTAGGTAGGCTTTTAGGTGATTACAAGAGTGTTTTGAGAGTTTTAAAGTACTTAAAAAGTGCAAAATAATGAGATGGCCGAAACTAAAAATGCTTAGAAATGTGTTGTTAAAGCTTAAGCCATAAAGTGCATCAACACATAAGAAGTAAATGAGATACAAGGCTTAAAGAGATAGATACATTTAGATCACATGCACATCACATTAGTAGATTAGATACCATAGATTCAATGGCAAGAACARCTTGCCTTATGAGATGAAAAGAAAACTTAATGTGTTTGCCAAGTTAAACCATTCAAGAAAACTCAAGCCCAAGACGTGGCTATTAAGATATTAAACCAAGAACACGATAACCACTTATTAATTAAGCATCATAAGAGATATTAAACATGAGATTAAGATATATGTGCTTAAGAGAAAATTAAAAGCTTGAATGAAGAATAAACTAAACAAGAGCAAGATAGATATTAAGTGTGTTGCCCAATGGGCTTAAGGTGTGAGATCTGATCTAAAGCATAAACATAAAGAGCATAAAACCACTTAGATATACCACATCACATGAGAGAAAAAGATTAACACTTATCCTTACCTCTTTGGGGGTTTCTCACCCAACTAGGTAGATTATTAGTTATTTATCTTGTCTTAGTTTGTTAGAGTTTTCTTAGATCTTAATTAAGATAACTTAGCAAGAGATATGAGCAAGAGAGAATGAATAACAAACCTAAAAAAGAAATTAGATCTATAAGCAATCAAACACTACCCACGTGGGGTTGAGAAGGTGCCCACACCTTCTAAACCTCACGGCCAAGCTAGGAGAAAAACTCAACAAAAATTGAAATGCAAGCTAGATCTACCCACGTCCTAGCCTACCCACAAGCTTGAATAAGAGGGGAGGCCGTACCACTTCCCCTCTTACACCTCAAGCTCAACCTAGCAAGCAAACAAGAAGAAAAGATGCACTACTTAAGCTAGAAAAAGACTAGAGAGTAAGAAATAGCTACCAAGTTCCCCCAAGGGGTTGTTGAGTGTTGTATGTGTCTTTTGGGGGCAGCCAAGAGCCTCCTATCAGATCTGATGTACCTGCTAAAACAACAAGGTCTTCTTGCTAGGATGGCTACATACAACCAAGCAAAGTTAAGGAAAACCTTGCCCTTTTGGGACAAGGACTTTCCACAAGACAAGATATATATTTGAGATATTATTGACCTATCTAAGACAATGTATGCTAGCTGAAAAGTGAGATGGATGTATAGCAAATAATAGAGCAAGGCAATAATCAAGATGGCTGAAGTATGTGAAGCCTCAAGAGACCCTTCCCTTCTAGAAGGCCTTCCCAATGAAACCTTGAAAGCTAACCTGCAATCCCCTTCAAGATCAAGCATATACTAGATAAAATGTTAATGCAATAAACATAAACGACACTTCAATTTAAGTTATGCATCAAGATTCATAGGATAAAAGGGCATATGCACCATCTAACCTACCTAGATAACACTTTAGCCAAGATCTAATATAGCATGATTCATAAAAGAAAACACAACAAAGTTACCTCCATATGCATAAGAGAAGCAAGCATACGCATTACTCTTCTTGTTGTCCTCCAAAGCTTCTTGAATTTTATTACCAAAAGAAGTAGATCTTGGAGAGGAATACTCCAAAACCTAAGAGCTAGAATGAAATGAAAATGAATGAGATGAGAGAGAGAGAGAGTTGTAAATCAAGTAGCATAACAATAGCTCAAGATATGGTGAGTTGGGGAAGAGAAAAGGGATCTATTTATACTTGGAGAGGCAAACCTACCCCTCTTGAATCTAAGCCAAGTGTCCACCACCAAGCAATAGAGTAGATCTCTAGGCTAGGGCGCACCTCTTAGGGCTTGCACAATAGATCTAGGGTGTAGAAAAATAGAAAAATTAAGTAGATAGATCTAATGGCATGTAGGAGGTGTGGGATTTGTGCCATGGAAGGTGAAAAGGTTCAAATAATTTTTATTAATTATTTGTTGGAGTTTCTAGATGAGGGAGGGCGCACCTCTAGGGATGAGGAGAAGAGATGAGAGGCTAGGAATAGGTGTGAGGTATTGGGATTACACAAAGGATGAGGGAAAGGCATGGGATCCGTGCCTAAGCAAGGTGAAGAGTCACTTTTTAAATAAAAACGTAACTTTCATTGGAGAGAGGAAAATGAGGGTGTAACTCTCTTGGAGAGTGCTCCCCTTGGTCAAAATTCAACCCAAACTCAAGTATGGGTGAGGTGGAGTGATAAGGATCACTACTAGGGATTAAAGGAAGGCTAAATGAAGTGAAAACTTAGGAGAGGGGGCCACACCAAAGTCACAATTTAATTAAAAAGTGAAAAACGCCAATCCCCCTAGGGGGGCACAACTTTTGAGTGTGGGGGTTGGAAAAGGGGTTAGACAAGGTTGAAAAGGGTTGGGAGGCTAAGGTTATTCTTAGGGGGTCTCTCTCTAACCATCATTTCAACATTTCACATCATCTAACTCATTATTACAATTTTTACATTTGCCATGTTTAGACTTTAGTAATTAAAATTGCTGTTATAGACCGACTGACACTCTAGGTGGACTAACCCATGGCTAAAGTTGTTCGATCGAGCTGAAACTTGGTCCAAGGATGTAGGAGGTGCTATTCCATTTCTTTTGAGCACAAATACCCCTATCAAAAGTCAAAGGATCCAGTTTTTACAATATTTGCTCAAAAATAATTAATTAATTAAATAATTAAACCTCCAAACTTAGGGAAATTTAATTAAAAATTAATTAATTAAAAAAAACTAACCTAGACTCGACGGAATTCTGCGAAACTTTCTATGATGTCTTGCATGGTCATTTACAATGAATTCCCTATATAGTTACCAAAACATAAGCCCACTGCAACGCCGTTCACCACTTTGGAGGACATATGTAAAGTGCGAGGGAAAAACTCAAGGGAAATCATTAAGGCTGGAAGGCCTAATGATAACCTGAGGATAAAAAACCCTCGGTGAAAGAGACTCTCCCAGTGAACCGATGCCAAGGTAACTGACCTAGACATGACTCATGTAGACCTATTACATTATTAACCCATGCAAGGGTGCGGAAATTCCAATTACAAAAATAAGTGCTGGGCCAAACACAACCCTGTAGAACCAAGAATCTTCAATAATACTGCATCTGATGATACATCTCTTCATGGCACATGAGTTGACCACCGATGCTAAATGGGCGGTCAATAGTACTAACCCATTGAAATATAGCTTGCATATATCAGTTTGTTGTTGCTTTGTTCCAGGCAGGTGTTTCTTCATTGGGGATTTACTTTATTATTGGCTGTTTTGCCGGGATTATCTGTTTGGTGGTGACTTGTGAGGGGGAAAACTTGTCCTTGTCTCATTTACCTTTCTACCTCCTCAAAACCACAGGTCACCAGGGACGTCTCCCCTAGGCCTCACCTCCCTAAAGAGAAAGAACCTCCCCATCGTGGTGACATTGGGTGGGATAGGTTCCTGTTACGCCAGTTTGGCCTTCTTTCTTATAACCTTTCCTCCTAGCTACAAATTGTGTGATAACGTGACTAATGCGTTGTATTATTTGCTTCTAATGAAAGTTGGTATTATGATATTGATGATTAAATCGTTCTTGCTCATTTTGAAGCATTTATTGTGAAGTATTGTGTTGTGATAATTGCTACTATACATTTTTGCTTACTTCGTCAATTGCTTCATTTGAGAAAGTCCCTGATTATATGAATTACTAACCTGCAAGTGACCTTGCAAATATAGTTTTCATGTTGCTTTGTTTCGGGAAGGTACATTTCTGGTTGTTATTATCTTTATTCGCTGTTTAGCCGGACTTTCTGATCGGTGGTGACTTGTGAGAGGGAAACTTTTACTTGGCCTTTTATCCATTGCCTTCTCAAAACCCCAGGTCACCGGGGACATCTCCTTGGGCCTACCACCCTAAATACAAAGATATTCTATTGAGGTGACAGTGATAGGATAGTCTCCCGTTACGTCAATTTGTCTCATTTTACCTTTCCTATCTCACAAAGTACAAATTGCCCGATAACAGGGCCCTGAAGGGTCAATGTCCTAGTGGAAAAGCAAAACCCCCTTGGGTCTAGGTCTGTCAGAGTGTCCTTGGTGCAACGTACTTCTTTCTTTTTGGTGCCAGCCTCTGGTTTCTTTTTCCCCCTGGTGGGGTCACAACATCCATCTATTGGGCTTTCAACCCCATGAAGGTCCGACCTAATCATTACCCCATATGTACCCGTCCACCGGGCAAAGTCCTGCAGCAACAACAAGTACGCCCTCCATGGGCTCATAAGTCACAGGGATCATAGCAATGTCAATCACATCTAATAATCAAATTACCCAAACATGTGCATCGAACCCTCCTTCACCCAGACAAATGCTCAAAGACGTTATACATTTTAACAAGTCAGGTTTGGAGAAGGTCTCAGGATGTCCTATTGGGCTAATCCTCCTTAAGTTTGGGATGTTTCCCATGTGAGAACCAATCTAGTTCATGTAAGTGTGTGTGAAGTGGCATAATGGAGAAGTTTGGGTAGAGGGTGCAGTGAAAATAAGGAAATGTAGGTCTTTCCTGTGGGTGCCTCTGTAGAGGGCGAGCTGCACCTTATCATGGATGCCATTGTTTCCTAGCCCATTTAATGCCGTTTATTCTTAGTCTTATTGCTTTTATTTTTTTGTTTTCAAGGGAAAAGCCGGGGGACACTATCTTGGCGTGGTGACCAGAGGTGACAACGTTACCCACAAGCATTTCACGGAAATGAGAAGGCTGGCTCGTGATGAGACCCCCTTTCTCTTGGCTATGCCACCAAGAGCCACTACACTGGTTTGGTGACCATATAGATGGTAGTGTCCTACCGCTACATGCCCATGGACCTAATAGGCCGGCTCATGATGAGACCTCCAATCCACCAACTAGTACCTTGAGTTTTGATTTATCTTATGGGTACCCTTTTTTTACTGAGAAGCCTTTTATTGCTTTCTTGGGAATCCCTGGGTGAAGCATCTCAAAGGTTTCATTTTGGCTTTTAATTCTTGCCAACTACTTTTACCCTCCGGGCCTTTAGCCCCTTCTTCCCACAAGGCAAGGTACAACCCTTCCTACTGTGGCAAACCCAATGCCCAAACAAAGGTAGGGGGAAAAATGAGAAGAGTAATGATGGAAAGTGGTAAGTATGGAGGGAATGGACGATGAATTTTCATAGACTCACCCAGTGGCAACCCATCGTAAAGGGAGATCAACTTACTAGGGCATCATGTCACCCTCCCAGGTATGAGCAAGTCAAAGAGCATAATTTCCAATCAAACATTATGAAATGAAGGAGAATTCAGTGCAATGTATTCAAGTGCTTCAATAATTAGAGTGACACATACCATGATACTCGGACTCATTACTTCATGGAGCAAGACTTACTGCTACTTCAAGACCCGACTGGTGGGATGGACACTGCTGCTGCTGATAGATGGGTTGCACTGAAGAAAAGATGGGCTCTCCGGGGCCATGCTCAAGTCATCCGGCTCTCAACACTCCATGTCTAGGACTTGTAGGCCTTGAGACATGATCTCCTTAGTTATCCCTAGGATAGGGGATAACACACCCATGAAACTTAGAAAATTATTAGTTGCCCTTTTTGAGTTATGTAATATCTTATTACATAGTAGGAAAGGGAGGAGTTCGCTATGTAACTCCCAAATACCTGATCAGGTAATAACCCTATATTGATTAAGTCATGATCACATCACCTAAAAGGGCTCTAAGTAAGCCATATGTTATGACTTTATGACATGACAAAAATATATAATGTACCCGTATACCTTAGTCTAATTATGATCATTATGCCTAACCGAAGTCACCTGAAACAAGAATGCTGGTATTTGAAACGTACACAAGACATCTTGGGGACAAGATATCTTGGAACAAGGCATCCTCTCTTCCCCGGAATATCTGTATGGAGGGTGGATCAACTGCCAATGGCAATATTTGCTGGTAACCCCAAACAATTCGACCAGATTTGACCTTATTACCTATGGCCTCCTTGTGCCTTGGATGAATGGTTCAACCGATTGAACTAACTGTTGGGACTAGGGACTACATATGTGTGTGGGTAATCTTAGAATTATAGAAATAAAATTTAGACATAAAGATGTAGTTTTTTTGAATATTTAGAAAATAGAGCTACATCAAACTCATGTTGTGACACATGCACACATTTTTGATTGTTTTGAACATCTTTTGGCATGTCGTGTCATACATGTCGGGATGACGTGCTCAAGTGTCAGACATGTAGTACACATGTCCCACAAGTGTTAGACACATTGATTGTCTGACAAATGGGGGTGGGAGTGTTGGATATCCTAGTATCTAACAATTATATTTTTATATTTTTAATTTTTTTTTCTGTTGTAGCGATCTGGGTTTGGTGGTACTGTATGCCAAATATTGTCAGGCTTAGGTGGTTTTCAACAATGGGAGGCATTTGTAGATAGAAGCTTGGATTTGGCCACTGTTTCCAACAGACCTGACATAGCAGTTTTTGAAATTGAAAAAAACAACTTAATCTGTCTCTGATACTTTCCTCCAACATTGTTGGTAATTGTTTTATATTGCGTATGAGTCTACAATATTATAGTTTTTCTTAAAGAATGTGTATATGTCACTGGAATGTATGGTACAGAATATGCAGAAGGAAAAACTGATGAATGGTTACTGACCATGGGGAATTTTGGCCACTAGCCCGAAGTTTACTGTCATTGGTAGAATAAATTTGGCCACTGGTTAGGAGGTTCGAACTTGCTCTGATGCGACTGTAACAAATGGTTGTTATGCAGAGCCATCATAATTAAAAGGACAAGAAGGCCATATAATCCTAGTATCTAACAATTATATTTTTATATTTTTAATTTTTTTTTCTGTTGTAGCGATCTGGGTTTGGTGGTACTGTATGCCAAATATTGTCAGGCTTAGGTGGTTTTCAACAATGGGAGGCATTTGTAGATAGAAGCTTGGATTTGGCCACTGTTTCCAACAGACCTGACATAGCAGTTTTTGAAATTGAAAAAGACAACTTAATCTGTCTATGAAACTTTCCTCCAACATTGTTGGTAATTGTTTTATATTGCGTATGAGTCTACAATATTATAGTTTTTCTTAAAGAATGTGTATGTCACTGGAATGTATGGTGTAGAATATGCAGAAGGAAAAACTGATGAATGGTTACTGACCTTGGGGAATTTTGGCCACTAGCCCGAAGTTTACTGTCATTGGTAGAATAAATTTGGCCACTGGTTAGGAGGTTCGAACTTGCTCTGATGCGACTGTAACAAATGGTCGTTATGCAGAGCCATCATAATTAAAAGGACAAGAAGGCCATACAATCCGTAAGGATTAATATATATGTAACTTGATATGAAGAATGATGGTTACGATCGAATGATTTGATCTCTTTATATAATGCTGAAGAGATGGGTCATGATGAATGGTCATGACCTTAAGGGTCCTAATTAATAATGATTATATATTGTACAATTATGTTTTATTATATTTATATTAATAATATACTTTTGTAGATTGCAGCATCCTCTATCAAATTTTGGTGAAAACCACAAGTCTTGTTTTCAATTTGACCATTGTTGAGTATTTGTCTGTAATTTTGAAGTCACATGGTATTTGTTGATAGGGTTAGAAAATAAGTTTTTGAATCTTTGGTTATGTTTTTTAAGCTTCTGAGTTTTTTTACAGGGACAAGAATTTGACACTAGCCTTATATTTTCATTGTCTATTTCACTTTGATAGGAATTTGTTGCAAACGAAGGTGAAGGGGAGGTACCTCTTGAGGGATCAATTCCGGATATGACATCTTTAACTGAGTGAGAAGATTTTTAAAGTTTTACTTTTTGTCATAGCAATATGAAGAAAGACTAAAGCTGAATGCTCTGCAAAATATTTATTTAAGATGAAAACAAGCATGATTCCTTTTGATATTATGAGGGCACTTAGATTGGAAAATGTTAAGGTTAAATAATAATCATCTAATTTAAGGTCACAGCTTTGACGTATGAGACCCCTTTGTTTATAACTGCAAATATGACTATTTTTTGATAGGTATTACATAATATTACAAAAGATCTACCAAGAGAAGGCTGAGGCAGATTCCTTATCTGTTGAGCGTAGAGTAAGAAGCATCCTAAAGAATATTGGAAGGGATCCTGATTCCATTCCAAGGGAAAGCATTAAAAGCTTCTGCAGAAATGCCAGAAAATTAACAGTATTCTTTCTATTCCATGGTGGTTTTATAGTTCTTATATGTTGGGTTACAATATTTTATCTTGTCGACTTGTAATGTTGTCAACCATTTTGCTTCTCTATTTGTTTGAGCTGAATTATAGTTTAATTTTGTTTGTCTCAAATACCGATTTAGGTCTCAAAATGAGTTGAGTACCAATCTTGTTTTTGAGTAGATAATTAGGCCACTTGGTTGCAATAAAACAATGGAATCCTGGAATGCCTGTATTGCTTACAAAACAAGTGAAGAGTAGTTTTGAACCATAGTTGCATGAAACCTGGAAACAGGTACACTGTGGAAATGCGATGTCCCTAAATTTTGAAAACACAGTATTTAAAAATATAATTTTTTTCTTTTCAAAATTTTTTATTTTTTTATTTTTAATTTCTAAATAGCACATTATCTTGCAAATTTGATAAAATAATCAAGAAATTCATTTTTCTTTAGGAATTATTCTAGACTTAAATTCGTCATTGGTTCCCTGTCATTAGTCATTTCCGTGCATGTTGCATGTCCCATGCACCTTTAACAAGCTTTCTTGCGCCTGAAATATGGGTTGTTTGGGACGAAACGTGTTGGAAACATGGGTCCACATTTCGAGGACACGTTTCCAAATCTTGAAATGCAATTGAAATGTTTCAGGATGTCTCGATACACATTTCCAAGTATCCTTGCATTTCTGGCCCAGAAATGCAAGGGAGGGGGAAGTTTCCAACTAATCTTAAAATATTCAAGTGGTTAACCCGTATCTTTGAGCTCCCCATTTTCTTATGTGCAACTAATTAAATTTTTTAGATTTTATATTTGTCTATCTTCATGTTGCTTTAACTTGCTTTCTAGATTTTATATTTGTCTATCTTCATGTTGCTTTAACTTGCTTTCTAGAATTTTATGCTGTCTGTGTCTCTAATAATCAGTCCATAAATCAGTGGTTGTTTGTAGGCCCTTCCTTTCAAAGATGTTTACATGCATATGCTATGCTGTTTATTATACGGCCTTCTTTCTCGGGAGTCTCCTTCAAGACCTAACTTGGTTAGAAGTATTCTTTGTTTTTCTGAAAGGCATTATATCTGACATACTAAAATTACAATACAAACCCTCTTAGTTTAGTCGGATTAGCTATCATGTACGGCCTAGCTCTGGCCTTTTGATCCATGCATCAGATTGGACTTGTTCTACCTACAATGTAATGAAATTTGAATAATTAAATGTTGGAATTCGGATTGCAAGGTATGTTGATTGTATTAGTTTAGTGAGTTGCTTCTTGAGCAGGTTTTCTTTATGTGCACATGGACAGTAGAATTTAGCTTATTCAATAATGAGAAGTTATATGAGTGCTGATGTAAAACCATATATATGTTTAGTAAATTGCTGTTTGTTTTGAATCTTTTTGGGTGGAATCATGGCTAGTTGCATTAATCTCCATTCTTATGACTGAAGAGAATTGGAATTTAGTGAAGTTTATAACGAGGATGAAGCATATACCATTGTCATGTCTTGCCTGTTATTTAATTTCTTCAACATCCTTCTACTTGATGCAGGTTCGTCGTTACCGCAGTTTGGAAGATGAATTCAGCTCTCCTGTTACTGCTGAGTTACAGAAGTATCTAGGTGATGAAGATTACAGGTGTATAGCATTAAAATTCTCTCTCTCTCTCTCTCTCTCTCTACACACACACATATGATTACAGGTGTACAGCAATAAAATTCTCTCTCTCTCTCTACACACACATATATGATTACAGGTGTACAGCATTAAAATTCTCTCTCTCTCTCTCTCTCTCTCTACACACACACACAAATATATGTATGTTTGTTTGTATGTATGTATGTAATTTAGAAGTGGTTTTTGCATGCCTAATTAACCCTCTGTGGGCCAGTATCTCGTTTAGGCACTAGCTTCCACTCCACCTTTTTCCTTTCATATTTTGTCTGTTCTCTTAACAATTTTGTGTGTGGGGTGGTCCAAGGCAAATTGAAGAATATTTGTTTAATATTTTATTTGTTTTAACCAATTTTACACTGATAAGATAAGATAAGATAACATAAGTTAATTTTATTGATGTCCATTCTATGGAATCCAAGGCCTAAGAACTAGGGTCTATCATCCAATAGTGAGATACAAAGTTGGAATCATAAAGAAGAATAAAGAAAATAAAAGAATCCTTGTCAAGAGGTCAAGAGCCTGGTGAATGTCTTCAAGGTCCCCTAGGGTCATCATCAACTGATGATGAGGATGGTGATGAAGAGAAGCTGCTATTTGTCAACTCAGTGCTTGCAGCAAGTTGATCTCTCCTAATACCCAAGGCTGAAGCAAAGAAATTCGTGATGGAAGATTGTCCGGATTAGCTGGAGTTGGAAGATCTGGAACAGTCCGCTCTCTATTGAGATCCGGAGGAGGAGGAAGTGGAATGTTTGATGTGATTGGATGATTTGTCCTGGGTTTGAACACAGGACTATTGCAAGGGTCTTGTGGTAAGTGGTTGGCTGTCTCCTCGTGAGCACACGGATCTATAAACTGAGGTATTGCTGCTCTCACCCTGTCTCTTGGTGCCTCTGTTTGTAAGCACCGGGAAGAAGGAGGTAATCGTCTTGTTTGTGTTCGGTGGTGGGGCAGTTTGAGTGAAGAAGATCTAAGTCTAGGAGCCCGCCTCATGTGTAGGCCAAGCATCATTGGTCCAGATATTTGAAGATGGGGAGGGAGTTCTAGGACTCCCTGAAAAGGCAATGATATCGACCTTTGATCTTATAATAGTTGGGGCACCTAAAAATGAAATGCTCCTTCGTCTCAGTCTCTTGTAAATGGCAAAGTAAACAAACCTTGTTTGCCCGTGAAATATGGTGATCAACTTCCACTTGAAGTTGATGTGAACCAACCTGGAATTGGCCAAGGGGGATCTTGAGTGCATGCATCTAGTGGCAAAGTGTGTATGTTGGTGTGACAATGAGACTGTTTCTCAACTCCATGAAATGCTCCACATAAAAGGCCATCTAGGGTTTGAGCCCATAGGGTGGATCTACTCAACTAACCAAAATGTATTGTCTGTAAATATCTTCTCTGACAATCTTGTTCAGCTCATGCTTGGTCACTAGTAGATGGCTAGGGATGTTTAGAGAGTATTTAAATACATAGATGATTTTAGGGGCTAAATTTTGCAAAAGGGCTATTTTTTCATGGTTTTTCCCAAAAAAAGATTCGCCAATTTCCATTTTTTCTAAAAGTAGTTCGCCCAAATTCCATAGAATAAAATTATTTTACTTTAAAAATCACCAAAATTTTATAGAAACTATATAAAATCCTTAGAAATTTGAATATTTTTACAAAACTGTCGCCAAACATTTTACTTTTTGCATATTAAGGACTAGTAAGATTAGCCCAAGTTTCTACATTTTAATATAAATTTCCATAAAATTATTCCTGTTTAAATAGGGGAAGTTAGTCCATTGAGATGGCCATAGACTGCAATAGGTATGTAACCTCAACATACCAGCAATGGGCTTGTTAGGAAGGATATGTCAAGGTAATGACTTCCGAGGAATAATTTTATAGATTCACTACATAAAATATTACATTGTTTAAGAAGCAACATCTCACTTGATTTTGCTAGACTAGGGCAATGCCAATAGAATCAGTGAGGCCTTCGATGTACCCAAGTTTTAATTCTATCTTGGCATCTATGGATGAACATTTTTGTTAACCATTGATAAATCTTTATCCTTGAACTATTGTTGTTTTTTTGTCGGAAATTATTCATATAGAGTACTTGGTTTCTACTGCTTTCTTGTCATCCACACATACATGTAACACAATATGACTCCATACTCCACCATAGAATCACATGCATGGGATGACCAACGTTAGTGCCTCATAGCCCATTACCATACTAGTTAATAATAATGGGAAGGTTCTGCTTGATGGCACGATTGTTAATTCAACATGGTTGGAATCTCAAATGACCATTCATGCAACAATCTTGACTAATACAATAACATAGTAGCCTAAGGTGCACCAAATGTGGAACTATGTGATCATAGGGTTAAATAGTTGTAAGTAGCTAGGGTGCAAGGGTGGGTGTATTAAGTTTGAAATTTGGGTATGCGATGCATGGGGGATGGTGCATCACCTATACATATACACCTTTGTAATATTATATTTCTTTTACAAGCAGCATCGATCCCCATAATAGGAAAATCTCTTTTGTAATTAGGGGCATCCCCATAACAGGGTATAAAACCCATATCTTTTTGTGGGATACAAGGTGCATCTCTTGGCAAGTGAGGGTGTCGTACTGTATGTGTGCGCACCCGAAATCACACAATGTGTGTACTTCATTATTGGGTGGGTGCACTATGGGTACACTAAAATGGATAAATAAGTTTATTCTTGATTTTCTCAAATGTAAGTGTCCATGTAACCAACATGGACCCTGCTATGAAATACATGCCTAAAATGAATTCCAACAAGAAACATTACTCTAGGAAATTATGTTACAAGAAATAGGAAATGGTAAATGGAATGGAAAAGGGATCGAAAGAAGAAATAGGGCTAGAGGGTTTTGGGGGACAAGAGGAATGAACCCCTTGTTGCATATATTATGCACATAAAATGTTGAAATTATTGGTGTAACTTGTACATGTGGCCATGACCCATTCATATATGTTATTATGTACATGTAATTATGGCTAAGGCCATATCTTTATTCTTTTTTTGTATTACTAAGTATGGTTAAGGCTAGGCTAGTCAAACTTGATATCTAGGCTCAATAACCCCGTTGGGTGTGAGCCCTTATTTTGTTGGCCATAGCCCTCTCTTGAAGGGATGCCTTTGTTATTGAAGGGACACCTCACTTGAATTGTGTATAAATACACAACTCAAGTTCTCATTTGTATCATCTCATCTCGTCATCTTCTCGATCTCTCTTACAAAGTGCTTTGTGCCTAAGGGCACTTATATCTTTGGCATTCTTTTGTGTTTATCATTTCTTTCTTTTATTTGTTCTCATGCTTTTTTTGTTTAGCATACTTGTACTTGGGCATTTCTCTCTCTCTCTCTCTCTCTCTCTCTCTCTCTCTCTCGTGCACTAGTGATTGATTTACTGCAGAATTTGGGTTTGTTTTTGTTCCATTCGATTCCTTTCTTTCATTTGTGAATCTTGTTATCGCTCAGTTTGTAGTAGAGGTCAAGTAGCTTGGAAAGGAAAGAGTCAAACTGGCGTAACAGGAGCTTCCCCACCCACTGTCACCTCGATGGGGGGCTCTTTCTATTTAGGGTGGCTAGACCTAAGGGAGACGTCCCTAGTAATTTGGGGTTCTAAAGGACAAAGGTTCTAAAGGATCAGGATGAGTTTTCCCTTCACAGATTACTACCAAGAGGATAGTCAAGAAGAAGATAAACCACAGTAGAAGCCCCTGTTTGCGAGACAAGGCAACAATAAAACTAATACATGCAAATAGTGGTTAATGCTTCAATTGTCAGTGACTATCAATATGTAATACACATGAGCAAAAATAATAGTAATTATTGACGAAGTCAATGATTGCAATAAAGGCTATGGCTTATAATATTACTTCTTCAATAAATACAAAATGATATAGCATCAACATAGATAATCCACCCTTGAATTAACACAACGCTTTAGATATCATTAAATGCTCACATATGACATATTTGCTACGTCACTATACTAGAGGTGACGTCAGCCTAGTTCTAGGGTTAGTTTGATAGGCAAAGAGGTGGACGTTTTGCAAATTAGGTCAATGAAATTTACCTACACATCAATGTCTATCATTTGATGACCTAGCCGCAACTTTTATACTAGCCAAGAGCTTAAAATAGGCATGACGTCATCAGCAAATTAGGGTTAGTGAGACGTTAGGGTTAGTTAGGGTTTGAAATTTATGAAGTTTGAAAGGTTTGTTTTGACACAAGAGACTCAACGTTGGATAATTAGACTAGTGCCTTAGGGTATAATGGAATCAAGGAGCAAGTGCCAGGTCTCGGGAAAATCTAAATTTAAGGACAAGAGAGTTAGGCTTTCTAGTGCTGCAATGGCAGGGCCACAAAGTCAAAACCCTAAGGGGAGGAGGCTCATTCCGGTGTTGCTTAAGCAAGGCCTCATGCTCCTCCCTCTTTCCTTAAAAATCCTTGGCAAAAACAACTAGCTTCAAAACATAAATCTAGGGATGAAAAGTGTTGCAAAGACAAGGCCTCTCAAACCCTAAAGGTCAAAACCCTAGGTGTAAACTCAATTAGGCCTAGGACGTCTTCCTTCTTCAATTTATGCTTCAAAACTAACTCAGAAAAAGGGGAACTAGTGTAGCAACGGCTAGGCTATATTCTCCTTAATCAATGGCTAAAATAAGTTTTCTATCATGGGGACATGAAGCAAGGACCTACTTGTGTGCTTGCCACCTAGGGTTTCAATGATTAAGCAAAATAATAACAATGTAACCATAAAAGTAAGAGATTTAACCTACAACCATTCAATTAAGAAGTTTTGCATGAGAAATACACTTACAAATCAATGAAGAGCTTATCAAACCCTAGTTGTAAACCTTCCAATGATAGAAAACACCATAAACATGCCAAGAATGATTCTCCACAAGAGTAGCGCCTCCACTCCAAGAGCAAATACCAAGACAAAAGACTAAAAATGATCCTCTCACAAGAGAGTGAGTTGTGTTATGTTCAAAATGAGGCTCAACGTCCTCTATTTATACCAATCTTATGACCTTTAATTACAAAAATAGGTCATTAAAACAGCCGACAAGGCTGACTTAACAACATTACACTGTTTATCACATTAAATGCTAAAAATGTCACAATATGAGTTAAAAGGGAGACGTCAGGCCCCCTTTGAGGGAGACGTTGGCCCTTTTTGGGCAATATCAACATCCAAGAAGCAAAACGTTGGCCCCTCTGGGGCTTCTCCAAGTTGCCACACGTGCCAAATGACCCCGACACACTACCACATGCTCTAGAAAACGTCCAGCTGCCTCAGGTGACGTCTTGTCCAACAAAAGAAATCATCTCATCTGCAGTGGGTGATCCCCCCTAGGCCGGGCTATGCTATGGTGTCCTGGTGGAACGTCCTTCTGTCTTCTCTGTGCAAATGCTCATCACAACGTTGTCCTGCCTCTGCCATCCCAACAACCATCTGATGGGCTCTTCAGCCCCATGGAGGTCCGAACTAATCATATCCCCATGTGTACCGGTCCACTGGTACCTGTCTGCCGGGTATGGTCCTGCACATCAAAGACTACGCCCTCCATGGGCTCATCA
>JASDQU010104151.1:671913-682568 GCA_032191745.1 Picea mariana | reverse complement strand
AATCAAATTTAAATGCCCCTTTCATATTTTCAAAATCAGCATCAAACCAGGGCTAAAACAAGCAAATCCACCTAGGGTTTCAAAGGAAAAATCAATGATTTTGCTTGAGATGAATGAGCCAACTTAAGATATGATTTTGGCATGCAAATGACCCTTAAATGCAATCTGATTTTTGGTTTTTATTGCTGTAAATTACAGATCGCTAAACAGAAACTAAAAAGATGAATTTTGAAGTTTTTTGGTTGACTGGGAAGGGAAGAAACCAATGCCTTCTTTGGTTGGGCTATGGGGTCAAGATACAACCTTACGGGGGTGATTCTTCAGTAAATCTAAAGGACAGAAAGGGCTGTCAAAACAAGATCCAAGACATCCTAGATCTAACAAGCAAATTATCACAATAATCTTGAAGGGAGGGGTATTCAAGAATCGTACTACCTCTAAGTCAACTAGGTAGTGTGTTGAAATTAATGCAGCTACAAGAGCCATTCTCCGGAGGATAGCTAAGACCCTAGCTGAGTTCTAGGGCCCCTAGTACACTCCTGGGGTTCTTGGTCTGGGACCAAGCAGTTAGAGCCATGGCAAAAGACCCTAGTGAGGGCCCCCAGTATATTACTAGGGTTCTTGCTCAAGGACCAAGCAGTAAGTCCCTAGATGTGTTCTAGGGCCCCTGGATGTGTTCTAGGGAATCCTTGCTCAGTGCTTGGATTGATCCTTGGACGTGTTCCTTGGTGGTTGATGATATAAGTCCCTAGATGTGTTCTAGGGCCCCTGGATGTGTTCCAGGGAATTCTTGCTCGGTGCTTGGATTGATCCTTGGATGCGTTCCTTGGTGGTTGATGATATAAGTCCCTAGATGTGTTCTAGGGCCCCTAGATGTGTTCCAGGGAATCCTTGCTTAGTGCTTGGATTGATCCTTGGATGTGTAGCATAATTTCCAAGCAAACGTCATGAAATGAAAAAGGATTCAATACAATATGTTCAAGTGCTTCAAAAATCAGAGTGATACATAACTTGATATCCGGACTCATTACCTCATGGAGCAAGACTCACCGCTACTTCAGGACCAGGTTGGTGTGATGGATACTGCTGTTGGTGATACGTGGATTGCACTGAAGAAAAGAGAGGGGCCCTTGGGGGCTATGCTCAAGTCGTCTGACTCTCGATATTCCATGTCTAGGACTTGTGGGCCTCGAGACATGATCTCCTTAGTTATCCCTAGGCTAGGAGATAACATCCGGCTCCAACTCGGGGACATGTGCTCACCGTAGAGCGCATGAGAACCCCAACATCTTTGGTATGACCTGTGCATGCTAAATCTGAACAAAAGATATCAATAATCCTTAGGGTGGTGATATCACCCCTCGTTCATATATGATAAAATAAACAAATAAGAGCATCTCTAGTCTAGCATATGATTATGAACATACATATATACATAATGAATCAAGACAATATGAAAAATGCAACTACAACTATCCTAACATGATATGCAAATGGTATATGCAATGGATGCAAATGCCTAGCTACCTCTACTTACTTGTTGGTTGAATGCTAGGTGTAGTCATTGTTACCGTCCTTATACACACCTGGGGTAACGTGGAAGAAACCTTCAATCCACTTGGTGTGTCCTTGGGGGCAAATTTCGAGTCAAGGTGCTGTCACCTGATCCTCAACTCCTCCGTCTAGGCTAACTCCTAGCGAAGCCAAGGGGGGTAGTCCTTATAAAAATAATCTAAGGCTCCTTTAATCTAAGAAAGAACAATAAATTTATTTCTAGGAGTTTATTGCTTGAAATAAAACAAACCATTCAACATTTGACATTCATCATCATCATAATCATAGAGTACTTGTCCATAAACATGTATATATCAAAGGATACAAGATCTGCAAGATTTAAGCATATAAGTTAGACAATTGCATGAATGTAAAAGATTGCTCACATAAAGAAGATGTACCAATTATACCAGTGCCTTAAAGGGAGTTGTGGGCAACTGTTGATCGAGTGTTTTATTAAGATAAATTAATTTTGAGTTAATGAGAAAATGTGGCCTCTTTGGAGGCTAGCTCTTTGTTTGGAAACTCGCGGAGAGCTTACCGAAACCCAAGAGGTCTCACCAGTAAACTCACTAAAAGTGATGGATGTCCAAAACGGGTGGGAAAACCAGGTCTCGAGAGGGCCCGCCTTACTTCACAGGTCACTTTTAGGTGTTTTCCCGCGCATTGAGCTAACTATTTCAGAGATTCCCCTAATTAGACTACAAACAAGGTTCATTTACTTTGCAATACTTGAAATAGATAAACTATGTACCCTGCTTTGTAAAATAGAACTTGTAAAAGATACTTGGAAATTGAAAGAGCTTTGCAAGAAAATAAAAATTAGAACTTGCAAAATTATTGCTGAGTGTGGGAAACAAGCATTAAACTTAACATGCATAAAGATCTTGAAAGTAAATTTTAAGCATGCATGTGAAATGTGAATGTTATGTGTGTTTGCTTAACTTTAGGTGTGTTTGAGATCAAAAGATTAAACCAACAAAAGAAAGCCAAACCATGACACACAAATCCCCCTAATGGGGATGGAGAAACTGGGCGCAAAAGGGCCCGCTTTTATTGCAACTATTACACTGAGAACATAGTTTTCTTTGAGCTTAACTTTGAAGAATGGATCCTTATAAATTTTGGATCTTGAAGAAACTACAATAAAAAAAGAAAGAGAGAAACTTCGTTGATGAAGTAGAAACCCCCCAGGGTGCTTTGAAAGCCTTGATTTCGTCAAAATTTGACGGAATCTCCCCTTGTACCTGTTATTGCTGCAAGAAAACATCAAACAAAGCTTGTTAAAATATGATAAAATAGAGTTTGAAAAGACTAACTAAAACTAGAAAAAATTATCAAATTTTTTCCGAAAAAATTCTAAGGCAAAAAAACAATTTTTTAGATTTTTTCGACACTTTGCATGAACCTACCCTAGGCTCTTCTAGTTGTTTCTGTTTTCTGTCCTAAAACAACAAGCATAGGGCAGCTAGTTAGCTTGATTTTAAATGCAAAGCAAAACAACTAACTAGCTTTAGATTTAGAAGAAAATAGGCTAGAAAATGGCTTAGATCTACTTCTTTGATTTGAAAGAATTGGAACTAGATCTATAAAATGAATGCATGCAGCGTTAGATATCCAAGATGAACTTTAAAACTGATCTAAGCAACATGCAACCAAATAAAATAGAGAGGGGGAAGAATTTATCAATTTTTTTGGAGTTTCCGCTTGAGCCTGGAACACTTGGGCTATGTGGTCCCTTTGATGTGAGGAAGAGGGAGAATGTCTTCTTTAAGAACTCCTTGGACAAACAAGGGATGAAACTGAGCTCCTTTGCCTCTCCAAGAGAAAGATCCTGCATGCAACACAAAATACCCGCAAATACCTGTATATTTGGTGTTTTTCTACACATAAAACCTCAAGAGCATATTAGTTTGAACATAAACAAAACATGCAATGAAATATTAAGCATAGATCAATAAGTGAATTAAATAATACACAAATTAAATAACTCACTCTGATTAGGTAATAATATCCCTATGATCAGCCAAATAAACAAAAGACAAATACAAAATATTACTATTACATCACCTCATGTAAGTCCAACATTCATCCACACATAGTACCACACACCAAAGATGAGCTCCATAGTCTTTATTATTCCAATGAAAAGATTACAACAATGATACAATTTGCTTGCCCAAAACCGAACTCGTAAATGGAGAGGGGTATGCTTGTTTAAATAGCATAAGGGGTGACATTCCCAAGAGTGGTGCGCAAGGGTTTAGGAGGAGATGCGCTAGAGTGAAGGGGAGATGCGCATGAGTGGAAGAGGAGATGCGCATGAGTTAGAGTGGGGAGGTGTGGAGTGGTGAGGGAGTGAACTAGGGTGAAAGGGGAGTGAGGGAGGTGGAAGTGGAGTGGTGAGGGAGTGAACTCGAGTGAGTGGGAGTGTGAGGGCGAGTTGCAAGATTTGGGATGTGCGCCCCTCTTTAGGAATGCGCCAACTAAGCTAGTGGGGTCGAGTCCCTTCATTGGGATCTCCTCCATGTCCATGTCACCCTCAGTGAAGTCGCCTTACCCTTTACTTAACTCGCCTAGGCCTCCAGTCAACTGGGGACACAAGAAAAACATGTTTCCAACATGTTCCCCAGTTCTCCTAAAAAATAGGAAATGAATTAAATTACCCCTTTTTCGTAAATTTCGAGTAAATTTCATTTTTTAGTGATAATAATCACTTTTTTGTCTCGAAAGAAGGAAAATGGGGGTTTACATGATACTCTGGATTGGAAAACGACCATAAATATGGCATCTGATGATGTTTGATGCCATATTTTTACAATTTATTGACATAGAATTAAAAAATTCCATTTTTGCGAGAATTTAATTAATTCACTAAAACATTAAAAAAAAACCTATCAAACCTAGCCGCAATTTCCATATGACTCAATTAAGATGACCTAGTATGAGCTCATATATATTTAGATACTAGGCATTGGTTTTTCATGCCAAGGCCTAACCACCAACACATACTCCAGCTCTGGAGTTAGTCTTCTGAGTGAAAAAACTTAGAACTTATTTAATCGCCCACAAAGGCAGGCAGAAAAAATAATTAACAAGTGAAAAGAAACACTCTAGACTACATGCTCGTACCTAGGTCTTAGGTGGCCAATAGCATTTTACAATATCTCATACTCAGGTTATTTATTACAATGGTGGAAATACATAAAAATGTGGTCTTTTGAAAGACCGACTGAACTCTGAACTCTGTCATATGAGCAATAACTGCTCAATCTTTGGCGGCTCTTCAGGAAATCAGCTTGTGCAAACTGGTGGATAACAATCACATAACCACTAAAACCATCCTAGCAATACCTCATAATACCTGCCTCTATGCTTAATCATAAACCAAAACAATGACAAGTCAAGCACAAAAATAACATGAGTTAGAGCATGCATCATATCATAGGAGCATAGAGCATGCATCATATCATATGCTTCGTGGGAGCATGAGGATGCCATGCCGGAAGAGTACTCGTGACTTTTTGAAGACTTTTGAATTTTTGATTTCTCTCTTTTGTATATGCATCGAGGACAATGCCAACATAAGGGGGAGGGGAATGTAATACCTCGGTTTTGAGTCCCCAGATTAATAATGTATTTTGTTTATTCATGAAAGGCCTGAGTGCTTGTAATGTTGAAAGGCCGGAGTACCTAAAAATGTAATACTTTGAATATATTGATAAAATACATCGTTGGTTGCAAGACGAACAAGGACAGAGATAGGGGACTATGATTCCATGAGAGAGGGGGCTAAAGGGGCTAAGTCTTTTTATTATTTTATTCACCTATCTTGGTTTTAGTTGGGAAAAATGGTTACATGAACTTCTTGGGGAAGACCATGTGTTGCTTTATTGCATGTAATTATATAAACCCTGTTTTTGGTTGTTTGGGGGTTCCTCAATCATTTGTTACTCATTAATTGTTCCTCATTCATTCTTGCTCTTGTTCTGGGCATGGGAAATGAATTATGGGAAGAGAAGAGCCATTGTTGGTTGGTTGTAAGTAACTACTGATTATTCCAGAAAGGAATGGATGCCTGTGTGCATGAGATTGATGGCAGTTGTGAAAGAAATGTCCACATCTGAGAATCCTTGGAGTTTCCAGCATTGAGATTTCCTGACGAGTAGCATTGGAGCCCTGGAACAGAAGTGGAACAGTTCGAGGGACTGCATTGTGAAGAAAGGGGTTCATTTCTTTGGGTTGTGCAAGTTGAAGGGGAAGAGAGCTGGTAAACTAGGATTGTTGTGTGGTTGGGAAAACCGTGAGAGCTTGTTAGCTAACTGTTGTGTGTTTTAGAGTCGGCCTAGGACTCATGCTTGTGGATTCATAGCCCTGGCTCGGGGATGACTCGTTGTTGAGAGCTAGCACAACAGTGTCTACAGTTGGGTGGAACATCAAACATCTGTAGCCAATTGGTGAAGCTATTGTTTAAAGATAAGTGCTCTCTGTGTTTTCTGTGTAAATTATATTCCGTTGTGTATTATTTATCTCTGATATGTGTTTATATCGTGCATGCTTGTTGTTAATATTGTGCATGGCATGTTATTTGTGTCTTTTATGGTTTAGAATGTGTCTTGATTATTGCATCATGCTTCCCAACTCTAATAATTGGTATCAGAATTTGTAATTTGCCCAAGAAGGCGAATTGAAAGGTACTCGGGTCAATGGGTACATTACAGATCAGTATCCGAGCAACAATTTTGTGGTTGCTAGTGATGGGTACGTCACAACTTCCCTAGTAGCGCCAAGGGTTCCTAAGGCGAGACAAGTCAAGTCTAAGGTCACCTATGTTACTACCCAATTATAACCAACTAAAAATGATAAGAGAGTTGAAGATCAAGTTGATTAATTAAGGTAAATTACGGATTTAAGTTAAGAGTTTTTTTAAGCGAGTTTAGGGGTTTATGGGATGATTATCAAGTGTAATTATTCCCCAAAATATTCCAGATCTGAAATCTACTCTTTGCTGTTATAAAACTTGTTTAAAGATGCATGAAAATTAGACACACACAAGTAAACTATAGAAGCAATTTTCAGCATTTAAAACAGGTTTGAAAGTGAGGGTTTCTACGGCTAAAACATGAAGTAAACCTGAAATTTAATGCAACTTGCTAATCTGAAAATGAAAAATAACATAACAGCCACTAAACATGAATCATTTTGCTCTTTTTAATGCAGAAATATAGGCCAGCAATATAAACTTTGCAAGGATCACAACACCCAAGGCAAGGCTCATAATGCCCTAGGCAAGGCTCACAACACCCAAGGCAAGGCTCATAATGCCCTAAGCAAGGCTCACAACGCCCAAGGTAGTCATAGATCCTAAGGCATGTGTACACACGGATCCCAAAGTAGACATGGATCCCAATGTAGGTATAGAGATCCCAATGCAAGTACATGGATCTCAAGGCATGTTCAAAAGTCCTATTGCAACATAGATAATGAGTCATGTCAAAATGCAAGTGCCATTAGGTAGAGAAACATTAAAGTATCATCTCCTAACTTAACAATAACTCATAGAATCCATACCATTTGCCAAATTAAAACATGGTGGGGACAACATCAACCCTTATTACATGTGACAACCCCTAATACAAGAAGTAGTTCGTAGCCTAGAAGAAAAACTCGGCATCGGCAAAAAATCGGCAAGGGTCCTGAAAACATCGCCTTGGAAAAAATCGGAAAACCTCGACAAACATTAAAAAATACATAATTTATTCATTTTTTTCAAAATTTTAAACATTTTTCAATATATAAAGCAACAACAACATCATATAAACACATAGGCACATAAATATGGAGAAAATACTGATATATATGATATAGTGGATGCCAAATAAAAATCGATACATCAAAGTCATCACTGAAAGTCTGAAACCAATGCAAAATGACATCAATGATCACATATATAAATGTATATGTCCCAAAACTAGCAACTAGCTATATGATATCAAATTATCAATGCCCTCTCCCCCTTTTACGGGAAACAATCAAGGGTTGTTTGCCAGGCCTTGAACCAGAGGCAGAAGGTCCTGGTCGGGCATCAATGTTGGATGGAGGACTAGATACTCCAATATATGTAGAAAGTGGTGTTCCACTTTCAACTAGCTCATCATGTGTAGAAAGTGGTGTGGATGAATTCACTACCCTGCATTTGCACACCTCAAATATGCTTGATGGCCTCCACAAACCTCTTCCCTTGCTGCTCCACACAAAATGCAAAACACAATGAGCCAAAAAAACCAAATCGGGCTTTTTATCCCGTGGCCTGGACAAACATGGAGTTTTTTTCCGATTTTTGGCAATTTTTTCCCAATTTTTCAAAAAATCGCGATTTTTTCAAACTTCAAAAAATCGCGATTTTTGGTTTTCAAAAAATCGGGGCAGCGAAAAAATCGCGATTTTTGTCGATTAATCGGCAATTTTTTCTACTAGGGTTCGTAGGACACTAGGTAAGGAGCATGTGTAGTGATAGATGACATGACTTGGTGGATAACTTCATGAGTTGAATTGCATAGCCAAGTAAGGTTTGTTAAAGATATTCATCCACATGAGTGCCTTTAAAGATGTGGGAGCGCTTTTGGCATTGAGTTACCATTTACTCAACACTGTTTCTTACTACCCCTTTACTTGCCTTTTTCTTTATTTATTAGTCCTTTTTCTTTAGATATGCATTGTTAAGCATAGGACTTGGGGTATTGGCCTCATAGTGAGGTGGCATAGTTCAAGCTTTATTTTTGGCTTTTGATTTTCTTTTGCTGCATCAACCCCGGGCTTATAGCTCTTAAGATGAGGCTTTTCTCATGGGATTGTGAAGCATGAACCTTTCTATGACATATTATAACTAGCTATGCGTGGGAAAATGGAAAAAGGGAAAGATGGAAACTGTTAAGTATCGTTTGGGATATGGACACACTACACCTTCCTGGGCCTCTAGTAGTACAACTCAACCCAAGAGTGACAACACTTATCTAAAGGATGGCTATGGTCCACCATGGCAAAAGAAGGCAAATAACATGAATTTAGAGTGTTATGATCCATTATTAGACTTAACCAATGCTCACCACGGTCATGACAAATACATGAGACACTATCACCATATATGAGCAATGAAATGAAATATGACCATATACAATATATCAAGCCTCACAAGCATAATCATCAATAAGAGTCAGCTGAGCAAATGTAGGGAGCATCTCTGGCCAAATGTCCATGGAAAACCATAGATCTCATCTGTGGAACTGCTGATTGTGATGAAAATCACAAGTGAAAAAATCCTCTAGTTATCCCTACATGTTAGGGGATAACAATAGCCAAAAGAACTTGGTTTCTCAGGTATTGGTGCTCGGTTTGTCTTAGCTTAGAGCAGTACTTTATTTTACTTTCTGCATCTTGCTTTATTTAGGAGCCATTTTTCCATGCTTCAACTATGTATCAGCACTAGTGTACTCAGCAGTCGTATTGACTTACTTTTGTGGTCATTTGTTGGACATTAATAAAATCATGTTATCTTATTTTATCAGCATTTTATTAGCTCACTCTAGCTTCCTACTACCACATCCACAACCATATCATCTTGGACGGGTTAAGGAAGCAGGTTTGTCAACACCTATCACTCGTTAGTGTTCTATTACTTTTTCCATTGGACCTTTCATTGATACGGCCGACTCTGATGCTACACCCATGGATTATTGTGACATGATTCTTGGTAAGCTCTACTGTTTGACAGAGGGGCACAATATGATGGCTATAACAATACCTATAGGCTTCACAAACCATTATTATGGACGACAAGCTATTAAGCAAGTCAATCTTTACAAATTCATAACTCTTTTTTCTGTTCTGGTGCTTGTCCATCCATATCTGCAGTTTCCTCTTACACAGGTTTTCCACTTCAGGAGGGAGGTGCCTCTTCAAGCACTGATTCGAAAACCCAATACTATTCTGGCTTCAGACAATGTTTCACTCACTTCAACCACAAGGCAGATTGAGTTACATGCTTCTCAAGACACCCCTGTTCATGGTTCACCTCATCCCAAGAATATGAAGGTCATCTCTTCTTCACATGTGCCTCAATAGCCCACTGTTAGTTCGGTTCTTCATCAGGGAGGACATTTCTTCTTCCAAATGCTGCATCCGCACACCATATGTTGCACACACCGACTTTTCAACAGATGATCTCCTCCCAGTATCCGATGGGACAATCCAGCCAACACATAGCTCCTACAGATATGATGTCCTTCGTTGGAAAGCATGTCTAGCCTTCACAGAGGTCAGGGACAATTTCCTCTCATCATGGAGGATTGATGAGATTTAGTCCCTAGTTCCTAGTGGACTTGTCTGAATGTGTATTATATTTTCCTTTCATATTTTATGTTTTGTAGCTCATCTATCTTATTGTAAATATTTCATAGGTGACTTGGTCAAATATGATCACTCACCTAAATATGTATTTTATAATTGTAACTCTAGTCAGCTTGGTCAAAGATGATTGCTCTCCACCAATTTTGTAGTTCTATAAATACATAATACAATATAGAGTATACAGATGTCTACAGTTCACCAATCTCCCTTTATGCTTGCATACTTGCTCTTTGATTTCCTTTCTTGTATGTGAGTACTTCATATTGCTGTTACTGTGTCCATATCAGTTAGGATATGAATTCCATGCTGGATGTTAATGAGCAATCTGTAGACTTAATCACGGAACATACAGCTGCACAATCGAGTGACAAGTCTACCTGCTAGACAAGTCAAGGAAACATTTAAGCATATTTTCATGGAGGTAGCATCTTGGAATCACTTTGACATATTTTTTGAATAAAGAAGTCTGGCAGATTAGTAGGTACTCCTACTTGGACATCTTTACTATTGAAAAGTGCTGTCATTCTGGACTCAAGTGGTTATAACTTATAAACTTCAATCAAAATCATGCAGAAAGTAAACACCAATTAGCTTCTCAAAGCTTGCACAGAAATATCTTCTTGTCTGAGATAGAAGATCTAGATATTGAAGAAATAGGATCCATGGCTAATACAAATTCAAGGGCTTTTCATTCA
>JASDQU010104151.1:655155-671903 GCA_032191745.1 Picea mariana | reverse complement strand
GGTGTTTGGTTTTATTTAGAAATGGCTTGAGGAGGCTATTGACATAAATCATTTCAATTTTAATGCAATGGGCAAAGAATTTTGCTGATATCAATATATTATCTGTGTATAATATTGTTGATGTTCCCATCTGAGAATTTCAACTTTCATTTGTTTCATTTCCTCCTTTTATGGTCACTTATTAATGGAGTATCATAAGCCACGAAATTCAGTATCCTGTCCTTGAAGAGCATATTAATTGTCTTTTATTAAGAGCTTTGTAGTTTTTCTTGCAGGTCGTGTTTGCGTCGTAAAATCACATCTCTGTATAACATTGTTATCAGTTTGGAAATGGCATTTGGAAGTCACTGGGAACAATGTTTTGTATCCTGTTCACTTTTTAAAGGGCTATTCCAATATCAAAATGTTGTCTTTCACACTGGCTACATTGACATACACCTATATGCAATATTGTTACTCTGTTTAATTTCCTGTCATTGTGCATACCCTTTAGAGAAATACGATTAAGAGAGGAAAAAATTGATAATGAACTTTATATTAATGTCCACTAAAGACCAAATAGATCAAGGGGACTAAAGATTACATCAGTCATGAAAAGCCCATACAAAAACAAGGGGGGTCCAAGATGTCCCCCCAAAGATATAGAGAGGCAATCCCTTTGTGAACAGGTGAATGACAGAATATTTCAAGTATGAAAGTAAAGGTTTTTTTTGTTTGAAGTAATATGGTTGGTATTATATCATCCTTCATATCATTCAATTTTTAATGAGTTTGAATATTATTTTGGTGTAGCTTCAATCACAATGTTTAATCAGACAACAGAATTGCAAGTACAAAACTTATTTGTTTTGATAATCTTGAAATTTTTATTTTCCTTTGAATGTGTTTCAGGGCCCACAACAGGTGAAATATGGTAAAATTGGCTTCCCTGATAAGATAGTGACTGCCAAGGATGTTATTATTGCCACAGGGTCTGTTCCGTTTGTCCCCCCAGGAATTGAAATTGATGGTAAGTGATATTTCCCTGCTTATTTTGCAAAAGGTGTCTGAAGCTGCTTTAGACACAAAATACGAGCTTCAACAAATCAGTATTGTTGTATGGTTTCATTGTGAAATTAAAATTTAAAACAGCTAATTTCTGATTGAAAATTCACGAGTCAAGTTAAATCTTGACAGCGGTAGAATTTTTGTAATAACATATAGTAACTATGATCTCTAAAGATAATAATGTGGTGCTTGTGAATCACCCAAATTGCACCATTAAAAGTATGGAAAATTTTAGTGAAAACCATATTCATGAAAAGCTATTCAATAAATTTATTCCTGATGAAAACTTAGTCCTAGTTGATTCAATCCAATATGTATTATATTTGTATTTTTGCATTTTGCATTTTATATTTTGTATCTCACCTACCTCATTGTAAAAAATTTCATAGGTGACTTGGTCAAAGATGATCACCTCACCTTACTTCGTATTTTATATTTCTACATAGGATACTTGGTCAAAGATGACCACTCTCCACCAGTTTTGTACTTCTAAATATATCTAATACAATATAGAGTGTACATGTACAGTTGCAGCAATCTCCTTTGTACGGACAATTTTCCTTTCTTATGTGTGAGCATTTGCATTGCTGTCTAACTTTGCTCATTTTAGCTCTCAATTGTTAAATCATCTACTGGGCACCATGCTTTTTGATGTGTAATGTGTGGATTGGAGATACAATTTCATATTTTCATATCTTTTGTTTGGAAAACCGCACAAGTATGTGGACACTAAATGCAAGCCACAATATAATAAGAAAGAGAAAGATATACTTAATTCCTTCTTCAATATAAGAAAGAGAAAGATATACTTATTTCTTTCTTCAATATGGTGGATGTCGATACAATAAGGGAAACAATGTCCCATACCAAAATCCTGTACAACTACTTTATTAATTCAACATGACCTAACATATTAATGACTTAAGATTAATTATGACATGTGGCTTGAATACCTCAAGTGACTTTATTACTACTTATCATTACAATAATTTCTAATACTAATGTATATGATCATTACAATAGAATAACTCAACATCTTTATCGATTTCTTACATGCTTAATAACCATGCTTAATAACCATGTTTGAAGTATGATATATATCTGTGCATGTTTCTTTATCTGCATGCTTTCTTGTTCAAAGGGTCAATAATTCACAACCTTTTACCAGCAAACAATATGTCGTGTGTTACAACAAAATCTAGCACCCCATATGATGTAAAGTCCCAAGAACCAAGGAGCTAGTTTGTGTAACTCAATAAGGCTACCCACTATCATTTCGGTAGTTTTTCCTCTCACTTTAAGTTGGCTCTTCTCCAACTCAAGGGGAGTATCCATGGGGATGGGCTTTGATCCACTAATGTGTGCACGGGTCACGATACCATTTAATATAGTATCTCTGGGTGCAACCACACGTTCGACCACTACCTCAAGGTGCCCACATGGCTCCAGGTAAAGCCCTCACAGGATTTGAACCTTGCCCAATGGTGAAAAACTCCTTGCTTTCCACCATTGGATCCAACCCCTTTGGGCGAAGTTAAATGATGTTATGTGATTGTTACTTTTCAGATTCACAAAGGAAAATGAACTTTTAGCAAAAGTACAATGTGAAATGTAAGTACAAAGGCTTGACATGCGATCTGAAAATTTAATTTTCTGTATTAAATATGAGAAAAAAAATCCAGAAATTTATAAATGAAACTTTAGCGATAAATTCTGGAATGCGAAAGACACAAAAATGAGCCTAAAATATGATCTAAAAACGAAGTTTTAAGGCTCTAATACTTAGGAAACATAAATTTCTGAGTTATATCTAATCCTGAAAATGCACTAAAATGTAAAACTGATATTAAAATTAATTTCCAGATTGTAGGAAATTAACTTTAACCTAATTTATGATAAAATTTTGGGGTCCTAGGTCACTATGCAAGGCTGGAAATGTAAATTTCTGAACTAAGTGAAGAACTGGAAATGCAATTCACACAAATCTAGAAACGCGTTTCTAGCGAGCATAACAACAAACTAGCCTAGTTTAAGGTCAAGAATTGAAATCCTAGATTAATACTGTTGGCTGGAAATTGAATTTTCTGAAGTAAGAAGTAAAAATTACAAAATACTTAAAACAGAAAATTGTATTCAATTTTCCAAAATGCAAAATAAATGGAAATTTGCTAAAAAATAGATTTTTTTTTTTTTTTTGGATGATGAGGAAGACTAGTGCCTAACTAATCCTTGGGCTAATGGAGTCATTCTACATTCATCAAGAGGGCCTACTTTATCTAAAGTCAAGGATCTAAGGGTTACCCCAAAGCATGCCACAAATATCCTATATGGTTGAAAATTAAAGCCTAAATCTATACAAGGAAACAATCCTAATGGTATCAGTTTCAAGATTAAGCCAAGTTATTTGCTTGCGTAAATATTACTAATTGTAGTTACTACTATTTGAAGCAACTAGATGAAAAATACCTAATGCAAAACAAAAAGTAAATAACAAGGGAGTAAATTCACACCTAGTTATTCCGCCACTTGAAGTAGATTTCTTGCTTAGATGACCTTGGCTCAATCCCTTTGCTTGCATAACAAAAGCTCCAATCAACAATAAATGCTCACTTGATGTCCTCATACACATAAACAAAATAGATTCCAAAGTATTTGCTCCAAGAAGAGGTAATGCTCTAATATTATTTCACTCAACAACAACCATTACAAATAATGGGAGCCTTCAATATATCGAGTTCTAGGCTCAACCACCTCATAATAAAATAATAGTAACCTAATGATCATGTTTGATATGTCAAACACATGATAAAATAATGTTATATGGAATATGAATTGGTCATCAAATTGTTTTTTAATCTCTCCACATGAGAGAACCAAGAGAGCAAGGATGCATCCTAAGAAGCTCTCTCCCAACATAACAATATAATAATCTCCAAGAGAGAGGTGTCCTAGGAGAAAGTGCCAAGGTAGTTGCAACTAGTCTCAAGAAATAATAGAATAATAATCCAAGAGAGTGCACCCTCCTAGGATCCTCGAAGAATAGCGATAGTGGTCCCAAAGTAGTCTCCAAAGTTCAACAACCATCCAAAAATAGCAAGCCATAGAAGCATGTGCATTGGATCCACATTGACCCAATAGGATAACCATAAAATATTTTCATGAAGAAGAGTGCGCCCTAGGGAAGTGTGTGACCATTCCCCAAGGTGGGGTGAATTAGCTGTAAGTCACTTTAAAGTCTCGGGCCTCAACTTAGTGGAAACAAAGTGTGAACCATACCTAGTCAAAGATGCAAATGGACCAACTAATGGAGCACTCCAACTAGGAGCAAAGTGGACAAGGGCATCTGGATAAGTGGATGTGAGTGGAATAAACTAATGATGAAAAGGGTTCATGCATAACTAACCCTCAAACCATGTGCAAGCTCAACCACCTCCTCAATGTATGTGCCAAGGATAAGATATGGTCAAAGATGTGGCACATGTGAGTGTGAACAAGGGATAAAGATACTCAAAGAATTCTTCATGAGGGAAATCACTAACAAGTATTACATTTTTTAATGGGTTGCCTCAATATATGTGCCAATGGGGGAGCACTACCTTTAGGTGTTGTACCACATGAGGATAAGTTGTACTCCCTAGTGATTTTTTTTTCTTTTTCCTTTTTAAAAAAAAATGGACTTAAGGAATAAGGCCTCAACGAAGGTTTAGAACATTGAAACATAATGGGCCAATAATGTATCACTTAGACTAAGGTTTTGGATTAATTAATCATCAATGAGAATATCCAAAACCAGTTTGGCATGTTCACATATGGAAAAGCTGAAATAATGAAATATACCAAATGAAAGGGGTTAGTTATGAAGGGAAAATTATATGAAAATGAATGAAATGACTCATGTGCTCTCTAGGAATGGGAATATGGTGAAATGTGGTTTGTGCCAAGGTACAAAGTTGTAATATGGTGAAAAATGGAAGATACCTAGTCAAAATGATGGAAAAGTGATGAATGTGAATTTGTAAAGGTAAAACACTAGGAGAACACCAACAACTAAGAACAAGGCATGGACTCATCATGAAACAACCCAGTGAAGGTAGTGACTAGAGCATCATGAGCAAAGGGAAACAACAAGATGGTCACTCCAACTATGATCAACAATGGACAAACCCCTGTACAAGATGAAAAACATGATATGCCACTGAAGCAACCTCCACCAATGGTACAAACATGACAAATCATGTAAGAATGCCACCTTTTCTCCTGGTTGGCCAAGGGTCGGGTAAACCATGAGGGTAACATCGAAAATAATATATGCACCATGATAATGTCCATGATATGCAATTGGTACATAGAATGCCCATGAGTATCATCTTGTAAGGTGTCATGAAATGGTCCTTGGACACCACCCCATACAACCTATGGTGTAACAATATGCTTCCCTCTCCCAAAAGGTTCTAGCACCGTAAAGAAAATGTGTTTCTTTTTTTTAGGACATTTTGGTTATTCATTAAAGTGATTATATATATGGTAAGGACTGTTTGATATGTTTATAAAATTGTCTATCCAGAGTTTAGATTGTCAACACAATTTTGTGTTGTAGCCTCGCTGTTATGGGAGTGATGTTAATATGCTATTTTGTTAATCGTGTTGTTTTGGATGACAATATTGTTTGTTTAATGTGTTGTATCCTTTGTAGGATGTCCATGATACGCAATTGGTACATAGAATGCCCATGAGTATCATCTTGTAAGGTGTCATGAAATGGTCCTTGGACACCACCCCATACAACATATGGTGTAGCAATATGCTTCCCTCTCCCAAAAGGTTCTAGCACATATGGTGTAACAATATGCTTCCCTCTCCCAAAAGGTTCTAGCACTGTAAAGAAAATATGTTTCTTTTTTTTAGGACATTTTGGTTATTCATTAGAGTGATTATATATATGGTAAGGACTGTTTGATATGTTTATAAAATTGTCTATCCAGAGTTTAGATTGTCAACACAATCTTGTGTTGTAGCCTCGTTGTTATGGGAGTGATGTTAATATGCTATTTTGTTAATCGTGTTGTTTTGGATGACAATATTGTTTGTTTAATGTGTTGTATCCTTTGTAGGTGGACTTAGTTAGATCTTGGCAGGGTTTGAGGGGCATGGGGGGCTAGGAGGCCCTCAAGTATTTTTTTGGTTCATTTGTATTATTTTGGTGAATGGTTTCGTCCCATTATAATATTATATTAGTTAAGGAATTTAGGTTGTAATCCGATCCACATTGGTTGAAGTTGTAGAGTACCTAAACATTTTTTATTGTGAACGATTGAGTTAATACAATGAAGATAGAGAGAGGTGCGGCTCTAAGTTAGGTTGGTTTTTCTGGTTAAGGGTTTCTAGGGTAAATCTTGTGTATACTTTGTGAATGTGCCATTGTTATTCTTATGTTTTAGGTTCTGTTAGTATTGCTTTTCTTGCACAGGTTTATCAAACTCTTCATTTGGTATTTGAGCGAGGTTATTGGCTTTAGTGGGGCACCTTTGTTGCTAGGGTATAGTACATTTTGTGAAGAGCAAGGGAATCTCCAGTTTGCAATAAACCTGTTCTTGAGTAGGAACTTTGTGCAGTGAATCTTGTGTAAAGAAAAATGGCGAGTAATTCAAGAATATGAATAGAGAAGTTTAATGACTAGAGATTCAATTTATGGAAGTTAAATATGTAAGATGTTCTTGTAGATAGAGAACAATGGGTTGCTGTGGATCTAGGTACAAAATCTACTGGTATGTCGAAAGAAGACTAGGAGAAGCTGCAAAGAAAGCAAGAAGTATGTTTCAACTTTGCCTCTTAGATTTAGCGTTGTTGAATGTCTCTGAAGAATACAATGCAAATAAATTGTGGGATAAGTTAGCGAATTTGTAATAGTCAAAGTTGTTGGTAAACAAGTTGTTTCTTCAAAAGATGTTGTATCATCTTAGAGAATGGATGACGACGACTCTGTGATGGAGCATCTAAATTCCTTTAATACTTTGGAAAGCCAACTTGTCTCTTTTAATATTAAGATGGAGAAAGAAGATAAGTGTATTACATTGTTATGTTCTTTGCCAGTCTCATTGGGTAATCTGGTTGTAGCAATTGATACTAGATAGTACTATTCAATCCACATTAAAGTTTGAGGATGTAGTTGCATCCTTGTTATCAGAGGAAGTGAGGAGAAAATCCATGAAGGGTGTGGCCAAGGATGTTTTATTTGTAAGAGGTCGTCCCCAAGATAGAAAAAATAAGTTTGAGATATCATTTTTGGGATTATTTGCGTTGAGTAAGTCATTAATCTATGACCCATATCCCATGAGTGTTAGTCTTCTTAGGGCATATCTAAATCTAGAGGTAGATTTAAATCTTCAGGACAATCTACAAGAAAATGCTGGAAATGCAGTAAAGCTAGGCATTATAAGAAAGATTGTAGATCTATTAATGTGGATAAAGGAAAGGAATTTGATGATGCCCCTTCCACAGAAATGAAAACCTCCACCTAAGAAGGAGGTGATTTCTATTTGGCATCTACAAGTACACATTCAGATCATGATGCATGGTTGATCGACTTGGGTGCTTCATTTCATATGACTCCTCACAAGGAGTGGTTTTGTGAATATGAAAAGTACAATGGAGGTGTTGTTTTCCTAGGAGACAAATCGACAACCAAAATCGGAGGACGTGGAAGGATCAAGCTATTGCTCAAGGATGGAAGGATTAGAAATATTCTTGGGGTCCTATACATTCCATATTTGGCTAGAAACCTGATATTTGTAAGTAAGATTAGTGATGTAGGCATGCATAATGGATTTGAAAAGGAAACTTGCAAGATGTTTTGAGGGGTAATGGTGTTGATGAGGGGAGTTCAGATTGGAACTTTGTACAAGCTATTGAGAAGCACTATTAATGACGGATGTAACAATTTTGTTGTTCTTAAGGGTAGCAATGAAGAAGACAGGACCCCCACTGCCCCTAGAGAGAAGACAGTGCGATAGCATCAAAGACTGTGACATATTGGATAGAAGGGCCTTTTGAGCATTACATGGTTAATGTGTGGTTGAAGGTATGTCTAATTGCTCATTAGATTTCAATTTCTATAAACATTGTATATATGGTAAATAGAATTGAGTAAGATTCCCATCTTGTGCTAAAAGAGTAAAAGGAATCTTGGAGTTGATACACGATGATGTGTTTGGACCTGTATCTGTTCCATCACTAGGTAGATGAACCAGAAGAGGAAGAACCTCAGACTCTAGTCTTGAGAAGATTGGTTTGGGAAAGAAGGCAACCAAAAAGGTATACCCCACCTGATTTTTGTTATAGTTTTGTTTTGTATAGTACTAATGATGGTCCTAGAATTGTTAGGGGGGTAGTGGATTCAAGGATAGTAAACTTTGGAAGAAGGCCATGGTTGAAGAAATGGAGGCTTGGGATCTAGTTGAGTGGTCAACTAGAAGAAATCCTATTGGTAGCAAATGGATGATTAAGAAGAAGTTGAATGCAAAAGATAAAGTAGAGAACTACAAAGCTCGCCTAGTAGCAAAGGGATATTCCTAGGTGGAGGTAATTGATTATGGTGAGATTTTTTCTCCTCTTGCTAAATTAACTTCTATTAGATTTCTTTTGTCTAGCGCTGTTGGTTTTGATCTTGAAGTAGAATAGATGGATGTGAAGACAACATTTCTACATGGGAATCCTAAAGAAGAAATCTGCACGAAACAACGAGAAGGTTTTGTAGTAAAGGGAAAGAAAGAGTGGGTACAATGTCCAAGAATGTGGTATCAAAAGTTTGATACTTATATATTGGGATTAGGTTTCTCAAGAAGCAAAGTTGATCATTGTGTCTATTTAAAGTTGGTTGGTGATCATTTTATTTATGTGATCTTGTATGTTGATGATATGTTGCTGATTGGAAACAACAAGGAAATCATCAAGGGTGTCAAAGCTTAGTTTTTTTCTGAATTCAACATTGTTGGAGAATTAAAGGATTAGATAGATTAGAGAGTTAGTATTCCAAGAGAGAGGTAGTGTCTAAAGACACCGTTATAGCACTAAAGCAATTCGAGCATAGCTCAACATATTAGCGTAAGAAACCAAAAGATTTCCATACACAATACATTACGCAATGTTTTTTTTATATTGACCCATAGGTCCATATTATATAGCACCAAGAGGTAACCAACTCCTTTGATGTGAGTAAGATGAGGTCCACACAGATTGTTGAGGGCGTATAACAAACTCCTCAATTTTTGCCTTGTTTTGCACACTAGTTGATTGCTTTGTTCTAATTGCCTGATTACTTGAATGCCTAGTCAACCATCCAGTGGGTCCCTTAGTTGACCACTTAGTCGATTGCTCAATCAATTGCAAAGTTGACTCTCCTAGTCGACTGTTGAATCTTGGTTGATTGTCTCCAGACGATCTAGAGGTGTGATGAACCTGCATAGCCTGTTGTTCCCACACCCCCCATTAGCATAATGCTTTGGAGATTTACGAGGTGAAATTACTTCTGTACACCCACACAATTGTAGCTCCTTGAAACCCAAGCATAGCCTGAAGTGTCACAAACGTAGTTTCTGAGATAGGCTTCATAAAGATGTCAACAACTTGATCAGCTGTCCTGTAATAAACAAGATTCACAACATTTTCTTGTACCAAGTGTCTTAAATAATGAGCATGAAGCTCCACATTCTTCAATTTACTATGTGCAATAGGATTCTTTTCAACTTGTATGACACTTTGATTGGCACAATATACCACAGTTGATGTCTCGACTAGAAAACCAAGTTCGCCCATGAGATGTTGAACCCATACTACCTCTTTGCCAGCATGCACTACGCCATGATATTCTATTTCTCTGGTCTAAAGAGAGACCACCTTTTGATTTTGACAAGACCAAACAATGGGTCTAGAGCCTAGTCAGAACTCATAGCAAGATGTAGAATTCCTGTCACCATCTCCAACGTGATCCAAGTTGTTGTAGCTGCCTAACTAGTTCTTTGTCACTGCAATACTTTATACCAAGCTGGTAAGTTCCCTTGATATAACAAAAAATTCTCTTTGTGGCTTGAAGGTGACATTCTCATAGATCCTCCGTAAATTGAGAAACCACACTGTTCGCAAAGGAAATATTAGGTCGACTGTGATTTAAAGATAATGCAGATTTATCTTCACTCGAGTGTAGCATCAACTTTTGGATCTTTGTAGTTCTATTCCTTTGCGAATAGAAATCCTTCTCCTTATGCGCCCTCGAGTGTAGCATCAACTTTTGGAGAATCACACTCCTTGGATAGCTTCACTCTCGACTGATAAGATTCACACATGGTTTACAGTCTTCCATTTTGAACTTCTTTAAAAGGTTTAATGCGTATTTAGGTTGAGAAATAAAGATGCCATCATCCATTTGGAAGACTTGGATGTTGAAAAAGAAATGCAACAGACCAAGGTTAGTGATCTCAAATCTATTTGCAAAATGTTTCTTGAAATCCAAACTTAAGTTAACATTGCTTCTAGTCATGATTAGGTCATCCACATACAATGCAACAATTGATGTTTCTCCATTTACATGCAATACATAAATACTATGATATGATTCACAACGTTTCAAATCGAGATTGAGGAAACAATGATCAATCTTCTCACACCATGCTTTGGGGGTTTGTTTCAAACCATACAAGAATTTCTTTAGTTAACACACAACAATGCCATCCTTCTCAAAATTAGGGGGTTGCTCCCTATAAATATCTTCAGTGAGATCACCATGTGGAAAAGCACTTTTGTCTTCCATCTGATGTGCCTCCCATCCAAAGTGATCATCAAGTGAAAGAATTAGTCGAACATAGTTCATCTTTGCAACTAGGGCAAAGATCTTAGTGTAATCGATGCCTTCTTGCTAAGAAAATCCCTTAGCTACCAAATACGCCTTATGTCTTTCAACAACGCCTTCAGATGTGAATTTAGTTTTGTAGACCCATTGACATTTCACTAGATTCTTTCCTTGTAGTCTGTTGAGAATGTAGCAAGGAAGGCTCTCCATCATCATTACAATGTCCTAGGATGATGGAGGACAATGAAACTTAGGCTGAGTTGATTAATTAAATGATTTCCTAAGTCTAACTTAGGAAAAGTACTGTTGATATGTTATAATCTTCAATTGACTTTATTGAGTACTTTTTCTAAAGTTAAAGTGAAAAATAATTTAAGTTGTGGTCTTTTAATCTCGACCATTGATCTCACCATGAGGGTGAGGGTTGATCTCATCCCTCAATCCTTTTGGAGATTAGGGTTTCACTTGCTCAATGAAGAATAAGAGAACAACTTGGCTAAGAGGGCGCATAAGGAGAAGGAGAAATCAATCTACAAAGAGATTGATTGCAGATTTGAGTGTGAGGGTTTGCAAGGAGACAGAGGAGGACTCATCAAGGAGATTGGCACACACATCTTCAACTTTGTAGAGGACTTTATCTTAGATTTGAGGGCCGTCGTACCAGGTGACGCAACACCCACACAGACAACCATACGATCTTGCGCAGAGGCTTACGCAGGGGTCTCATCATGCACGTTTTGCTTCAGGGATTTGCAAAGAGGGGCCGTACAATTGTTGGGGAAGAGTTTTTCTGAGCATTCTGCTTGGTATTTGGCTGGGCCGATCTGTATTGTAAGAGAACTCCATATTTCCTTGTTGAATAATAATAAAATCTCAGATCTGCTGCATCGGTTTTCCCATATTGGGTTTTTCCGTGGACATTTGTCTAAAAACAATTGTGTACTTGTGATGTGATTGCTGTCTACATTACTTTCAGTTCTTGGACATTTATTTTCTACTGTGTATTTATTTTATTGTGAAGAAAACCCTGAATAATCAATTAAAAGTAAATTGGTTTAAAGTGTACTGGGTTTTTAGAAATTTCACATGGTGTCAGAGAGACGCATGTGTGCAGACTGAGGAGAACCTTGTATGGGCTCAAGCAGGCACCTCGGGCATGGTACTCGAGGATTGACAACTACTTGAGGGAGATGGGCTTCCAGCGGAGCGGGGCAGATTCGAACCTGTATTTTCTTGCAGGGAAGGAGCCTCTTATACTGGTACTTTATGTAGATGACCTATTTCTCACTGGAGATGACTAGCTGATAGCAGATTGCAAGGTCCACCTTGCAGCATAATTTGAAATGAAAGACCTTGGGTTGATGCACTATTTTCTAGGGTTGGAGGTTTGGCAGATGGATGGGCGCTTCTTCCTAGGACAGGGGAAGTGTGCAATAGAGATTTTGCGCAGGTTCAGGATGATGGAATGTAGGCCCATGTACACACCTCTGGTTACAAACTGGAGGAAGATTGTTGCATCAAATTTGAAGACAGTAGACTCCACTGTCTATCTTCAGTTGATTGGATCGCTCATGTATTTGGTCAATACTCGGCTAGATATCAGCTTTGCAGTAAACTCCTTGAGTCAATTCATGGTGGACCCTCGAAGAGTACATTGGATTGCTTYGAAGCATGTGCTTCACTATCTCAGAGGGACAATAGAGTAYGGGCTATTGTATGAGCGTAGTGGTGGAGTGACATTMGCAGGTTTTACAGACRCTAATTGGGCAGGATGTGCAGAGGACAGGAAGAGTACTTCAGGTTGTTGCTTCAACATTGGATCGAGCATCATTTCCTAGTTCAGTAGGAAGCCGAGATCAGTGGCATTGAGCTCTGCTGAGCAGAGTATATGGTAGCTAGTTTGGGAGCATGTGAGGCACTATGGTTAAGGAAGTTACTTTTGGGCTTGTTCAGGGAGGAGCTATAAGCTACTGTGATTCACTGTGACAATCAGAGTTGCATCAAGCTCTTTGAGAATTCGGTGTTTCATGATCGTAGCAAGCACATCGATATCATGCATCACTTCATTCGGGGTTTTGTAAAGAGAAGAGCCATGAGTGTTGATTACATATAGACTGATGAGCAGATGGCAGACATCTTTACCAAGGCACTGAGCAGACAAAAGTTCGAGAAGTTCAGAGATCAGAGGGGGTTGAGAAACAATCCCTTCCTCGCTAAGAGGGAGTGTTGAGAATGTAGCAAGGAAGGTCTTCCATCATCATTACATCGTCCTAGGATGATGGAGGACAATGAAACTTAGGCTGAGTTGATTAATTAAATGATTTCCTAAGTCTAACTTAGGAAAAGAACTGTTGATGTGTTATAATCTTCAATTGACTTTATTGAGTACTTTTTCTAAAGTTAAAGTGAAAAATAATTTAAGTTGTGGTCTTTTAATCTTGACCATTGATCTCATCATGAGGGTGAGGGTTGATCTCAACCCTCAATCCTTTTGGAGATTAGGGTTTCACTTGCTCAATGAAGAATAAGAGAACAACTTGGCTAAGAGGGCGCATAAGGAGAAGGAGAAATCGATCTACAAAGAGATTGATAGCAGATTTGAGTGTGAGGGTTTGCAGGGAGACAGAGGAGGATTCATCAAGGAGATTGGCACACACATCTTCAGCATTTGCAGAGGACTTTATCTTAGATCTGAGGGCTGCCGGACCAGGTGACGCAACACCCACACAGTTAACCGTACGATCTTGCGCAGAGGCTTACGCAGGGGTCTCATCATGCACGTTTTGCTTCAGGGATTTGCAGAGAGGGGTCGCACAAATGTTGGGGAAGAGTTTTTCTGAGCATTCTGCTTGGTATTTGGCTGGGCCGATTTGTATTGTAAGAGAACTCTATATTTCCTTGTTGAATAATAATAAAATCTCAGATCTGCTGCACTGGTTTTCCCATCTTGGATTTTTCCGGGGACATCTGTCCAAAAAAAATTGTGTACTTGTGATGTGATTGTTGTCTACTTTACTTTCAGTTCTTGGACATTTATTTTTTGTTGTGTATTTATTTTATGGTGAAGAAAACCCTGAATAATAAATTAAAAGTAAATTAATTGGTTTAAAGTGTACTAGGTTTTTAAAAATTTCACATAGTCAAGGAACTAAATCCCATGTGTCTTTCTTCATCAAAGAATGATACTCATCAACTATAGCATTCTCACATTCAGGTTGATCATGTGTATCTGCATATGCCTTTGGATCACATGCCTTTAGTACATGTACCATTAGAACAACACAACCATGTTATTTACGACTTTTATTGAGTCATGGATATCTCCTACATAAGCTTTGTCAACTTCAATTGTCTTGGTCACCCATCTGGGAAGACAAACCCCCTTTGTTGAAGGAGTTCCTATACCAAGATCATAATTTTTGGATTGAACAAGGGTCCCAAAGATTATAGTCGATTATGTTGTGGAAGGTTGATTGTAGGTCAATTCAGGAAAAGAAGTGCATTGACCAGTTGACCACTGGCTATTTGATTGTCTTATGAAGTAGTCAGTCGATCTAGAGTTCCCTAGAATTTCCAAAGGATCAATGCTCAAGCTAGAAGAGGAATTGAACAGAGTGATCTTGAGGTCTTCTCATCAAAGACAACACTCTTTCATAGATAATCTCTTGTTTGACAGGGTCAAACACAATATAGGCCTTCAACTCTTCAGAGTAGGCCGTCATAATACAAGCATGATTCTTCGCATGTAGTTTCTTCCTTTTGTCATCCAAAATGTGAGATAATGCTATGCAAACAAAGGTTCTAAGATGTTCAACTAAGGGTTTTCTTCTGCATCATTTTTCAATTAGAGTCACATCGCATACAACTTTAGTCAGAATTAGATTTAACAAATAGTTTGAGCAATATATGGCTTTTGCCCAAAACTTAGTTGATAGACATTTAGCCTGAAGCAAACAATGTGCCATTTCTACCAAAGTTTGATTCTTTCTTTCCGCAATGCCATTATGTTGAGGTGTGTAAGGTACAAATCTATGCCAAGAGATACCATTCTCTAACAAGTACTTTACAAAATCCTTGCCTACATATTCTTCTTCATTGTCTGAACTTAAGCATTTCATAGGTTGATCGGATTGCTTTTCAACTGATGCCCTAAATTTTGCATCCTGCATTTGCATATGTACATATCTTACATCATGCTAATATAGTCTTGCATTTTCTTGTATATATTGCATTTCATTTGTATATAATGCATACATGTTAGGAACTTACAATCGATCATTGTATATTATTATCATGTATAAGCATAGTGAAATTTTTTCTTTTCAACATGATTTCGGTTTATTACTAACCCCGGTGGATCACATCCACTGGCCGATACTTCTAAAGGGTTTTGTTGTTTGAAGTGGGTGCATGATTGCAGGTCTTGGACAACCAAATATGGTGAGGTTCTCATGCACTCTATGGTGATCACATGTCCCCATGTTGGATCCAGATGTTACCCCCCCATGCCTAGGGGTAACTAGAGGAGATCATGTCTCATGGCCCGCAATGGAGACAATGATCCCGACCATGATGATGATCAACATGTCCACAGATGGTAGCCTAACAACCCACCTCATATGCCTCTTACAACTACAAATCAACCAAGCTAATCACATCTAGATAACTCAGTGTATGGGAGATGGTAAGCCAACGTCACCATGAGGTATGTTAGTCCTTCTTTCATGCAAAGTGTTGTGCTTAATTTGTTGAGCATATGGGTGAGGATCATTGGTTTAAGTTGGATAATGGATCACTGGTTTGAGAAATTGTGTTTGTTGCTTTGTTTCACCTTGGTGGTCAACTTCTGTTCCCTAGTCCCGTGTTGTCACCGCCTAGGGAAAAGGGGTACTATTGGGGGGCCCTCACAAGGGTAATGTTCCATTCCCACCATACTTAACACTTTCCATCCTGGAGCTTCTCATAATGTACTAAACTTCGGTAATGGGTCATGGTCCATTCTCTCATGAGAAAAAGGGGCTGAAGGCCCAAAGGTTGATGCAACTGCTATATGTATGTTATGTAAAAAATGATAAAGACCACCTATAAAAGCCACATGCTAGCTTGAGCTCTACCCCCTCTAATGGTAATAGCCCCTTGTTCTAATGCACTGAATGCWCAATCATAAGAGGACTATAGCCAAGTAAGAAAATGAAAGAATAAAGGCTTGAAACCTATAAAGGGGACTTGTAGATAAAGAAATGGGTATCAAAAGGTAATTAAGGGGTTTGAAATGCAAAAAGTACCGAGGAAAGGGTATCTCAAGTAACAAGCGCTCCCTCTACAGAGCAGTGTTTTAAAAACCGTCAAACCAGAACCGGAACCGACAGGTTTGACTGGTTAGAAGGTGGACCGGTTCGAACTGGTAGAAAAACCGAACCGACCGATCGATTTATGATTGAACCGGCCGGTTCCGTCATAAACCGACCAGTTCGGTTCTGTTTTTCTCAAGGACGCCCGCGGATGCCAAATTTTTTTTGTTTTTTTGTTTTTTTTAAACCCTTTACCCTCTTAAACCCTAACAACATGCTATAAAGGCACAAAAACCCCCTCTAAGAGCCTCACACCTCTCTCATTCATCATTTGGGAGCATTTGGAAGCATTTTGGAGCTTTTGGGTTTTGGAGCAGCATTGATTCTTGAGGAACAGCCTTGAGGAGCTTATTGGGCAAGTGTTTTGGGCAGTTTGTGGTGGATTTGGCATCTCAACTAGGAGGCTATAGTTCATCTTCAAGTTTGGAGGAGTTTGGAGGAGACTCTAGAGGTATGTTGAACAATTTCCACTCATTTTTTTTCCATCTTGAGAGTTGAATGATGAATCT
>JASDQU010104151.1:600627-654924 GCA_032191745.1 Picea mariana | reverse complement strand
TGACCAGAGGACACTGCCTTGGCGTGGTGAACAGAGCTGACAGTGTTACCCACTGGTATCTTCACAGAAATGATAAGGCTGGCTCATGATGAGACCTCCTTTCCCTTGGCCATGCAACCAAAGGTCACTGCCCTGGCGTGGTGACCAGATGATGGCAATGTCATACTGCTGGATACCTACGAACCTAATGGGCCAGCTCGTGATGAGACCTCCCATCCTCTTGGTTAGGTCTTGTTTTATTATTTTTCTTAGGGTCCCCTTAGTTTCTTATTGAGAGGCCTTTTATTGCCTTCTCGGGAATCCCCTGGGCGAAGCATCTCTAGGTTTTATTTCCTATGGCTTTTATCTTTTACCAGCTGCTTTTACCCCCTGGGCCTTTAGCCCCTTCTTCCCACAAGACAAAGTGTAACCCTCAAAAGGTCATCCTAATGGCCGGACTAGGGGAATGGGAAAGATGTGCGGGAGATAAGATGTAAAATGATAAAATGGTGGGAGCGGACGATGGCTCTGCAAATCCCCCTTGGTGGCTAACCAAAACCCATGAATATCAGCTTCCTAAGTCACCCCACCAATTACCCCAACAATGGTCAAGTGGATTAGTGTAAAATCCAAGCAGTCATCAGAAATGAAAGGAACCTAATGCATATATAAGAGGGTTATAACGATCAAATATGACACATACCATGATACCTTGGACCAATTACCTCATGGAGCAAGAGTCCTCTCCGATGCAAGTCCAAGCCGATGGTGATGGAAGCTGCTGCTGCTCAACAAGACAAGTCTGTCGAAGACGAAGAAGGATGGGCCCTCCAGGGCCATGCTCAGGTCAATCCTACTCTCGGTACTTCATGTCTAGGACCTGCGGGCCTCGAGACATGATCTCCTAGTTATCCCTAGATATCGGGGATAACAAATCTCAACATAAAATATCTTAGTGATGTTGTCACATATATTGTGTTAATGTAGTGTGTAGCCGAGAACATCAGTGAGAATGGGAACGACAATGGAATGCGAAACATGTCTCTTGGATATTGTTTTGGTAACATAACTTGCATATGATACTATGGCACTTAATGATAATATATGCATGCAAGAAGCATAACAAATTAACTACTACATGAATTATTGTAGTACTAATCATTTAAGTCTTCTCTCCCACTCAAGAAATAATCTTTTACCTTATGGGCAGAATGGAGAAGGGGTGGTCGATTCTTGTCCATATAAATTTTCACATAATCCTTCTCTCCCACTCAGAGAAGAGTTTTCTCATTAGGGGAAGAGCATGGTTGAAACATCTCTACATAATTTTTAACTTCAAAATTTTCGTCACCCATGTTGAGATTATAGCAAGGAAGGTCTTCCATCATCATTACAACGTCCTAGCATGATGGAGGACAATGAAACTTAGGCTAAGTCGATTAATTAAATGTTTTCCTAAGTTTAACTTAGGAAAAGAACTGTTGATGTGTTATAATCTTCAATTGACTTTATTGAGTACTTTTTCTAAAGTTAAAGTGAAAAATAATTTAAGTTGTGGTCTTTTAATCTTGACCATTGATCTCATCACGAGGGTGAGGGTTGATCTCAGCCCTCATTCCTTTTGGAGATTAGGGTTTCACTTGCTCAATGAAGAATAAATAGATCGGATGGGCTAAGAGGGCGCACAAGGAGGAGAGATCGATCTACAGAGAGATTGATTGTAGATTTGAGTGTGAGGGTTTGCAGGGAGGCAGAGGAGGACTCATCAAGCAGATTGGCACACACATCTTCAACATTTGCGGAGGACTTTATCTATGATCTGAGGGTTGCCATACCAAGTGATGTGACACCCACGCAGATAGTCGTACGATATTGCATAGAGGATTACGTAGGGGTCTCATCAAGCACGTTTTGGTTTAGGGATTTGCAGAGAGGGGCCTTACAATTGTTGGGGAGGAGTTTGGTTGAGCATTTTGCTTGGTATTTGGCTGGGCCGATTTGTACTGTAAGAGAACTCTATATTTGCTTGCTGATTAATAATAAAATCTTAGATCTGCTGCACTGGTTTTCCCACCTTGGGTTTTTCCGGGGACTATTGTCCAAAAATAAGTGTGTACTTGTGATGTGATTGCTGTATACTTTTACTTTCAGTTCCTGGTAGTTTATTTCCGCTGTGTATTTAACTTACTGTGAAGAAAAACCTTGAATAATCAGTTAAAAATTAATTTGATTGGTTTAAACTGTAAAGTGTACTGGGTTTAGAATTTTCACATGGTATCAGATTAAGATTGTTAAAGAGGCAGTATCACAAGTGGGTTTTCAAGATCCAACAAAAATATGAAGTTTCAGGCACAAATCTAAGGCAACTGTCATCTTCCCTTGTGCCTAGGGTTTCTGCATAAAAAGAAAAGCAGAGGTAGGGTTTGAACCATGAGGGTTTGAACATAACACTTTCAGAAAATGGCCATGAGTTTGAGGGTGGAAGACAGGTTACAAGGGGCTCATAATTACCTCACCTGGAAAGAAAGGACGACATTGATATTTGAAGTCAATGATGTGTCAGAGCATGTCAGTGAGAAGGCAACAACTCCAATAGGTCTGGCTGAATTGGTCATCTGGAAGAAAGGTGAGGCTAAGGCCAAGAGCCTAATTCTTGATGGGATAAAGGACCATGTGGTCCCACATCTTTCAGGAAAAGAAAAGGCAAAAGACATGTGGAAAGCCTTAAGTGACCTCTACCAAAACAAAAATGAGAACGGAGTGATGGCTCTGCGCAAACAACTGCATGGAACCAAGATGGCCAAAGGTGAGGGTCTAATACCTTATCTTACCAGGATAACTCAAATTAGAGATGAACTTGCAACAATGGGAGAAAAGACTGAAGATCTTGAGCTGGTGCGTATTGCACTAGATGGCTTTACTAAGTCATGGGACGTTCTTGTCCGTGGTGTGGTAGCTTGGGAGAAGCTCCTTGATTGGCAGCGATTGTGGGATGATTTTGTGTAGGAAGAGATTAGAATTGGTCAAGCAGGACCATCATCTTCAACTCATGCAGAGGAGGAGGAAGGATTGGCCCTTGCAGGCAAAGCAAAGGGAAAGAAGAAGAGGAAATATGGAAAGAAAAACATTGACTTCTCAAAAGTCAAGCGTTTCCATTATCACAAGATGGGGCACTTTGCATCACAGTGTCCAGAGAGAAAGAAGAAGAAGCCATAGATGGCAACTTCAACAACAGTGGATGAGTTTGCCAAGTCATTTGAGGAGGATTTTTGCTTCATAGCCTGTATATCTAGTACAACTGTTTCAAACATGTGGTTTGTAGACAGTGGTGCATCTTGTCATATGATAGGATGCAAAGAGTGGTTTACTAGGCTATAGGAGGGAGGCGTAAATCTAGTCATTGAGTTAGGGGATGACATGTGCTATAAGGCGCAAGGAGTTGGCACAGTCCCATTTCAGAGGGAGTCTGGGAAACCAATCCGTTTCAGTGATGTTTTATATGTTCCAGGGTTGATGAAGAACCTCATCTTAGTCTCTACTCTCGAGGATAAGGGATATGAGGTCACTTTTTGTACAGGAAAGGTGTTCATCAGACCTGGTGGGTCAGGTGAGAAGATGGACAAAATGATTGGGGTTTGAGAGGAGAAGGTCTACAGGTTACAGGTTCAGCCAGGGAGAGCATTAGCGAGTTTCACCACAGATATAGGTGAGTTGTGGCACAGGAGGATGACACACATTCATTTTGATGCATTGGGGCACCTGAGGGAGGCAGTCACTGGATTGCCTAAGATTACAGCTGAGAGACATGACCCTTGCAAGGGTTGTGCGTTGGGCAAGTATGCCCGGAAATGCTTTCCATCTAGCGAGCACAGGTCCAAGGGAGTACTGGATCTGATACACTCTGACGTATGTAGGCCGATGAGTGTGGAGTCAGTGAGTGGCTCCAGATACTTTGTCTTGTTTATTGATGACTACTCCAGGAAGACCTAGATTTACATTCTAAAGACCAAGGATGAGGTCTTTGGGAGGTTTCAGGAGTTTAGAGCTCTGGTAGAAAACCAGACTGGGAGGAAGATTCAGGTCTTAAGATTGGATAATGGGGGAGAGTACACCTCCAAGGAGTTCGAGGATTATTGCACAACAATGGGGATTAAGAAGGAACTCACTATTCCTTACAATCCTCAACAGAATGGAGTGGACGGGAGAAAGAATAGGACTGTGGTTGGAGCAACACGAGCTATGATTCATGATCAGGGACTGCCATTGTTCTTATGGGCAAAGGCAAGTAGTGCTGCATTATATTTGCAGAATAGGAGTCCCCACAGTTTTGGGGAAGCGGACACCTGAGGAGACATTTTCAGGTACTAGGCTAGTTGTGAGTCATATTCGCATCTGGGGCAGTGTATGTTACTGTCATGTCCCTTCAGAGAAGAGGACAAAGCGAGACCCTACATCGGTAAAGGGGTCACTTGTTGGTTACAGTGAGGCTTCCAAAGCCTACAGGATCTATGTGCCTGCATGCAGGAAGGTTATTGTGTGTATAGATGTGCAGTTCGAGGAGGAACTTGCATTGAGGAGATCGAAGGATTTACCAACAAGTGTAGAGAACCAGCAAGGACAGAGCACAGGAGTCCAGGAGTAGGAGGCACAAAGTTAGAAGACATGATCACAGGAGAAGACATAGGATACAGGTGTCCAGAGGGATAGAAATAGAACATAAAACTACTCCAAAGATTGATAAAATCACAATGAACAGTTCAGAAAATGACAAATCAGATTGCAAATTTCACAAGATACCAACAAGAAACAAGGTTAGAAAACAAACACTCAAATTCTTTATTGATAGGCTTGCAAGAGGGTTGGTTGCGACATAATTGGCGAGTCCACAACCGGTACAATGATCACTTTTCTCAAAGAAGAGTCACTAGACTAAGAGAGAGAGAGAGAGGAATGAGAAAGAAACACTATGCTCGTTGCTGCAATATCCAACCAATAACCAATGAAGACCATCCAATATATAGGAGAGGAGTGTGAAGAAAATAGGAGTTAATGCGCATGAGGGATTAAGTGTGAGTGAGAAATTTAAGAATTAATGTGCATGAGGGAATAAGTGTGAGTAATGCGCATGCATGATTACTCCCCTTTCTTCCTCTTTTATTCCCCTCCTCATGCACCTTATCTCCCCCTTAAATGTCTCCCCATTCCTTATTTCTTTGCGCATTTATTCCACTCATGCATCCTCCCGTCTTTTCTCTCCTTACTCCCTTATTCCTTGTCCTAATCCTTTGTTTCCTAGAGCAAATCTCCCTATTTCTTAGCACTTTTTTCCATAGAGCACATTACTCCTTCACCATGTGCCTTGTTCTTCTCTTCTGTAGTGTGCATGGATCCCTAATCTTTTCTCTTCTTCAATTAACTCAAGTTGCGTGGAGGTCAACTACACTCATCTTCCGATATCCAATAGTTACACAGAAGCACATGGTCTTCTTTCTCTAATGTGTCTTGCATGAGGGAAGCTATTTTTGAGAGATGCGCGTTCTTGGATCTATATATTGAAGGTCTCTGCATTGCTTCTTGGTTGGATTTCAACAACAACAACATATTTTCTCATTCTCTCTCACTTCTATTCTCTAGCTTCTATTTCTTTGTGCAAGTGTCATTACTATAACGATTTTTGTATTTGTCTTCATGGTGCAACTAGCCTTTTGGCAAACACATGAATAAAACTTTGTTATGCTCGTATCAAGCGCTTGAAGATTGTTGGTATTGTGTTGAATTTTATGCATTTGTTAGAAGTTTTTAGCTTGTTATCTTGGTGTTATTCAACCATTTAATTGCGCTTCTTTTTTCATTTTCTCCATACTTCTTAAAGCTAACGCTGCAGGGATACTACCACTTCATTTTAAACTATACAAATAACTTCTTTGGTAGCTTAATCGCTAGCCAGAGGTCATCTTGTGTGGATATTTTTGGGTTTATTTTGCAGATTTACAGGGAAGATAGCACATATTTAGATAGGGACATCCCTCGAGGGTGGCACACACCAACCCAAACGAAGAGGTGGTCTTGTCAGTGGCACTTAGGGCATCTTCTCCTATAGTTGCATAGATTTCTAGCTTGTTGTTTCATAAATTATTCATGTTATCGCACGAGTTGTAGGTTGGGAAAAGCCCGACCCAACTACCAAATGGTGACAACTTAGAGAACACCTACCCACTGTCACCTTAGGCATGTATTCCCGTCACTTTAGAGATAAAAGGATCACCTCAATGGGGGAATCCTGATGACCCTAGGAGGAAATGAGACGGAAAGTGGAATGATGGAAGTGTAGTCCCTATAGGTCAAGATATTAAGCATGGAGAGGCTTGAGAAAGAGTCTTGGTGTAATGTTCCTGACTTGGCTGGTCTGGGAAACACTGCTAATCTGATATGTCTATTGTAGATAATTCATTGTTACAACATATAAATGATCATATAGATAGTAAATGAGACAAAAGACTGCAAATCTTATATTATGATATCTCTATGAGTACAATGCCGAATGCGGTTGAGTAAAATAAATCACTCAGCTAGATCAAATGTCAAAAGGGATCTTAGCCGGAATACAATAGAGACTAAAACAATAATACCCGATACTAGAAGGATGCTGTGGAATGCAATGGATGAGATGGAGATCTGCTGCAGGCTACGACAGCTCATACGACAACTACTGCAAGTTTGGAAAGTTCTCCCTGGTAGCTAAACCTCTTAGAATTGCCTGGAAACTTTCCCAAATAGTGTGCCCTGCTCTACCTCTCCGTCCTGGTGACTGTCCGGTCCTCTACTGGTGTGTTTGGACCCCGGATGGGAATGCACCCCTCTGCTATTGGAAAACTGCGCCCTAGCGATTCCACCAGTGGAATCGAATGGTAAGTGTCTCAAATTGATCGCTCTGGCCTACTGTGAAATGGGTTGGAAGGGTTTCCCTGGATTTGATCTGATGATTGCTCGGAACCACGAATGTGTCCTCCCCAAGTGTCGCACTCCGAATGTCTGGAAAATGCGCCCTTGATGATTCCTCCATCTGAATCTGACGAGAAACAAGGCAAAATATGCGTATGGCTTGCCTCTCAAATGGGTCAGAGGGGAATCTCTGAACTCTCCCTAGATGGGACAAAGTGATCCACTAAACCACCTCAGAAGTTGCGCCCTCTCCCTGAACAAGTGCGCTCCTGTTGCTGAATCCTGTAGAACTGTTGCTGAAGAATGATGGAAGACATGTGTGATCTCCCTGGTGACTAGGGTGTGTCTCTCAACACCAAAATCAACCACTGGTGTATTCCTCCTGGAATCCATTGAGCTACCTCTCCTGAGATGCGCCTTTCTCCTCAATGACAAGTCAAAATCTGGATAATGATGAACTAGGTCGCTGTACCTTCTCTTATAGCTGCTTGAAACCCTAATTCATTGTCGACTTCTAATTTTAGCTCATTTGTTCTATTTTTAGCTCAAGTTGGCTTAAAAGCGCTTTTAGCCACTTTTAGCTCAATGTCACTTTCCGATTATAACACCTTTGACTGGAATGACCTCTAGTAACCCTGTTTACCCCTTTCTAGCCCTGGCTATAGTCTAACGGGGTTGTTTAGACCATTAAGCCTCCTCTCTGGAGCTCCTATTTGGAAAGGGACATTACAGTCCTCCCTTACCAAAATTGCTTGTCCTCAAGCAATACCAATCTAGGGTGCTGCAACACCAGCTCGCTCTCCCAAGTAGCATCATCTACTGGAAGCCCTCTCCATCTGATCAAACACTCTCTGATGACCATGCTCCTCAGTTTCTGTTTTTGGAACTCCAATACCTCCTCCAGAACCAACTCCAACTGTCCCACCTCGTCCAATGGGGGAAGCTCCTCTGATGTGCTGATGAATTGTCCCACTTCCTTCTTGAGGCAAGATATGTGGAACACGTTATTAATCTTGCTCCCCTCTGGAAGCTCTAGCTCATAGGCAACCTCGGCTACCCGACGCATCATCGTGTAAGGTCCATAAAATCTAGGCTTGAGATTCTCGACCCCACTCTTCTTCAGAGATGACTGTCTGTAAGGTTGGAGTCTCAAGAAAACCAAATCCCCAACCTCAAAGCTGCGCTCTATCCTGTGCCTGTCCGCACTCATCTTCTACCGATTTTGTGCTGTCTGCAGGTTCTCTTTTAGCAATTTGAGAATCTCCTGACTCTCTGTGATCCAATCCTTGGCCTTGGGAGCTCTACTCTCCTCGAAAACCAAGTCTATCAAAGTGGGAGCATCATACCCGTACAATGCTCGGAAGGGTGTCATACCAATGGACGTGTGGAACGTGGTGTTGTAACAATGCTCTCCTAAATGCAGCCACTTGACCCATGTTCTCGCTGTCCACCCACATAGTTCCTCAAATACCCTTCAACCCACTTGTTGACGATCTCGGTTTGCCCATCTATTTGAGGGTGATAGCTAGTGCTGGGTGTCAACTCGGTCCCCACCAATCTAAACAACTCCCTCCAGAATGTCCCAATAAACCGACTGTCCCTGTCGCTGATGATGTTCCTCGGCAACCCATGAAGTATGAAGACCTCTTTGAAGAATAACTTGGCTACCTGAACTGCGCTGTACTCTGTCGGTATGGCATGGAAGTGAGCAAACTTGGTCAATCTGTCGACCACTACATAGATGCAGTCCTTACCCTCGACCTTGGGTAGGCCTGTGATGAAGTCCATCGATATGCTCTCCCATTTATGCTCTGGAATGGGAAGTGGCTGAAGTAGCCCTGCTGGAAGCGTATGCTCTAACTTGTTCTGCTGGCAAGTCACACACTCACTGATGTATCGCATAACATCCTGTTTGAGGCCCTTCCATGAGAGCCTCACTCTCATTTGCTTGTAGGTTTTGAAAAACCCCTGATGGTCTACTAGTGGTGAATCATGAACTGCTGCGAGGATCTTCTTTTTGAGCCCTAAATCTGGTACCAAGTAGACTCTCTCCTTGTAGAATATAACATCGTCAATGACCCTGTACCTATCATCTTGAATCTGTGCATCCAGAATTTCGCAAGCGAACTGGTTCTTGGAATATTTCACTAACAAGTGGGATTTCCAATCCGTTGAAGTCTCCATCAAGGAACATGCCGCAGGTCTCCTAGATAACGCATCGGCCTTGTTATCGCACAGTTTGTAGCAAAGATAAAAGCTTGAGGTTTGAAGGTCAAACTGGCGTAACAAGAACCAATCCCATCCAATGTCACCACAATGGGATGGTTCTTTCTCTTTAGGGAGGTGAGGCCCAGGGGAGACGTCCCCGGTGACCTGGGGTTTTGAGAAGGCAAGAGGATTAAAAAACAAGGATAGATTCCCCCCTCACAAGTCACCACCAAGCAGATATTCTCGGCTAAACAACCAATAATAAAGTAAAACCCCCAAAGATATACCTGCCTGAGACAAAGCAACAACAAATGATATATGCAAGCTAATTCAATGGGTTAGTACTTCATATAAATGTGACTATCTGATGAACATATAAGCAATTTTAGCAATAAAAATTGTCACTTCACCAATAAATATCGGAGCAATATGGCATTCAAAGTAATAAATCAACACTTCATTTAATTTATGCCTTTAATCATCATTCAATTGCCTATGAAAGAAAACCTTTACTGCACAAAGGTGTTAAAAGCTAAAGATGACGACAACATATAGGGTTAGCAGGTTAGTTAAGGCTAGGGTTAGTGTAGTTAGGGTTTCATTCAAGAGTTTGAAAGTAGTTTAATTCACTTCAACGCAAGAGGTTTCTTAGGATCAGTGCCTTAGGGGTTAATGGAGTCAAAAGTGAAAGATGCAAGAGATGAAGGGTCAAAGAATAAAAAGAGGCTAAGGACTAGAGGATTAAGCCTCGAGGTGTTGCTAAAGCAAGGCCTCAAGGACACAAACCCTAGGGGAGAGAGGCTCACCTTGGTGTAGGAGAAGTAGGCCTCGGTGCTCTCTCCTCCTTCCTTAACTCGATGGCAAGGATGACTAGCTCTAAAAGGATAGCATAAAACTAAGACAAGAGGGTTTGAGAAACAAAGTGTTGCTAGAGCAAGGCTTGTACAACAAACCCTAGAAAAATCGACCCAAAGTGTAGAAGACCTAGGCTTTGAGGCTTCTCCTTCTTCTTAGCTTAAGAAAGTAAAACGACTAGCATATGGAGAGGGGGAAAAGGGTGTAGCTAAGGCTAGGCTCAATCCTCTTCAGCATGAAAGAGAAGAGTGTTGCTATGGCAAGGCTCTCTCTCATTTCAACAAATAAAATGGCTAGAAATCTTGATGGGGACATGAGACAAGGACCTAAAATGTGTGCTTGTCCCCTAGGGTTTATTCAACAAATTATAACCATAAATGCAAGAGAAATAAAACTACAACCATTCATTCAAGAAGTTTTGCAGAAATTTACTTACATTTAACCAAGAAATCAAGTAGTAAACCCTAGTTGTAACACCTTCCACCAAGATAAATGCCAAAAATGCCAAGAAAAATCTTCCTTCAACAAGTGCGCCTCACTAAATCAGCCAAAACCCTAGAATAGGGTGCAAATTTCAGACCTCACCAAGTGGTGAGTGAGAGATGATGAAAAAATGAAGGTAAAAATCCTTCATTTATACTGTATCAATGACCTAATTTACTTTTAGGTCATAAAAAGGCCGACAAGGCCAAAATATTGAAAATTATATTGTTTTACATTAAATGACAAATTAAAACCCTAATCAAGCAACATAAGGACGTCATCCCCTTTCTAGGGTGACGTTAGCCCCTACTAGGGAAAATGCAGCTCCCAGGAGCAAAACTTTAGCCCCCCTTGGGCTTCTCCAAGCTACCACACATGCCAAATGCCCTGTCCATCTGCCAAAACGTCCATGAAGCAAGGATGACATCATGGACCTCATGGGTGATGTCCTAGGCCTTCCAAGGCCAACGTTCCACTAAAAATGGGTCAACCCACTAGGTCAAGCTGTGCGAGGGTGCCTCTGGTGGAATGTCCTCCTCTTCTCCGGTGCAAAGCCCCTGATATATCTCTGTCCTGTCTTTGTCCCTTGATGGGGTCTCAGCATCCATCTGATGGGCTCTTCAGCCCCATGGAGGTCCGAACTGATCATCTCCCCATGTGTACCGGTCCAAATGGTACTTGTCCGTCGGGCATGGTCCTGCACATCAAAAGCTACGCCCTCCATGGGCTCATCAGTCACAAGGATCATAGCAATGCCAATCACATCTCATCATCAATATTATTAAACATGTGCATAAAATCCCTAATACATCAGTTAACAACTCAAAGACGTTACGCAAGCCTACAATACAAGTCTGGAGAAAAGGACAAGGCGTCCTATTGGGCTAGTGTCCACAGAAGAAGGAAATTTCCTGGAAGAAACCTCATCCAAGCCATGTAAGTGGGTGATGTGGTCAGGGGATGTCCAAACATGTGGGTGTAGTGAGGGCCAAGGATGCAAAAATGTTACCTGTGGGTGCCTTTGTAGAAGGCAAGCTGTACCTGTCATGGATGCATTTTTTCCAAGCCCATTATTGCCTGTTATTCTTCATTCTTTTATTCTTTTATCTTTTATTGCTTTTTGTTCAAGAGCTAATCAGGGGACACTGCCCTGGCATGGTGACCAGTGGTGACAGCGTTACCCACAAGTATTTTCACAGAAATGAGAAGGCTGGCTCGTGATGAGACCGCTTTTCCCTTGGCCATGCAACCAAGAGTCACTGCTCTGGCATGGTGACCAGCTAATGGCAATGTCATACTATTAGATACCCATGGACCTAATAGGCTGGCTTGTGATGAGACCCCCTATCCTCTGGTTAGGCCTTGTTTTATTATTTTTTCGGGTCCCTCTTGTTTATTGCTAAGAAGCTTTTTATTGCTTTCTCGGGGATTCCGGGGCAAAGCATCTCGAGGTTTTATTTTTAGGCTTTTATCTTTTACCAGCTTGGTTTTTCCTTCTGGGTCTTTAGCCCCTTCTTCCCATGAGATAATGTGCAATCTTGAAAATAGGTCAACCCAATGTCTGGACAAGTGGAATGGGATAGGTGAGCGGGAAACAAGATGGAAAAGTGGTGCCATGATGGGAGCAGACGATGGCTTTTAGAAATCCCCCTAGTGGCAAACCAAAATCTACAGACACAGGCTTGCTAGGGCACCCTGTCAATCCCCCCAAACATGGTTAAGCGGGCAAGTGTAAGATCCAAGCAGTTGTTAGAAATAAAAGGAATCAGATGCATACATTCAATGGTTTTGATGATCAAAGTGACACATACCATGATACTCGGACCAATTACCTCATGGAGCAAGAACCTTCTTTGACACAGGACCAAGCTGATGGTGATGGATGCTGCTGCTGACAAGATAAAGATGTTGGAAGAAAGAAAAGGTGGGCCCTCCAGGGCCAAGCTAAAGTCAATCCTGCTCTCGGTACTCCATGTCTAGGACCAGTGGGCCTTGAGACATGATCTCCTAGTTATCCCTGAAAGTGGGGGATAACATTCCACAATGTTCTTCTTCCCCTTGACATACTCTATGTCGAAGTCAAATGCCTATACCTTCGTCACCCATTTCTGTTGGCGCTCATTGAGGTCCTTCTGCTCAAGGAAATACTTCAAGCTGTTGTGATCTGTTTTGACCACGAATTTGCTGCCCACCAAATATTGTTTGAATTTGGTCAAGGCATGCATGATTGCCAACATTTCCTTGTCATAGATGGAGTACAACCTCTCAGGTTGAATGAGCTTCCTTCTCTCAAATACAATGGGGTGTCCTCCCTGCATCAAAACTGCCCCAATACCCTTGCCGGATGCATCACACTCTAATACAAATGGCAGAGTGAAGTCTGATAATGCTAACACTGGACATGTGCCCATGACTTCCTTCATGTGATCAAAGGATTTCTGTGACTCATCGGTCCAGATGAAAGCCCCATGCTTGGTGAGATCCGTCAGTGGTGCTCCAAGCTGAGAAAAACCTCTGAGAAACTGCCTGTAATAGCTGCATAACCCGAAGAAGCTCCTCAACTTTGTCACATTCCTGGGCATTGGCCAATCCAGAATGGCCTTGATATTCTTCTGGTGTACTTGCACCCCCCGTGCACTGATGATGTGGCCCAAGTAAAGTAGCTCAGTCATATCGAACTCACACTTGGACTCTTTGGCGTATAGTGACTGCGCCTCCATGATGCTCAATACCTCATCCAAGTGCCTCATATGCTCCTTCCATGTCTTGCTGTAGACCAAGATGTCGTTGAAGAAAACCAAGATTGATTTCCTCAACTGATCCCTGAATATGTGGTTCATGCAAGACTGAAATGTAGCTGGTGCATTGGTTAGCCCAGATGGCATAACTAGGAACTTGAAATATCCAAACTGATACCGAAATACTGTCTTCTCTATGTCCTACTCTCCGATGCTGATCTGATGATACCCAGAGTGTAGAACAATCTTCGAGAAGAAAACTACCCCATTCAGTTCATCCATCAACTCGTCAATGCGAGGGATAGGATACCGGTTCTTGATGTTTTTTCTGTTCAAGGCTCGATAATCAATGCACATCCTCATACCATCCTTCTTCAGAACTAAGACAACTGAAGAAGCGAATGGACTACTGCTAGGATTGATGTGTCCCATCATCGCTAACAATTCCTTAATTGCTTTCTCTACCTCATCCTTGAATCTCCTAGGATGATGATAGGATAGGTTTTGCCCCCTCCTCCAACTCAATGGTGTGCTTAAACCCCCTGTCAAGTGGTCTCCCTGGTGGAATCGACCCAAAAACCTGCTGATATCGTCCCAACAAGTTCATGATCTCTGTCTGATACTGTTGTCGACCCTCTGAATCCTTCCGCGTAGTGATCAAGCACTCTGTGGCATATGCTACCTCCCCATGTCTGAATATCCTCTCCATCCTCTTGGCCGAAACTGTCCTGGGTGCTCTTGTTGACATGCCTCTCAGAACAACCTTCTTCCTGCCACTGTCTCTAAACCCTATCTCCAAGGTTTGCTAGTTGGTGGTGATTTTTCCAAGGTGATCATCTGTTGGACTCCCAATACCACATCGGTGTCAGATAGGTCAACCACATAAAATATGTCTCTCACTGTGTAGTTGCCTAAGTTTATCTCCAAGTCCGGAACTCTGTCTAGACACTCCACTGTATGGCCATCTGCTACTGCAACATCAAACCCCTCTAACTCCTCAGTTCGAAGTGCCCCGTCTCGATACTAATGAAGCATCAATGAAGTTGTGGGTGGCCCCACCATCTATCAGGGCGATTTTTTGCTGTCCTTGAATAGTCCCTTTGATCCGGAGGGTATCATACCTGGGAACACCAGAAAGGGTCGCTATGACTCCTCCCTTTGCTGGTTTCTGTCTGTTAGCCTGCTCATGAGGCTGTGGCACTATCGGTGGGTGAGTCCCTACCGGTGTCGGTGGTCTACGTGGATGCTGCTCCTCTGCCCGTGCTGGTTTCTCCTCTGAGCTAGTGGATCCACTATCATGCTCCTCCTCGTCACTGTCCACACTGTCTGCTGCCACCTCTATATAATGAATCTCTCCCTTGCCCATGCACCTGTGGCATGGGACCCAAGGGTCTTTGTAGGTGAAGCAAAGCTTCTTCCTCATAGGCTCTCGCCTCGTCTCATCATCCAAATTCTCCTTGCCCTTCCATTCTCTTTGGAATGGCTTCCTGTCTCGGTCGCTCTGTGGTATGAAGGGTTTGGAAAAGGGTTTAGTCTTTGGCATTGAGTCTGCCAAATCTCGGGTGCGTAAGATGGCATCCTGCAAAGTGTGAGGTCTGTATGCCTTCACCCATCATCTCAAGGGTTCTGTGAGCCCTTCTGTGAATAACATGATTAGCTTGGGCTCAGATATATCTGTCATTGCCACTGCCACTTGTTGAAACTCTATGATGAATGCCTCTGCTGTGCCAATTTGTCTCAACTGGGCTAGATCACTGAAATGGATCCTTGGGTCCCTCCTGTCAAACCTGTCCATGAGTCTCTCTGTGCACTCCCTGTAGGAGGTGATGTGACTGTGTCCCAACGTCACTAGTCCATGATGCCACCACTCGTGTGCCTCACCCTCCAAGTGTAGGGTAGCAAAGCTGATGGCTTCTGTCTCGGTCATCTGGTTGAACTTGTATTACATGTCAAGCTTTTGTACCCAAGCTCTGGCTGTGCATTTGGACGATCCGTCAAAAGAGGGTATAGTGAGTTTACCCATTTTTCAGATGAAATCAATGTTATGTCCCTGCTGCTGCTGCTGTCCTCTTCGAGGCTCTCTGGGGCGATTCCTGAGTCTGAGTCCACAATATTGAACCAGGGTCATGTCCTGATGGAAGTCACGGTCCATTGTTGCATACTCCCTCCTATACTCTGCAATGTCCTCCGCCTGAGTGGGCGACCTCTATGTTATTGGCTACTGTGTTGTCGCTGGGGGTGCCCTCTGGAAACTGGGGAACAATGGCCTGGGAATCCTACTCGAAGAGGTATATGTGCGAGTAGGTGTTTGGGGTCTACTGCTAGCCCCTGAGTTCCCCTGTGCTGCATGTGGGGCTTGTGTGCCCGGGGTGCCCACTATAGCCAATCTATCAGCCATCTATGCCAACGACTGAGTCATGGCATGCTGATTGACTACCGGATTACTGAGTACTTGCATGAAGGATGCCTCTGGTTCCATGGGGGCCTTACCACTGCCCTCTGGTCTCTCATATCTGTCTCCTAACATCCTCTTTGCCTCATGCTCAGCCTCATGCTCAGCCTCACGCTCTGCCCTTCTCTTTGCTTCTCTGTGTGCCTCTTCCTCTTCCTCTGAGCTGGGAGGGAAAGGGGAAAAATCAGGTCTAGGTCTTCTTTTCTTGCGTCTATTGTAAGTGACATATTCTTCACCTATGTGCTCACGTCCCTTTGGGTCCTCTGCTGCACGCATCGTCTTTAGTCGCAGGCTGGCAGGACCAAAGCTTTGATACCACTATAATGTTCCTGACTTGGCTAGTTTGGGAAATACTGCTAATCTGATATGTCTACTGTAGATAATTCATTGTTACAACATATAAATGATCATATAGTTAGTAAATGAGACAAAAGACTGCAAATCTTATATTATGATATCTCTGTGAGTACAATGCTGAATGCGGCTGAGTAAAATAAATCACTCGGTTAGATCAAATGACAAAAGGGATCTTAGTCGAAATACAATAGCGACTAAAACAATAATACCCGATACTAGAAGGATGTTGTGGAATGCAATGGATTAGGTGGAGATTTGCTGCAGGCTACGACATCTCATATGACAACTGTTGCAAGTTTGGAAAGTTTGCCCTGGTGGCTAAACCTCTCGAAATTGCCTGGACATTGTCCCAAATAGTGCGCCTTGCTCTACTTCTCAGTCTTGGTGACTATTCGGTCCTCTACTGGTGTGTTTGGACCCCGGATGGATCCCCCTGGGGGAATGCGCCCCTCTGCTACTGGAAAACTGTGCCCTAGTGATTCCATTGGCGGAATCGGCTGGCAAGTGTCTCAAACTGATCGCCCTGGTCTACTGTGAAATGGGTCGGAAGGGTTTCCCTGGATCTGATTTGATGATCGCTCGGGAACCCCGAATGTGTCCTCCCCAAGTGTCGCACTCCCAATGTTCGAAAAATGGGCCCCATATGATTCCTCCGTCGAAATTTGACGAGAAATCAGGCCAAAGATGCGTATGTCTTGCCTCTTAAATGGGTCGGAGGGGAATCTCTGAACTCTACCTGGATGGGACAAGTCGATCTACTAAACCTCCTTAGAAGTTGCGCCCTCTCCCTGAACAAGTGTGCCCATGCTGCTGAAGAATGATGGAAGACCTGTGTGATCTCACCCAGTGACTAGGGTGTGTCTCTCAACACCGAAATCAACCACTGGTGTATTCCTCCTGGAATCCACTGAGCTACCACTCCTGAGATGCGCCTTTCTCCTCAATGACAAGTCAAAATCTGCATAATTATGAATTAGGTTGCTGTACCTTCTCTTATAGCTGCCCGAAACCCTAATTCGCTGTTGACTTCTAATTTTAGCTCATCTGTTCTATTTTTAGCTCAAGTTTGCTTAAAAGCGCTTTTAGCCACTTTTAGCTCAATGTCACACTTTCTGATTATAACACCTTTGACTGGAATGACCTCTAGTAACTGTTATCCCCTAGCCTAGGGATAACTAAGCAAATTATGTCTCGAGGCCCACATGTCCTAGACATGGAGTATTGAGAGCCAGATTGACTTGAGCCTGGCCCTGGAGGGCCCATCCTTCTTCTTCTTCAGCGCCTCCACCTTGTCAGCAACAACAACATCCATCCCATTGACCTGGTCTTCAGCAGCAGTGGGTCTTGTTCCATGAGGTAATGAGTCCGGGTATCATGGTATGTGTCACTCTGATTCTCAAAACATTTGAATATGTGCATTTAATTCTTTTACTTCTAACGTGTGCTTGGACCTTATGCCTTTCCACTTGTCCACACTTGGGGGGAACGACATGATGCCCTAGTAAGATGGTTCCCATAGGGTTTGATTTTCCATCGGGCGGGGTTCATGAAAGGTCATCGCCCGTTCCCACCATACTTACCACTTTTCATCTTTTTCCCTCTCATCCATCCCATACACTGGTTCAGGCATTGGGTTTGCTAAGCAACCAAAGGGTTGTACCTTACTTTGTGGGAGGAAGGGGCTAAAGGCCCAGAGGGTAAAAGTAGTTGGCAAAAGATAAAATCCAAAAGAATGAAACCTTCAGATGCTTCGCCCAAGGATCGCCGAGAAAGCAATAAAAGACTTCTCAGCAAGAAATAGAGGGACCCGTAAAAATAATAAAATCAAGACCTAGTTGGAGGATAGGGGGTCTCATCACGAGCCATCCTATTAGGTCCATGGGCATGTAAGCGGTATGACACTACCATTCAGCTGGTCACCACTCCAGGGTAGTGGCTCTTGGTGGCATAGCCAAGAGAAAGGGGGTCTCATCACGAGCCAATTTTCTCATCTCCGTGAAATGCTTGTGGGTAACATCGTCACCACTGGTCACCACGCCATGGCAGTGTCCCCTAACTAGTCTCTTGAAAGAAAAAGCAATAAGATAAAAAGATAAAAGGCATGAATGGGCTTGGAAACATTTGCATCCATGACAAGGTGCAACTCGCCCTCTTCAGAGGCACCCACAAGTAAGCCATACATTCCCTTGCCTTCACTGCACCCATTGCTCAGACATCCCTAACCATCTCACCCACTTACATGGCCTGGATTTGTCTACACCCGGAAACATCCCACATTCAATGAGAACTAGCCTAATAGGACATCCTAGCGTCCTCGCTAAACCTGGCTTGTAGAATAGCATAACGTCTTTGAGCACTTGTCTGGGAAAGGGGGTTTCATGCACATGTTTAAATAACTTGATTATTAGATGTGATTGACATTGCTATGATCCCTGTGACTTATGAGCCCACGAAGGGCGTACTTGTTGTTGTTGTAGGGCCACACTCGACAGACAGGTACACATGGGGAGATGATTAGTTTAGACCTCCATAGGGCTAAAAGCCCACCAGATGGATGCTAAGACCCCAACCAGGGGCAGAGACAAAACAGAGGTTTGCACTGGAGAGAGAGGAGGACGTTCCACCAGAGACAACCTGGTAGGCTTGGACCCAGGGGGTCTTGCCCTTCTCACTATGATGTAGGCCTTGGAAGGCCCATGACATCACCCATGTGACCCATGATGTCACTTAGCGTTTTGGACACTTTGGAGGCAGTTGTGTGCCAAGTGGCACGTGTGGTTTGATCCAGAGGCCCAAGGAGGCCTAACGTTTTGCTCCTGGAGGCCAATGTTGCCCTAAAAAGGCCTAACGCCACCCTAAAAGGGCACGGTGTCACCGTTTCTGCTTGATTTAGGGTTTATTTATGTCATTTAATGTAAAAGCTGGATGTTACATGTAATTGGCAATGTCGGCCTTTTTGACCTAATTCTGGTCATTAAAACTGTATAAATAAGGGTTTTTACCCTTGTATTTTGGATTTCACTCACACTTAGTGAGGTCTGAAATTTGCGCCCTACTTAGGGTTTATGACTGAAATTTAGTGCACACTTGTTGGAGGAGGCTAATCTTGGACTATTTTGGCAATTTTCTTGGTGGAAGTGTTCAACTAGGGTTTATGCTTGATGATTCTTGATGAATGTATGTGAAATTTCTGCAATTCTTCTTCATTGAATGGTTATAGTCATGTTTATTTTGCATTTACATTAAGATTAAGAAATTGCTTGCTTAAAACCCTAGGAAGCCTAGCACATGTTATTGTTCTAGCTTTAAGAGCTTTTATCTACTAGATTTTGCGAAGAAGCCGATTTCCTTGAAGCTATTGCTAAGGGCCTTGCCATTGCAACACCCTAACACTTATTGCTTCATCTTAGCCGTCATTTGCTTCATCTTTGAGTTAAAGAGGGAGGAAAATTTACTAAGGCCTAGGGTTACCTACACCTTAGTAGTTATTTCCCCCCTAGGGTTTGGAAGTTGAAGCCTTGGCTTACCAACACTTCAACTATCAATCTCTCTTGTCTTTGGCTCTCCTACTATCATCATTTTCCTTCAACATTTGCTGCCACTTAATAGACTCCATTTGCCCTAAAGGCACTAATCTAAGATTTCTTACTGAGTGATTGACCAAAACAACCATCGAAACCTACACCTTAAGCCTTCTACTAACTACTTCTAACATTAGAATTACCTAACCTACTAACTTTATTGCTGCTGTTACTAAAGTAAGCTACAACCATATTTTGCAGCATTAAAAGCTTCTAAAAGCGATTGAAAAAGTTGATTAATGCATTGCCTTACTTGCTTCTGATAAATGCTAGTGTTATGATGTTAATGATTGATTATTCTTGGTCATTTTGAAGCTATTCTAAGGCACTTATTGTGAAGTATGATCTTATAAATGTTGCTGCTATAAATTTCTGTTTACTTCATTATTATATCAACCAATTGCTTTTATTGAGAAAGTCTGTGATTTTATGAAGTGCTAACGACAAGTTGTACTTGCAAAATATATAGTTTCTTGTTGCTTTGTTTCGGGCAGGTACATCTTGATATTTCATCACTTCATTGGTTATAACCCTGGGACTTTCTGATCAATGGTGACTTGTTAGAGGGGACCTTTTAATAGACATCTTGACCTTGCCTTCTCAAACCCCCAGGTCACTGGCGACATCTCCCCGCTTTATAATGTCCTAGTTCTCCTTCCAATATTCGTGATTGTATTTCTTAATTATCTTGATATTCTTCCATAATAGATGATTTTTAAATGTTTCTTCAATCCTATTTAGAAAAAATCCTTTTTACTCTTCCTTTCTTGAAAATTGACTTTTTTATTTTTTATTTTATTTTTTTAATATTATATATTATCTTGATAAAGAATCTCACAAAATTATCAGCTTCAATAATATCTTCAATAATCCCTTTTTTAATATCCCTTTTGTTCTGGTTTTTGTAATAAAGGGTCACTTTGAAAGCCAACTCTTCCAAATTATTATTGGAACACTTTATAATAATAACCAACTCTTCCAAATTATTATTGGAACACTTTATAATAATTTATATAAATATAAATATAATTTATATTTATATAAATATATATGTAACTTTTTTTTAATTAACCAAATAACCTCTACTTATACTTTTTCTTCTTTTAGACTTTATAAAAAGTACCTTTTATTCACTTAGTCACCTTTTTTTTTAACTTGGAATGAGCCTTTTTCTGACTTTAAATTTTTTTAAATCGTTTTTAATTCCTCTTTAATATATCTTTGACTTTTTCAAAAATTATTCTTTAAATTATAAGATATAAAATACTCTTTCTAATAGCCTTTTCACCTTATAATTACACCTTCAATAATATTTTTTTTAATATCTTTTCACTTTATTTATTTTTCAAACCAATCACTTTTTAATAATATTACTCAAAGTCCCTTTGGTGTATATATTTTAAATTAAAGAGCTTTAATATCTTTTCACTTTTAATAATATTTTTTTTAATATCTTTTCACTTTATTTATTTTTCAAACCAATCACTTTTTAATAATATTACTCAAAGTATATTTTAAATTAAAGAGCTTTAACTTTTTCTTATACTTCCCTTATAACATATACTTCACCTTTATTTTATAATTTAACCCTTTTATTGATGTTTTTTTATCAAATATGATTAACTTTTTACCTCATTAAAAGAGCCATAACCCTTTTATAAAAATTATTATTTTTTTTCAATTATTTTTTTTTTAATCTTAAAAGTAATTTAATACTTTCACCTTGACCTAGGCGAATAAGGATTGAGTAAACTTTAAATAATCCATTGACTTTATTTTTTTTTCACTTATGATATGGTTATGTGACTATTATGTACTTTTGGACTGCCCATTACTTTTGAATTTTTATCTTATTTGAAACCTTAATCTTTAATTTATAATAATTGTTTGCAATATCCCCAATAGTCACGACCCGTGGTTTAATGTTGCACTCATTGAATTCTGGATTCACTATTCCGATTTAATAGTATTTGTTGCAGCGATGATAGAGACAATAGCGGTACGGAAACAAAGTACAGACGACAGATGTACGATCCTGTATGGCTCCAATCATATGGTGGCTGCAATCTGTTTGGCTGCTGTAATTTGTACGACAATTTTTCTGCAATTGAATGTGCCTCTTGGTACGGTGTCGTACGACCGAATTTATATTGGCAATTGTTGTACAGACAGATTGACGAGTGGAAAAATACAAAAGATGGATGTGCAGTTTTCAATAAAATGGATGGCTGTATTGTCAAACAATTACTGTCAAAATAGTACGGATTGGATTGGCTATTGAATGCAGATTGTACGGGTGTCGATTACTATTAATTGCAGAAAAGTACGGACTGTACTGGTACAGTGAATGTGTATAGATTTTTTCTTCTTTTATTTATTTTTGGCAAGTGAATGATCTTTTTATATATACTTTTAATTTTTTCTTCTTATCAATTCTGATTATGTTCTTAGATTTACAGTGGAATTCCTTCAGCAAAATTCTGAGAATGGCCAAAAGCTGGATCAGACGGGATCCGGTAAAAGTATGGCCAAAGGCCTAGCTTTGGTCAAAGACTGAAGTTCTTAAGAACTTTGAAAATTTGAATGGCCAAAGGCCTGGTTGGTGGTCAAAGACCAAATTTCTTAGAGAAACTCTGAAACGTTTTTGTGTGGCTAAAAGTTGGTTCAGATAAGGTCTGATAAAAACTTAGTGGCCAAAGGCCGGGATCAGAAAAACGAAGCTCTGATACCAAATGAGACGAACAAAGTTCGCTCACACAAGAATTATCCAAAATACTTGGAATATAACAAAGTAATCCATATAGGACTGCAAATAATAAATGAATAGATAAGATAAGATATGATTACAATTGAGAATGAGGGCTCGTTTATATACCCACACAGGGGTGCCCTTAACCAATAGTCATGTCTTTTGAGACATGTCCTTTCATTATTAATAATTATTATTTATTAATTAATTATTATGTTATGAATATCTATTTATATGTATATTTATGTTCATAACACCTGGGCCTTCAACCCTAAATAGAAAGAGGAATTTTATTGAGGTGACAGTGTTAGAATAACCTCAAGTTATGCCAATTTGCTTTCCATTTACCTTTCCTTTGATCAAAGTACAAATTGTGTGATAATAGTAACCATGTTTACCCCTTTTTGCCCTGGCTATAGTCTAATGGGGCTGTTTAGACCATTAAGCCTCCTTTGGAGCTCCTATTTGGAAAGGGACATTACACTTGGTGGTAGCCAAAAGTTGCCAAGAGATAAGAGTACTTGTAAAGAGTGATGTACCTACTCGAGACACAAGAACAAGCCAAATATATGCGTATAATGTTAAGTAGACAGGGAAGTTAAGCTTGCTGTCCCTAATTGCAGCAGTAAACAAAAGTATATATCAACAACAAAAAGATAGTAAGAGATGCAAAATAAAGTTGCTTAAAGCTTAGTGCAAGGTACAAGAGACAAGCTAGTGAATTGACTAGTTTAGCTCAATAAGATAGCATAAAACTATAGCAACAATGTAAGGTTGTTGTAAACAAGTTTTGTAGAAATAATTATCAGCCTTATGGATGTAATAAACAAGTTATTACAACATATAAATCAAGCATCAAAATTGAAGAAAACTGAGGTACTAGGAGGCTGCCAACTAAGGTATGTCTTTGACCTTGAGATTGGCTCTGACCTTCAGTAACTTTCTGCCCATAGTAATTGTAGGTTAAGTGTTCTTTGAGGTTCCCTTGAAAGTGTTTTCGTAACCCAAAGTTAGCATATGCAATATAACTCAAAACAAGTAACACTCCTCTAGATCTTAACAACACAAGTAAGCTGATCTACACTCTAAGCATGCATGAAATGAACACATGTAATTTTGGTCAACATGACCCTAGATAAACCCCCCCGGGGAAAACCAGTTTGGAATGGAAATATATATAAGTGGTGTTGAAAGCATGAGATATAACAAGAAATACAATATCATGGAACCTGTATACAAAGCAAGATCCTCTCGAGACTTGCCAAAGGAACCAAGAATAAATGTGCCTAAGACTAGTGCGCCTCTTCCTCTTGTTTCCAAATCCACTGAAGTGAAGCACCCTTGACCTTGGATGCTCTGAAGAAGAATCCCTTGCACACAAATGTGCTCTTGTGTGCTACCTCTCCACTGAACAAACAGATCCGACTTCCTCCAACTGTAACTCCTCCCTGCTAGGTGTGCGCCCTCCTCCAAGCAAGTGTGATTACCACTAAATAATAGGGTCCCTAGCTCCCATAGATCCTCCATGAATAGAAGCGCCCAAGCTGCCCTCTTCCAATGCCTCCAACCTCATGGTCATGCTCGTCCTCAAGCTCTCCAAGTGAAGATAAGAGTGAATGAGCCTCCTTAGGCCTCTTGCGCCCTCCATGAGAAAATCATAAGGAAACCTAATAGTGAATGGCTAGGATCAATCCAAGCCATTCCTAATCAATGGTTGAGATAATCCCACAATAATCTCAACTCAAAACCCACTTTGGGTTAAGTTCTCTTAGTTTACTTTATGGCCCTCAATTCACCCACAAAGTGAATTAATAGTCACTTTAGGCTAAAATGACCAAATTTCACTTTTGACTTAAATCTCCCAAGTCAAGGTGAAATTAGACATTAAGTACAAAGTACAAGAGTACCAACATCTCCCTCTTATGGTTAGAGGCTCCAAACCACAAGGGAACCACTTCTTGAGGTACACTAAAACTCAACAAAAACTTGCCAACAATCGATCCAAAAAGTGCGTTAGCATTAGTAGATTAATGTGGCAAACTTTCAACAACTTTCCACGGTTGAGTAGTAAGTTATAAATGAAAAAGTATTAGGGTTTTTGCAGCCGTAATGGATGTAGATGAAAAGTTATAACAACAACTATAAATACTTAGCACATTGAGACGACCTAGTGGCAATGACAAGCCTAGAACATCAAGAAGAGATTGCAATCTGAACAAGTTGATTATCTCGTGTTTTCACGTATCCCAATGTAACAATTTTGTTTCTCCAATGCAAATTGAAAATGATTAGTGCGTTAACTATTGGGTTATGGAGTCAAAGAATGAGTCAACTATACTACTTCCTTGGGGGTGTAAACCCTTTTACTCCCCAAGGCATGTAAAGCTAATTAGGAAGTGCTAGGAGGGTGTAAGCCCTTTTACTTCTCCTAACACTACCTTAAGCAACAAATTATTTCCAAGAAAAATATTGATGCGCGTAGTGGGGTTGTATGCCCTTATACTCCCCAAGAAATCCAACTAGTTAACCTTGCAACCAAGAGAAAGAGACCATAACAAGATAAAACCCTCCACCTAGAGCAAGAACTAACAAGAAAAACTTCTACTTTACTAAGAAGTATCCACCAATATGTAAGAGAAATACTTCACAAGAGGTAGTGCACCACTTCTTTCCACCAATAGAAAAGAGCACTATAACAAGTGCAAATGAGAGAGAAAATGCCCAAGAATAGTGGAAATTTCAGCCAAGTACTTCTCACAATGGGAGAGTTATGTTATGAAATGAGATTCAAATGTTCTCTATTTATACAAAATGTCTTAAACATTGTTTGTCCACATAAGTTAGGGTAAGCACAAAATAAGGGGGCAACAACCCTTGTTTTGCCCCTTTACACAACTAATATTATTTAATTTTTACCTTTGTACATGAAAACAAACCCTAAAACATGATGTCAGCCTCTAAGGGTGACGTTTTGACCCTTTGAGCAAGTCGTTGGGGTGGAATGTTGAGGTCTTTGGGGCTCATGAAGCCTCCCTCTCAAGCGCTATAGCCTCCTCAAGTCTCCTCCTACCAAAACATACCAAGTGTCAAGTAGCAACTCCATCACCACCAAACCCTAGGCCGTCTATGACGTCAAACCTCAAGAGAGTGAAGTTTTTCCTCCAAAAGCAAAAGTTTGAGTGATAGTGACTAGGTTAGGTCCTCCATGATGCAATGCAAGCTTCCAAAGGCATGTCTCTGTGATCTGGTGTGTGGGCCCTTGGCATCCAACTTGTGGGCTTGAAGCCCCATGTTGAGGAAAAGGTATGGAAAACCTTACTCAAGCATTTTAAGATCTTGCCAGGCTAAGACAAGATAGTTGAGAATGTACCCGGGGTTTATAGCCTAAAAAATAATCGCTTAATCCACAAGTATTAAGTACAAAGGATCAAGGCTGGTTTTTATGTTTTATATAAAACAATGCAAAAGAAATAAACTTAAACAAAGTTACATGAATGTGTACAGAAATTACACACATGTGTACATGGAGATAAACGCAAAAGAATGAGCTAAATCATTAAAACACATGTGTGAGACTGAAATAATAATATGATTTTTTCATTTATTTCATTCTGAGATACAAAACTGAGTTCTCTTTACAAACCCCTGCGAGGGTAGGGACCAAAGTCATATTTAGAAGCCTTTGATGGGCACCATACAAAAAGACTCTAACAACAAGAAGAAAACTGAAGCTAAAGATTTGGATGAACTTGCCACAAAATGTTGTCACTTGACTCTACAAGATATTCTTTATCAGTCATGAAATTCAATTCATAAACAAACAAGAATACGGATACTGCCAAAGATAAATCATACACCTTTAAAACAAGCTGCTGAAATATGTGATTCAATTTTTTGAATCTCGCTGCCTTCACTAAGACCCTGTTGTCATCAAGAGGGTTAAGCCTTCTAGTAAACTCAAAATGAATGAAAGTTGAAAGTATCTCACTAGTATAGAGAAAACCTTATGGCTGTAGATCTCCTTCTATTCTCTCCCCCTTGTTTCTTCATCTCATTGAGTTTTTATTCCTTCTCAATAAGTTATGGTAGTTCAACTACCTTTATTTAGTTAAGCCAAATTAGCTTAACTAATTAGTTCAGACAAATAATAAGAGTATATATAAATAAGGGTCTAATTAATAATAACTAAATAGGTGGGACCCCTTGTGACTCCCAATTATTTCCTTTTAATAGTCATTAAACATGAAATATACAACTCAATCATTTGATTCAAATATCCTCCTTGTAACTCTTGTGCTCATTTTTATAATCAAATATTTAAATATCAACAAAATATAGTATGACCATATCCAAAATAACATTATATCCATGTTGTCCCAAAAAAAACTGCCTAAATTTATGCTTGCTGTCCAAAACTTTGTCAAAGTAAAAATAGTGTCTTCTACATAAAAATAACATTTATCATCATCAAAAACCATATTTACTGTGAGAGGCATTTGGCCTCTTTTCACTACTGTCCCCTTTTGATTTTTTTGTGGCAGCCTTTGGTTGGTTGGAACCTTGAGGCTGAACTACACCGATAACATGAGAACAATCATCCTTAAGATGAAGGCGGGAGGAAACAGATTTGGAAGACTCTTTGGATGAGTTGAAGGGAGTGGCTACTCCTTTTCCTTTGTCCTGCACATGCTTGAGAATATCGGTTTTCAACCTCTTACTAGCATGAGATGACTGCAAGGGTGAAACAACATGATCAGCTTGGGCAATTTGATTCTTTTGTGGTGGCAGAGGGGGTAATGGCAAATAAGCAGTAGGCCAACCGTGATGATGAACAACGAGCTGGTGGAAAATCTCTTGCCCACCATCGTTGGTAAGCGGTTTTGGTTGCATTGATACATGATGAGGGACTCAGATACCGAAAAAGTTTTGATGTGCTTGGAAGGGATGCCTTTTAGGTCGAGGCTGGAGGATACCTTGGCCTACTAGGTTGAAGAACCCAACTTGAAGAAGATGATTCAATTCTTGTGGATTGACATCGAAATGTATGGAATATCGAGGTCTCCTATGACCTCTTTGCCAATTTCCTCTTCCATTACTGCCCCTGCTGAAGAAACTCATCCTGAAGCAATGTTCCAATTAGTTATGAAAAATCTTGACAGTCCATGCATCAACTCTACCTAAATAAAATTAAAGGTTGGCTCTATCATTCACAATAGAAGCACATGCAATCAATCCATTCATCATACTACTCAATTCAACAATTAATTGCTATTGAACATGGAATGATAGGGTTATTAGGAAGGTGAGGGGTTTATAATGAGAGAAAAGTGGTAGCATGGACGAGAACCACCAACGGATACTGTTCAAGCAAACACATGTGCAACTTCCATAAAAACAATATTTCCATTTCCAAATTTCAAAAGCCAGTCCCTTCCTTTTCCTTATTTTAAAATGCAATTCAAAATAACAGAACAAGGAATTAAAGTGAATTTGGGAAGATGGTGGGCTTTTAAGGAGCGAAAAGTGGTATAATGAACGGGAAATGAGATGGATATTATTCCATTATATGTAATAACATTCGTTCTTTAAAATATTACATCCTCAATTTCCAAAGAAAACATTTTTAACTGTAAGCAATCTCAAGGTTCAAAACACAACAACTTCCATATCAAACCCAAAACATAACTCCAGGACTATGAAACTCAACCATTTAATTTCCATTTTTTCTTCATATATGTTTGATTGAACAACAACACAATTTATAGACAGACTATTCACAATTCCAATAGACAACGACCATATAATCATTTACATCAACCAATTTTAATTGCTTTACAATGGACTGGGTTCAAGACCCTTTATTCTATTAGCTAGTCACCTTTTCTTTTTTCTAAAAATCAAACGACTCCAAACATCACTGAGCCAAAACCATATAACCAATTTCTTTCCACTGTGCAATTTGATTGCTTTTTATTTGCATAATTCTTTTTTATACGATAGACCACCAACATAATCATTCCAACAATTAATACCAGACTACATCAAGTGCATAATGGAGCGTAACATAAGCCAACACTCTTCAACATACGAGACTGGTATCATCACTTTCAGTAAGCTATGTGACAGGCTGGGTTCGAAACCCTGGTGCTATTTCATTTATTCACTATACAGCCTTCAAAAGAATCGAGCAAAACCCCCGTAGGTAGCCAACCAATGAACCAAGGTTCAATGCAAGTAACAAATCTCTCTATTGTTGTGTCAACACATTATCATTTCAAAACCCAAGTTCGAGTTTGCAACAGTCACGACAAGGGAGAACGGGGTCTGAACAATCAGGTGGGTGAGACAATTCCGCAAGTGGGGTTTGTAACATGAAACCACAACCTCCATCAATTTTACAACAAGGTTTGACACAATCGCTTCCAAGGTGGATGGCAAGTAAAAACCCGACTTGACATACATTCAAAACTGTGGAATGGCAACTCGATAGGGACACAAACCTCTCATGAATAGAGCGGGAGGTAAAAATAACTACATTAAAAGAACCCATAACCCGACTGTCTCTTTTGTTTACCATGAAAGGGCCTCCCGAATTCTACCACGAGACATGGGTGGAAACAAAACAAATTTGCCATAAATTCTATCAACAACAAGGAGCAATAATAACCAGTCATCCACCCTAGGCACAACCATAACCGAATAACTTCAACATGAAGGAGCATTAAACAAATTCCAATTTGCAACATTCGAAACGCCAACCAATATCATTTGCATAGACATAGTATACATTCAACCACTATATCTTTTAGAAAGAAAACACTCTGCATACGAATTCTAAGAGCCAACACAGAGATTCTATCCAAAGCAAGGTTATAATGATGAATGGAAGGGCGTGAGTTACCGTACTTGTGAGGAAAGCATCGAAAAACACAAAGACTACCGGTATTCTCCCAACAATTGAGCAAAACGGAGGCAAACTAACCAGAGCAACCAAAAATGCATGACAAGGTGAGGGTGGTAAGCTCGAGGTGGGGCAAGAACGATGTGTAGTAAATGCATGTCGCTTCTCCACCCTCTCATTAATTGCAATTAACCACAACTAGGATGGAGCGCATCCAAACTTTCATTAATGCATTAATCAACCATATTCAAATCCAACATGTCACTTCCATTTTGCCAAATTGAAACGAAAACCCTCCTATACCATAGTTTTATACCAACACCATAACATAATATGTCCAATATTCATTTCTAACAAGCTCCAAATTGCAAGAATCAAATTGACCTCAAAACATTTGCATAAACCATAACTATTGTCCACCAAACATAACCAATACCATAACACAATATGCCATGAATGCAATATGTCATAACCAATTTGTGTGTGTGTTGAAGTTTGAGTTTTAACCATAGATGTATAGCAATCATAACCAAAGTGCTTGTCACTTCAAAACTTGCCTTTGACTTTTAAATTGCGCCCTTATCATCATTAATTGCATGCGAAAACTTGTTCGAATTCCTGTATTTTTCTCAAACTGTAATATGCTTCATAAGGTTGTTATGTGTGCAATTCGGAGAAGCGTTTCTTTTTCACCATGATTTAAACAAGGGGGGCCCACCTATCTAATATATTATTTTGTATATGTATATAAATAATAAGGCATTGCAACACATTTGCAGGCAAGAGTATTACGTTGCGCTTCTGGGTGTCAACATACTGGCGATTCCACAGTGAAATATGTTTCTAACAGATTCAAAACTCAGACCAATAGAAGTAGATGATAGAAAACCCGTTGAAAAGAATAGTTATTCAACAACGAGAAAAAGTTGGTTTAAGGGAAATAATGAGATGGGATTTTGGGAATAACTTATGGAAAGTAGTACGTATGAGGGGGTTTGGTCTTGTATGCATAACATTTGAACAATATGTAACATATAATATTTTTTAAAGTTTCAAGGAGAATGCTTTTGATATGCTCTTTGGATCTCAGGATGGAGGGAATAAAGGGATAGCAGAAACAGGGAAGAGGACAAAATCAACTATCCTACAACAGTGTTGAAAGCAAAAAACAATTTCAGCGATGTCTGAAAGGAGGACATCGTGACAGCCGTGTGTATCTTATTTTCTGTTGATCAACAATATTTACAGAATGACATTATTATGGCAAAACTGATCCAGACTTTATTTCTGATAATCACGAAAACAAAACAACAAAAATTGAAAATTCAATAAACCAAAGTAAAAAGAAAACAGTAAAACAAAAGACTATATACAACAGTCAATTTTTTACAAGCATTTAACGATCAAGCTGGTTCCACATAATGTTTCAAGTGGGAACCATTAGTACTGTATGAGAACAACTGCTCTTCCAAATCCTTTAGGAGATATGAGTTTGCACCTAGGATAAAAGTGATTTTGAAAGGCCCTAGCCATAGTTTTTGGAACTTAGAGTGTCTTCCTCTCTTAGCATGGGATGAGTCCCATAGTAGGACTTTCTCATCAATCTTGAATTCAACAGCTTTCGCTCGTCTGTTAAAATACTTTTTCATAGTTTGTTGTCTTCTTTTCATGTTCTTTAAGGCAAAATTCCTTTGTTCTTCTAGAGCTAACAATGCATTTATCCTTTGGGGAACATTGGAAGAATTTAATTCTTCGATATGTAACATCAACCGTAAAGAGGAAAGCTCCATCACAGTAGGCAGAATAGTTGCTTGACCATATACGAGCTGAAAGAGAGTACATCCTGTGCTTGCCTTGGTGGTTGTGCGATTTGCCGAGAGAGCGTAAGTGAAGTGTGTGCCACTGGCGAGGTTTATCCTCTATGGTCCTCTTAATGATCCTAACCAAATTCTTGTTAGTGGACTCGGTTTGTTCATATCCTTGGGGGTAATAAGCAGATGAAGTGAAATGTTTGACCCCTAATTTAACCAGAAATTGAGTCAATTTTGCAGAAATGAGGGCTAGGCCATTGTCCGTAACGATCTCTAATGGAATGCTAAATCTGGAAAAGATATTAGTATCTAGGAAAGAAATTACATGTTCATCCTGTGCGTGTCTAAGAGGGACAACCTCGGTCCACTTAGTAAAGTAATCAGTGGCTGTCAAAATAAAAATATGCCCTGCGAAAGATGGAGGATTGATAGGACCAAGAAAGTCTAGGCCCCATTTAGAAAAAGGGAAATCCGGGAGGACAAGTTGTAAAGGCATGGCAGGAAGACGTTCTTTCCCAGCGAATTTTTGACACTTGTCGCAAGATCTTGCGAATTTATAGGAATCTCGAAATATTGAAGGCCAATAGTAACCATTTCTTATGATTTTAAAGGCAATAGCTTTAGTAGAAAAATGGCCACCAATGTGGATGACAAAAACTAATGATCCATGAATTTCGTGTAATAATTTTTGTGCTTTTTCATCATTCACACATCGAAGTAACAAATCATCAGCAGACCTTCTAAACAAAAGGTCTCCTAAAATGATATATCTGGAAGATTCGAGGCAAAGTCTCCTTCTTTGGTGAGGATCTAAGTTATCTGGGCATTTTTGATGTTGCAAGTAATACACCAGATTTCTATACCAAGGACGCTCAGCTATAGAAAGATTTTGATTTTCAATATAGAAAAGAGCTAAAAGAGAATTATCTTGATCATCAAGTTCTTCACTTGGTTCAGAATGCTGAGCTAAGTGAAGGGCTAAGTCTCGTCCCTTGATCGTTTTTGAAGTCATGATGGTTAAATCATGCTCCTGAATTTTGGCAAGCCAATGTGCAAGTTTTCCTGAAAGATAAGTTTGTGAGAGAAGAAACTTGATAGCATGCAAAGGGACTCTTACCTGCGTATGTTTGCCTAAAATAAAGTGATGAAATTTTTCTATAGCCTTAACAAGAGAAAAAACATGTTTTTCAATATAAGAGTACTTGATTTCATCATCTAATAAAGTCTGGCTCATGTAAGCTACATGTTTTTCATTGTTTTGGTCATCGCTTTGTAAGAAGATAGCATAAATTGCTTCCTTGGTGGCATTGGTATATATGATAAAATTTTTCTTAAAATCCGGTTTGGCCAGAACCGGTGTGGAACTGATTGCTTTCTCCATTCTAAGGAAAGCATTTTCATTGTCATTTGTCCAAGAGAAACAATGATCTTGTTTCAGAAGAGTATGAATTGGTTTAACCATGACAGTAAAATCAGGAACAAACCTACAGACAAAATTGATAATGCCCATGAAAGCTTGAAATTCTTTCTTGGAGGTGGGGGCAGGAAGGTTTAGAATCACAGTAATTCTTTCGGGATCAATGCTTATTCCTGAATCAGAAACAATATGACTGAGGAGCTTTCCCTTCGTGACACCAAAAATAGATTTGGAAGGATTTAAAGAAATGCCAAATTTTCTGCAATGCATGAGAACTTTTCTAAGATGACCAAAATGATCCAACCGATTCTTTGAATAGACAGCCAAATCATCAAGATAAACTTAGATAATTTTACCGATCAAATCGTCAGAAGCTATTTGCATAGCTCTTTGAAAAGTGGCACCTGCATTAGACAAGCCAAAAGGCATGCGTTCATAAGCAAATGTGCCCCAGCATGTAGTAAAGGTGGTTTTATACCTATCAGTCATTTTCACCTTGATTTGATTATACCTAAAAATACCATCGAGTAAGGACATCATTTGTGACCCTGCAACCTGTTGTAAAATCATTTCCATATTAGGGAGAGGAAAATGATCTTTGACACTCGCTCTGTTCAATGCGCAGAAATTGACACATAATTTGATCTGACCAGTAGTCTTCCGAACAGGGATCAGATTTGAAACCCACTCATAATACTTAACTGGAAAGATTATACCAACTTTCAATAACTTTTCCAACTCTTTCCTAATAGTAGCTTCGAGTGCAGGGTTAATAGGTCTTTGTTTTTGCCTAACTGGTTTTACCCCTTGATAGGAATGGCATGCTGTAAGAGAGCAGGATCAAAACCACGAAGATCCTTGAATGACCATGCAAAAACATCTTGAAATTCATGGAGTAACTCAGTGAATTTCACCTTTTCTTCATCAGAACATTGGACACCTAGTTTATTGATCTTTGGAGATTCGAGTGTTCCAAGGTTCAAGGAAATGGTATAACCCACTTTCCTTTTCAACTCCTCTTCCTTATGTGTCTCTTTGTTGCCTACATCACTCGACGAAAATGAACTTTCGAGAGGAGTCAAGCCTTTAGGAAATCTGTCATCTTCAATAGATATGATTTCTTTAGGCTTAAATGGTTCATTTTGTATGAAAGAAAAAATGCCTTCATCATTCAAGAAAACTTGCCATGACTCTACATTATCAGGGATGTGAGGACGATATAGAGATTGGAACGTACAATCTATTAGCTTTTTAGCTCAGGAGGTACTCCGCATGTTTTGTCTTGTATGTGGATGTTACCTCATGTTTACACTACCAAGCACTTAACTTTGTAATGAGTTTTTATAAAGTTGTTTTAAGTGGTTCTTTTATTAAAGTGACTTTTTTAATAAAGTGTACCTTCTAATTTTAAAGTGACTTTATTTTCATAAAACACTTATGTAATAAAGTGAAATTACTTTAATATTTCAAGTGATTCATTTTGGAGGGAATGGATCATGACCCTTGATCTTGAAAAAGACAAGATCTAATCTTGGCCTTTGGATTTAGGGCTGAGGAAGGTAAAAAGACACTTTGGAAGGAAAATGTCATTTTCAGATTTATAAAATAATGCATTGGGTAGTGTGCAAGACATGTTGAGAATACATCGAGAGGAGATTGAGAGATTTTCTGAGTATGCTTGAGAGAGGAAAGTGAGAAGCAAAGAAGGCACGTTTTCCAAGGAGCTAGGGCACAAATCCCAATTTTTTATTTATTTATTTTTTATTTCTGTGATTTTTGGGCCGAATTATTTTTCTACTGTGGGAGGCTGTACGGTACGGATCCGTACAATTCCGTACAACCGTACGGATTTGGCATGGAAATCGAGACAGATTTGGGCATGGTTTTCGAGGCGAATTTCAGATTTTTACTTGTTTCTGGGCCGTACAGAACAATTTGTACAATTGAATGTGGGCACGGAAAATGAGGTACGAAAGATGCCATACAATAGTATGGATTTGGCACGAAAAACGAGGCAGAATTTATTGGCACTGTTTTGGTGCTGTGAGGTATTTCTCTTGGATGGAAATGTGGTTTTGCTGCTGTAATGTACTTTCCTGGAAGCTGAATAATATCTCTCTCTCTCTCTCTCTCTCGTTGGGTTTCCCCACATTGGGGTTGTTAACTGCCTATTCAACTAGGGGGTCAACTCCATGTGCCTTGAAGAGATGCTTCATCAGATGCTCATTTGTCGAAGACTATTTGGTTCTATAGGGCATTTTTGGCCCCATCACTTCTTTTTGTAATTGGAATTTCTGCACCCCTGCGTGGGCCAATAATGTAATAGGTCGGAATGGATCATAGCTAGGTCAGTTACCTTGGGATCGGTTCATTGGGAGAGTTCCTTTCACCGAGGGTTTTTTATCCTCAGGTTATCAATTTCCCTCACACTTGCAATAATTCCTCCAAAGTGGTGAAGGGCATTCTAATGGGCTTATCCTCTGGTAACTATTGTTTAGGAATGATGTAAATGACCATGCATGACATCTCAGAAAGTTTCGCGGAATTCCCTTTAGTCTAGATTAGTTTTTTTTAATTAATTAATTTTTAATTAAATTTCCTTAAGTTTGGAGGTTTAATTATTTAATTAATTAATTATTTTTGAGCAAAAATTGTAAAAACTAAGTCCTTGGACTTTTGATAGGGGTATTTGTGCTCAAAAGAAATGGAATGAGACCCCTTACACCCTTGGACCAAGTTTCAACTCAGTCGGACAACTTTTGCTATGGGTTTGTCCACCAGGAGTGTGAGTCAGTCAAAAACAACAATTTTAATTGCTAGGCCATGACATGGAAAAAATATAATTTTTGTAATAATGAGTTAAAAGGATGATGTAAAGGTGGAAAAAGATATAGAGAGGTTGCCTAATCATTTCCTAACCCACCCAACTTGATTTAACCTTTTTCTACACCCTTACCCCCTTACATCACTCAACCCTCACGCCCCCTAGGGGATTTGCGCCCCCCTTGGTGATGAAAGGTTGTAACTTAGATCTAGAAGGGGTAGTGGACCCCTCTTATGGGTGGTTTACCTTCCCTCACCCTCCACGTCACCTCCTAGCATGACTCCACTCCCCTCGCATTTATTCCTTTCCATTCCTAGCCTAAACCCTAAGTGGTGTGCCCTCCTAGAAGAGTTACGCCCCCCCTCTTGAGAAAACTCTAGAAAAATCATTTTAATGAGTTGGGGCCCCTTTTCTCATGTGGCACGCTTCTCCTAGCCTCCCACTTCCCTCTTTGCTTGATCCCAACACTCCTTCACTCATCCACCTCATGGATACATGCCTCAAACCCTAGATGGTGTGCTCCCCTTCTTGGGATCTCATCTTGTGCTTGGTGGTGGACACTTGGCATTGATCCAAGAGGGGTGAGTTTGCCTCTCCAAGTATAAATAGATCCCTCTCCTCACTCCCTCCTCACCATATCTTGAGCTATTGTTATGCTACTTGATTTTCACCACTCTCTCTCTCTCTCTTGTCCATCTTTCCATTCTTTGGCTCTTAGGGTTTTGGAGCAAGTATTTCTCCAAGATCTATTTTTGAGTAATAAAGGAGAAACATTGGAGGATATTGGAAGAGCAACAAGTATTTTTGTTCTTGCTACATATGAGGTAATATTGTGAAATTTTGGCATGGTGATTACATAGATTAGATTCTTGGGTAAAGTGTTTTGTTTGGGTAGATCTAACAACGAGTACTCTTGTAGATCTATATATGTGGGTTTGCTAGATAGGGTGCAAGTATTTCATCTTATTAGCATATTCAATCATATTATCTTCTTGTATGCATATTATCTTGTCAAGTTTTGCAGGTTTGGCTTCAAGGGTTTTATTGGGATTGCCTCAAGGAAGAGTCCTCCCTTAAATCACATACAAAATCCTTATTTCTCATTCTTTACTCATTCTTTCATTGCTGTTCACTCCATGTTATATTTCAGCTAGCCTAACATAGTAGATTGGTCACTTAAATCATCCTTTATCACAAGTTTTTAAGGAGAAAAATTTCTTCCCTAAAAACATAAATTTTTCTTCACATTGTTGGTTGTGTGTAGTTTTTCCAGTAAGCATAGCTTGCTGGTTCTTGCAGGTTTTCAACAGGTTGAGGGGGTTAAGTTGCCCAAAAATAGCCATACAACACTCCAAGACCCTTCTCTTCAAGTGGGTAACAAATCTCAACCTCTCCTTTCAATTTTCTAGCTCATTGTGCATAGATCTACTCTCTCTTGCTGATTTTTAGTTGCTCACAAGCTTGGGAGGAGGATTGGTACGGCCTACCTCCCACGTGTGAGTTTAGGGTTAGCTTTAGTTTGAAGTTTTTCCATTTTTCTTCATCTCTTAAGCTAGGACGTGGGGTTAGTGAGCATCTTGCTTTTAGTTTGTTGTGTTTGCTCTCCTCACAACCTCTTTGGCACAACAACGGTTGGCTTGTTTCCACCTTGTGCCATTGAGTGGTTTGTCTTGCTTTTCATTTCTTTTTTCAAGCTTATCTAATCTTAATAATTGCCTACACCTTGGGAGAGAAACCCCCAAAATCGTAAGGCTAGGATAAGTAATGTGTTATTGATCTCTTCATGCATTAATGGTTTAAAATATTCTAGATCTAGATCTCTTCACACACTAATCCTTGGCTTAAGCCCTTGGGGCATAATCAACTTGCTTAAATCTACTTGCATGTTATAAGCTATCTTAAGATCTATCTTGTTTACATGCTCTAATCCAACGCACTAGATGGTTAATGCTTAGATGGTTTAGCAAGTGGTTTTCTTTTCATGCTATTTCATCTTTAAGGCCACTTGCCTTCACATTAAGTTAATGTGTTGTTGATAAGTTGATAGTGTAGGCATACATCTAAGTTTCAAGCTTTGCACTTAATGCTTTCTTTCTTAAATGCCTCAATCATAAGATAGTGGTAATAAGTTTGAGCTTCTTCTCTTTCATTTGGCAAGTTGTTCTTGCCCTTGTTTCATTAACATTCTTTCATAACAAGTTTTCATTTTAATGGTGATAAACTAAATCGTTATTCAGCTTGCTCTTACATCTTTTATATGTGTTAGTGTGCTTAACTTTCATACCTAATAACACACTTTTATAAGCTGCTATAAGTTTCGGTTTTGGCATTAAATCAACAATTTAGGGCACCTAAAAGTCACCAAAACACTCTCTAATACACCTAAAAGTCTAACCAATTGATATATATTCTTAATAGACTTAATAGGGTACCTTGAACCACCATCTTCACCATCTAAAATGGGGATTGAGGAGGGAAACGGAAGGTGCTAGACCGGGGATGGTCTCACGACGCACGACGTCCTTTCTGTGGAAACTCAATTCTTAGGGCTAACCTGTGAAGCTAGGGTAGGCCTCGTTGCCTCACTTCTTGAGCATCCAGTAGTCATTTGGCAATCGAGGGAGGAGGATTTTGGTGAAGCATCTCATAAGGGTAATTAAAATCATTTCAAATCTTAAAAACCCTTAACTCACTAAGCAAGTAAACCTTGGTTTAATTTAATTCATCTTGTGGTTTAATACTTGCAACTTAATCACTTACAAGTAATACTTTGGGGTAATTAATTAAGTGCCTTAACTATTTTTGAACACTTGTGTTTTCAAAGCTTCATAATCTCTTTCTTGTGGATTATAAGTGTTGATGTTGCCATTGAGGAGCAGTCCAATAGAGTAAGTGCTATTGGGGCATGCTTAGGTTTGATGTGTTGATGATGTACATGCCTTGATATTCTTTAATTCCTGCACATCTAAACAAAACGTGGTTAGCTTGTTGTGTTGTATCATTGTGTAACTAACATTCTTTCACTTGTAAGTAGTTAACCTTTGTAATCTTATTTGTAACAAAACATCCTTTAACTTAGTCAACCCCTTGCCCAACCTTTAGGCACTAGTCTTAGTTGACTTAGGAAAAGGGCTACTTGACATAACCTTGCATTTTGCATTGCTGCTTTTGCATCATAGGTTAGACTCCCCCAAACCTTAACTAATTAAAAACAACTCCTAGAACTTAAACTCTAAATCTTATCTAGAAACTAGGGTCTACCCCCCTTGGCTTCTCTAGGAGTAAGCCTAGACGGAAGAGGTTCAAGCCAAAGTGATAGCGTGGGCTTTGAACCTAGGCATTGTGCCTCCAAGGACACACTAAGTGAGCAGGACTTGGCTCACGTTTGCAAGTGTGTATAAGGACGGCAACATGGGTTTTCTCTGGCATTTGCCTAAATTTTTGAGTGTTATGGGTTGCTGTCCATTGTGTTATTTCCGCTGCTATTTTGCTTAGCAATGTGTATTTCTGCTTATGGTAATTTTTGAATGTGGGTTTAAAGCATTTATGAAGTTTATGAAGACTGTTATCTCTAGGTTGCTAAGTGTTTGATAGAAATTTCATTTGTTGATTTTTGTCATTAAAAATCTACACAATCAGATCATTGAGGTAAACGTTGTCGAGTAGGAGATGCTGCAAACACAACTAGCCTATCAGCCATTGAGTTGAGTTCCCTCTTAACATGGGTGATGTTAAATGATAATAGATTTGAAATGAGCATCCAAACAACTTGGGTATAGCGTTTAAGCAAGTTGTTACTTGGCAAATAAATCTTATGTACAAGGTTTACCACAAGTTCAGAATCACCAAAAACTGTAAGGTGGCCACAACCAAGGTTATACGCATTTTCGATGCCTAACAGTAAGGCCTCAAACTTGGTAACATTGTTTGTGCAAGCAAATTCTAACCTATAAGAAAAATTGTGGATTTTACCTATAGGAGAATATTGGATGATGTCGGCTCCATTACCTTCGTTTGAGCATGAGCCATCGAAATGCATGTGCCACATGCCATCGTCAAAATCAATTGGTTCAAGGATAGTGTCACCCTCATCAGCAAAGATAGAGTATACTCCCAAATCTTCCTCAAGATAATTTACGTTAGGTTGGGGAACACTCTCTATATATGGTGGAATTCTTCCTTCCCTAAGGAATATAATATTCTTTTTGTTTCGAGGGACAGACAGGTGTGTTCTGTCAAGCGAAAGATATCCACCCGTTAAGGCTTGCTAGTCTCTTCCTAAAATAATTGAATAGTTGCTTATTGGCATATCAATTACTTAGATGCTGAGGTTTGTTCTTATCTTGGGGTGTGTGCAGAGAACTAAGGTTACATCCTTGATTTCACCTATAGTTGACTGCTGCAAACTGTTATAAGAGAGCATGCTTCTAGAATTTTCATTAGTGCACGATAAGCCAAGCTCTTCCATAATAATTTTTGACATTACACTTGGACCAGATCCGCCATCAATTAGGCAACAATGAGCTATTTTATCCATAATTTTTATAGAAATATAAAAAGGGGGATTTTTTATAGGGTTCCTAAAATTATTTACACCTATCTTATTTATAGTTGAATCCTCTTCTTTTGACTCTTCAAAAAGATTGGCTATGGTTGAAACTTTTTCTTCCATAAAATTCTTGAGATGCTTTTGTTTTTCTGGGACAACAACCATGTTCAAAAGAGTAGCATCAACCTTGATATTAGCCAATTGGTTAAGGATGTTATATTTAGAAGAGGGAAGAGGGGAAGACACTCCTTGATTTTTCGAAACTCTGACAACTTGTGTATCATTACTTTGAGAAGATGAGCTTGGTGTGGAAGAAGTACGAGGAGGATCATATTTACCCTTGGCTGTGTAAGTTTTGTTCCTGGTATTGATTAGCATACCATCCTTTGGTTCAACCCAATCTAGAACAATGATTGTGGTATCGGGTCTTTTGCCAAAGATCTTATCTCCGACATTTTTCTTCACTTTGCAAGTACTTTCTTCGTGATTTTCTTCAACGAAGTTACACTAACTGCGAGACATAATGGCCTTTGGCTGAAAAATATTTTCATTAGTATTCCTAAAAGGCACCGAGGAAGAAGAAGATGCCCCAGGGGCGGGCGAAGAAACACTTCCCTTTCGTTTGTAGGCTATCATCCTATTGTTCATATCTTCCATGAGTTGTAGGAGTGCAAACATATCTGTTTGCTTGACCGAGTCTCCTTTAGGGAGACCCGTTCTTTCGAGTTGCTCCTCATATTCTAGACAAGTATGAAGAGCGGAACCGAGATTGTCAATAGCCTTTTCTTCGAGTCTATGACGATAAGAAGAAGGTAGCGCATTATAATAATGCATGAAAGTAGCCTGATTTTGGGGGCGGATTTGTTCAGGGATTTGATTGTATAATTTGGTGAAGCAAAGGTTAAAAGACTTAATGGTTTTACCATCTTTATAGGCAATATTGTTGTATTCCCTTAACTGTTCAGCTGGACTCTTGGACTGTCCATAAGTGGACTTGAAGCAATAAACCAATTCTTTCCATGTGGAAAGAATTTTGGGAGGGAAATCAAAAAAATATGCCACAACTTTCCCTTTGAGGGAGTTGGCAAATAGACGCATGCAAGTGTCTTTATTGTTAGCCCCGATATTATGACAAGCATTAGAAAATGCTACTAGGTGTTCATTTGTAGTAACAGTATTATTTCCCAAAAACTTAGGTAGATACTCCTTAAACTTTGGTAATGGGTGAGTAGCAGGTGCCAGATTCAAGGGAGAAGACACATGCCATGGGGTAGTCGTAACATCTTCCTCGAACTGAAAAAGCCCATATTTCTTTATCACTTTAGTAGGATTGGTAGTGGATTGAACAAACACTTGATGACTGTATATACTACCAATTATTGACGAAGCAGAAGGTTGGGAGGAGGAGGCACCTCCGGTTCCACTACCACTACCCGCAGATGTCATGTTGAAGGTAATAGGTATGGGTGATGAAGGTGAACTAGCAGAATCACATAAAGTTCTCCTTAGAGCACGTTCTTGTGTTAATAAAACAATTTTCCTCTTTCGTATTTCAAAAATGGGAGTAGCTTCAGGGGACAACCCTCTTCTCCTTCAAGAGATGCGAGGATTTGAGGACATGAAAAAGGAAACCAAGGATTTAGGAAAAGAGAGGCTACTGCTGATTTCTGGGCTGCCTTTGCCTGGCTTCCCAACGTTCACAGATACTTATAACTCTTTCAATTACTTCCCAAGAGCATTCAAGTTCAACACGAGTACTAGCAGTTTCAAAACTAGTGTTGAATAAGGTTAAAGCAATGCTAGTTTGGTCATCAAGACCGTTTCCAATATTGGGCTTTCTTGTAATAGGTACTGTCATGGAAAAACAATCAGTCAAGGACTATTTAGACAAAACATAAAAATTTGAAGATAATCGTGAATACAATCAACCAGAGAGATATGGAAGATCTCCCCAGTATGGTCGCAAAATAAATGTTGAGGAAAAGGTATGGAAAACCTTAAGCATTTTCAGATCTTGTCGGGCTAAGACAAGATAGTTGGGAATGTCACCCAGAGTTTATAGCTCCAAAAACAATTGCTTGATCCACAAGTATTAAGTACGAAGGATCAAGGCTGGTTTTTATGTGTTATATATAACAATGCAAAATAAATAAACTTAAACAAAGTTCCATGAATGTGTACATAAATTACACAAATGTGTACATGGAGATAAAAGCAAAAGAATGAACCAGATCATTAAAACACATGTGTGAGACTGAAACAGTGATCTGATTTTTTTCATTTATTTCATTCTGAGATATAAAACTTAGTTCTATTTACAAACCCCTACGAGGGTAGGGACCAAAGTCAGATTTAGAAGCCTTCGATGGACACCATACAAAAAGACTCTGACGACAAGAAAAAAACTGAAGCTAAAGATCTGGATCAGCTTGCCACAAAATGTTGTCACTTGACTCTGCAAGATATTCTTTATCAGTCATGAAATTCAATTCATAAACAAACAAGAATACATAGACTGCCAAAGATAAATCATACACCTTTAAAACAAGCCGTTGAAATATGTGATTTAGTTTTTTGAATCTTGCTGCCTTCAATAAGACCCTGCTGTCATCAAGAGGGTTAAGCCTTCTAGTAAACTCAGAATGAATGAAAGTTGAAATTATCTCACTAGTATAGAGCAAACCTTATGGCTGTAGTTCTCCTTCTATTCTCTCCCCCTTGTCTCTTTATCTCATTGAACTTTTATTCCTTCTCAATAATTTATGGTAGTTCAACTACCTTTCTTTAGTTAAGCCAAATTAGCTTAACTAATTAGTTGAGACAAATAATAATAGTATATATAAATAAGGGTATAATTAATAATATCTAAATAGGTAGGACCCCTTGTGACTCCCAATTATTTCCTTTTAATAGTCATCAAACATGAAATATACAACTCAATCATTTGATTCAAATATCCTTCTTGTAACTCCCGTGCTCATTTTTATAATCAAATATTTAAATATCATCAAAATATAATATGACCATATCCTAAATAGCATTATATCCATGCTGTCCCCAAAAAAACTGCCTAAATTTATGCATGCTGTCCAAAACTTTGTCAAAGTAAAAATACCGTCTTCTACATAAAAATAGCATTAATCATCATCAAAAACCATATTTATTGTGAGAGGTATTTGGCCTCTTTTCACTGCTGTCCCCTTTTGATTTTTCTGTGGCAGCCTTTGTGGGAACCTTGAGGTTGAACTGCATTGATAACATGAGAACAATCATCCTTAAGATGAAGGCGGGAGGACACATATTTGGAAGACTCTTTGGATGAGTTGAAGGGAGTGGCTACTCCTTTTCCTTTGTTCTGCACAGGCTCGGGAATATCGGTTTTCGGCCTCTTACTAGCATGAGATGACTGCACGGGTGAAACAACATGATCAACTTGGGAAATTTGATTCTTTTGTGGTGGTGGAGGGGGTAATGGCAAAGAAGTAGTAGGCCAACCCTGATGATGAACAATGGGCTGGTGGACAATCTCTTGCCAACCATTGTTGGAAGGTGGTTCTGGTTGCATTGATACATGAGAAGGGACTCAAATACCAAAAAAGTTTTGATCTGCTTGGAAGGGAGGTCTTTCAGGGCGGGGCTGGAGAATCCCTTGGCTTACTAGGTTGAAGAACCTAGCTTGAAAAAGATGATTCAATTCTTGTGGATTGACATTGAAATGTATGGAAAACCGAGGTCTCCTATGACCTCTTTGCCAATTTCCTTTGCTTGTATTGCCTCTGCCATTACTGCCCCTGCTGAAGAAACTCATCCTGAAGCAATGTTTCAATTAGTTATGAAAACTCTTGACAGTCCATGCATCAACCCTACCTAAATAAAATCAAAGGTTGGCTCTATAATTCACAACAAAAGCACATGCAATCAATCCATTCATCATACTACTCAAATCAATAATTAATTGCTATTGAATAGGGAATGATAGGGTTATTGGGAAGGTGAGGGGTTTATATTGAGTGAAAAGTGGTAACATGGACATGAACCACTAGCGGATACTCTTCAAGCAAACACAGGTGCAACTTCCATAAAAACAATATTTCCATTTCCAAATTTCAAAAGCCAGTCCCTTCCTTTTCCTTCTTTTAAAATGCAATTCAAAATAATAGAATAGGGAATTAAAGTGAATTTGGGAAGATGGTGGGGTTGTAAGGAGCGAAAAGTGGTATAATGAACGGGAAATGAGATGGATACTTTTCCATTATATGGAATAACATTCGTTCTTTAAAATGATACGTCCTCAATTGCCAAAGAAAACATTTTTAACTGTAAGCAATCTCAAGGTTCAAGACACAACAATTTCCATATCAAACCCAAAACAAAACTCCAGGACTATGAAACTCAACCATTTAATTTCCACTTTTTCTTCATATATGTTTGATCGAACATCAACACAATTTATAGACAGACTAATTTATAGACATATTGTTCACAATTCCAACTAACAACAACCATATCTAGATCGCTTAGAGCAGACATGAGGGGGCTGAGAAAAAGAACATGCCATCGAACTTAATCATTTACATCAACCAATTTTAACTGCTGTAAAATGGAATGGGTTCGAGACCCTCCATTCTATTAGTTGGTCACCTTTTCTTTTTTCTAAAAATCAAACGACTCCAAATATCATCGAGCCAAAACCATTTTAACCAATTTCTTTCCACTGTGCAATTTTATTTCTTTTTATTTGCTGAATCCTTTTTTATACGATAGACCATCAATAGAATCATTCCAGCAATTAACACCAGACCACATGAAGTGCATAATGGAGTGTAACACAAGCCAACACTCTTCAACATACGAGATTGATATTACCACTTTTAGTAAGCTATGTGGTAGGTTGGGTTCGAAACCCTGGTGCTCTTTCATTTATTCACTATACAACCTTCAAAAGAATCGACAAAAACCCCCTTAGGTAGCCAACCAATGAACCAAGGTTCAATGCAAGTAACAAATCTCTCTACTGTCGGGTCAACACATTATCATTTCAAAACCCAAGTTCGAGTTTGCAACAGTCACGACAAGGGAGAACAGGGTTTGAATAGTTAGGTGGGTGAGACAATTCCCCAAGTGGGGTTTGTAACATGAAACCACAATCTCCATCAATTTTACAACAAGGTTTGACATAGTCGCTTCCAAGGTGGCTGGCAAGTAAAAACCCGACTTGACATACATTCAAAACTATGGAATGGCAACTCGACAGGGCCACAAACCTCTCATGAATAGAGCAGGAGGTAAAAATAACTACATTAAAAAAACCCAGAACTCGACTGTCTCTTTTGTTTACCATGAAAGGGCCTCCCGGATTCTACCACAAGACATGGGTGGAAACAAAACAAATTTGCCATAAATTCTATCAACATTAAGGAGCAATAATAACCGGCCATCCACCCGTGGCGCAACCATAACCAAATAACTTCAACATGAAGGAGCATTAAACAAATTCCAACGTGCAACATTCGAAATGCCAACCAATATCATTTGCATAGACAAAGTATACATTCAACCACTATATCTCTCAGAAAGAAAACACTTTGTATATGAATTCTAAGAGCCAACACAAAGATTTTATCCAGAGTGAGGTTATAATGATGACTGGAAGGGAGAGAGTTTTCATACCTGTGAGGAAAGCGTTGAAAAACACAAAGACTACCGCTATTCTCCCAACGACCAAGCGAAACAGAAGAAAAATAACCAGAGCAACCAAAAATTCATGACAAGGTGAGGGTGGTGAGCTCGAGGTGGGGTAAGAACGATGTGCAGTAAATGCACGTCGCTTCTCCACCCTCTCATTAATTGCAATCAACCACAGCTAGGATGGAGCGCATCCAAACTTTCATTAACGCATTAATCAACCATATTCAAATCCAACATGTCACTTCCATTTTTCCAAATTGAAACAAAAACCCTCCTTTACCATAGTTTTATACCAACACCATAACAAGCTCCAAATTGCAAGGATCGAATTGACCTCAAAATAGTTGCATAAACCATAATTATTGTCCACCAAACATAACCAATACCATAACATAATATGCCATGAATGCAATATGTCATAACCAATGTGTGTGTGAGTTGAAGTTCGAATTTTAATCATAGATGTATAACAATCATAACCAAAGTGCTTGTCACTTCAAAACTTGCCTTTGACTTTTAAATTGCTACCCCTTATCATCATTGATTGCATGTGAAAACTTGTTCGAATTCCTATGTTTTTCTCAAACTGTAATATGCTTTGTAAGGTTGTTATGTGCACAATTCAGAGAAACATTTCTTTTTCACCATGATTTAAACAAGGGGGTCCCACCTATCTAGTATATTATTATGTATATGTATATAAATAATAAGGCATTGCAACCCATTTGCAGGTAGGGGTATTACGTTGCGCCTCTGGGCGTCAACACCCCATAGAAGCCCAAGCTAGGCTTGCTCTTCCAAAACCGTCCATCCGTTGGGTCCTGTAAAAACAAATGGATGCGCCCTCCAAGGATCTCGAGTCAAAGAGTTATGATAAGTAAATCAAATCAATAAGAGAACCACCTTAGCAAGTACATCCAAACTAACTCATCAAAATAAACTCATGCTCAAAGACCCTATGGAATTTACCAAGTTTGAGTATGGGAGGGTTGACAAAACTATGTATTGGGTAAATCGTCCCTCAACTTTAGGGGTGTTTCTCTAGGGGACCTCCTTCTAAGTCATGTGGATGATGTGTTATGGATGAGGGGAAGACTTTTGGGCATGGGCTTCGTGACATACAAGGGGTTGTAGTGTCTCACTTATGGGTGCCTTTGTAGAGGGTGTGCTACACCTTCATTTTCAATGCATCATTTTTCCAAGCCCATTTAATACCATTAATTAATTAATAGTCCAAAACCTTGGGTACTCCCTGTTATCGCACAATCTGTACTTGCTTAAAGCCTAGAGCAAGTAGATACGAGATTGGCATAACAAGGGGAGACCTATCACTGTCACCTTAATAGGAAACCCCTTTCTATTTAGGAGTATATCCATGTACCCCAGGGGAGATGTCCCCATTGACCTGAGGGTTTGAGAAGGCTAAGGAATGAAAGTTCCCCCCTCTGACAAGTCACTCAATTTCAAAGGTTCTTTGTGTCTTATAGAGATGAAGCAAAAGGTAAATGAGGTGTACCTGTCCAAAACAAGACAACGAAATAGAAAAAGGGCACTTTCCAAGTACCAAAATGATATTAATGCTTCATAAGACAATGAACTCTTAAAAAATATACTAGCTGATATAAAATTGCAGCAGTACAACAGGTTAGAACAGCAATGATAAAATTGTAACAGCCACAATAACTATGCTTTAAAACGCTTGAGAAAAGATTAGAAAAGGTAGCTTTAACTAGGCAAATTGATATTAGATAGTCACAAGCAGATTTAGCAATGTGTAGCTAGCATAACATGTCACTTTTGAGGTCAGTTTGCTGCTGTTCGATGGCTGTAGCAATCTTTTGCAACAACAGCAAGTTGGTTAGTGAATTAGGCTAATTTAAGGTTAGTAGGAGTTAGTGGATGTTCCAAAGAAGATAATTTGAAAGTAGTTTGATCAATCACTAGTAGTGAATACACTGGTGCCTTCTAGGGTAATGGAGTCAATGATAACAACAACAACTCTTAGAGGGAAATAACAATGATAATACTTAGTTAAAGGAGATGGAGAAGATGAGAGAGGTGTCGGTAACCCAAGGCCTCAAATTTAAACAAGTAGACAAGGTGCTCCTTGAGAAATTTAAACAAGTAGAAAATTATAGAGAAAAGGATAATAACTTATGCCTTTCTCCTAGGGTTTCAAGCAAGCAATTTCATAATCTTTGACATAAAAAAGTAAAATTCACCATAAACATTCATTCACAATAAAGAAATGCAGATTTTTCTACTTACTTCACCAAGAATAATCAAGCTCAAACCCTAGTTGAAGATTTTCCACCATGAAAATAGCCAAGATACACCAAAAATTGCTTCTCCAAGAAGTTGCGCACCACTTAGTTTCAACCAATAACCCTTAAAGAGGGTCGCATTTCAGACCACCACTTGTGTGATGAGTGAATCATGAATAAAAATGAGAGTTTTTTCTCTTATTTATACAATATCAATGACCTTTAATTACAATTAGGTCATAAAAAAGGCCGACATGGCCAAATTACATTAAAATTCAGTTTTTACATAAATGACAATAATTAAACACTAATTTCATCTTCAAGGGTGACGTTAGACCCCTAAGGTGGAACGCTAGGCCTCAAGTGCAGAACGTTTGGACTCCAAAGGCCTTGAATGTTGCCACACGTGCCAACTAGCACACAACTGCCCATCATAAATGCAAATCCTAACTCTGGATGACGTCAAGGTCAAAATGATGATGTCATGTACTCTCAAGGGTCAATGTCCAGGTGGAAAGGAAAAACCCCCCTAGGTCTAGGTCTGTCGGAGTGTCACTGGTGTAACGTCTTTCTTTCTTCTTGGTGCAAGCCTCTGGTTTCTCTTTCCCATTGGTGGGGTCACAACATCCATCTGTTGGGCTTTCAGCCCCATGGAGGTCCGACTTAATCATTTCCCCATATGTACCTGTCCACCGGGAAAAGTCCTGCAGCAACAACAAGTATGCCCTCCAGGGGCTCATAAGTCACAGGGATCATAGTAATGTCAATCAAATTACTCGAACATGTGCATCAAACCCCCCTTTACTCAGACAAATGCTCAAAGACGTTATGCAGTTTAACAAGTCAGGTTTGGAGAAGGTCTCAAGATGTCCTATTGGGCTAATCCTCCTTAAGTTCGGGGTGTTTCCCAGGTGAGAACCGATCTAGGTCATGTGAGTGTGTGTGAAGTGGCATATAGGGGAAATGTTTGGGCAGAGGGTGCAGTGATAACAGGGAAATGTAGGTCTTTCTTGTGGGTGCCTCTGTAGAGGGAAAGCTGCACCTTTTCATGGATGCCATTGTTTCCTAGCCCATTCAATGCCTTTTATTCTTATTCTTATTGCTTTTGGTCTTTTTTCTTTTCAAGGGAAAAGCTAGGGGACACTGTCCTAGTGTGGTGACCAAAGGTGACAGTGCTACCCACAAGCATTGGTGACCAAAGGTGACAGTGCTACCCACAAGCATTTCATGGAAATGAGAAGGCTGGCTCGTGATGAGACCCCCTTTCTCTTGCTATGCTACCAAGAGCCACTACCCTGGTTTGGTGACCAGATAGATGGTAGTGTCATACCGCTACATGCCAATTGACCTAATAGGCCAACTCATGATGAGACCTCCCATCCACCAACTAGTACCTTGAGTTTTGATTTATCTTATGGGTCCCCTTTTCTTACTGAGAAGCTCTTTATTGCTTTCTCGGAATCCCTGGGCGAAGCATCTCAAAGGTTTCATTTTGGCTTTTAACTCTTGCCAGCTACTATTACCCCCTGGGCCTTTAGCCCCTTCTTCCCACAAGGCAAGGTACAACCCTTCCTAGCGTGGCAAACCCAATGCCCAAACCAAGGTGGGGAAAGATGAGAGGAATAATGATGGAAAGTGATAAGTATGGAGGGAATGGACGATGACCTTTCATGGACCCACCTAGTGGCAACTCATCCTACAACTTACTAGGACATCATGTCTCCCTTCCAGGTATGAACAAGTTAAAGAGAATAATTTCCAAGCAAACATTATGAAATGAAGGAGAATTCAGTGCAACATATTCAAGTGCTTCAAAAATCAGAGTGACACATACCATGATACCTGGACTCATTACTTCATGGAGCAAGACTTACTGCTACTTCAGGACCAGGCTGGTGGGATGGACGCTACTGTTGCTGATAGGTGGGTTGCACTGAAGAAAATATGGGCCCTCCAGGGCATGCTCAAGTCATCTGGCTCTCGACACTCCATGTCTAGGACTTGTGGGCCTCGAGACATGATCTCCTTAGTTTTCCCTATGATAGGGGATAACACTCCCTATTGGTGAATCAATTAGCTTGGGGGGAAGTACGACAAGGCCACTTGAAGCTAGAGGTACACAGAGTGCCATATGCAAGGAACGAAAGGGACACCGCATGAGTATACACACCTCAACAAGTGGGGACATCTATATAATGTTATTTTGTTTTTGCAGGTTTTTGATTGTTTTAGGATAAGCTTTTCATTGCTCTCAAGGCCTCTTTGGGCGAGCATCTGGAAGGTTCATAATCAAGCTTTTATCTTTTGCCAGCCACAAGCCTCTGGGCCTTCAAGCCCTTCTTCCCATGAAGTGAGGGACAACCCCTTCTTGGGTCAGTATACTCGAAAAACCCCAAAGGTGAGGAGATGAGGTGATGAAGTGTGGAAAGTGGCAAGTATGTTCGAGAATGGAACAATGACTCGTCAAAAGGACCTCCCAGTAGCATACCTATCCCTAAGGGTGACCCACTTACTAGGGTGCAATGTCAACCACCAAGGTGAAACAGGGAAACGAGAATAATGTCCAAGCAAATGTCACATAATCAAAAGAAGTAATAGATGTAGCAAACTCAAATGCCTCAAATATTGAAAGGACACTCACCATAATACCTGACTTGTACCTCATGGAGCAAGACCCAATGTCTTCCGGAGGCCAACTGATGTGGTGGATACCGTGATGATCAACCTAGAGCATGGTGGTGAGGTGGGTCTCCATATGTGCAAGTGGACATTGTTGGTCAAACTGTCTTTTGGTACTCCATGTCTGCAACCTGAGGGCCTCGAGACATCATCTCCTTAGTTATCCCACAAAATGGGGATAACAATTCACATTCTTGCAAGTGCGGAAATTTGTGCTAACACATCTCCATGAGCGCCTTTGTAGAGGGAGCGCTTAATGCATTGAGTTACCCTTTCCTCGACACTGTTTCTTTCCACCCCTCATCTTTCCTTTTGATATTCATTAATTTACTTTGCAAGCCCCTTTTCAGGTTTATTCATTTATTGCATCGGGATAATTCAATTAAGTCCCTTTAGATATGCATTCAGTGCATTAGGACTTGGGGTGATGGCCTCATAGCGAGGGGGTAGAGCTCAAGCTTACTTGGCTTTTGATTTATCATTCATATCATTTTATTTTGTTTTGCATTTTGAATTTATAACATGCTCTATCTATTCTTTTTTACAGCTGCATCAACCTTAGGCATTCAAGCCCCTTCTTCTCGTAGGAGAATGAAGTACAAACCGTTTTTGGGATACATGTAACAACCATTCCCAAAAGATATGACAACGAAAGGAAAACAAAGATGGAAAGTGTTAAGTATGGAAAGGTATGGGTACGTTACCCCTATCAAAGCCTCCCAATAGTATCCCTTTTCCCCAAGAGTGACAACACTTGACTAGAACACATATGATGGCCACCAAGGTGAAACAAGGAGAAAAACATGACTTTCAAGCATCATGATTCATTATTTGACTTCAACGCAGGATCCTTACCTAAATGCCCAATACATTAAATAGAACACATCGTATGAAACAATGGCTAATATACCTCATGTGTGTTGGACCACCACCATCAGATGAGTTTGCTAATCAAGTGAATGATTTGAGCAATGATGAGTAAGAGGCATCTAAGGGGATGCTATTTGTGGAGAATGCTGTTCATCATCTTTAGGACCACTGTCTACAATGTGGATCATGAAGAATTATCTCCTTTAGTTACCCCTAGGTGAGAGGGGGTAACAAATATCATATTATGGGGATATTAAGAGCAATACATTCTTTAGTCAATTGATAAATCTTCGCAAAGACGTCCAATTACAGAGCAAATTCAACAATTCCAAAAGCTAAGTCTCAGGGTAATAAACATTTCAAAGGATAATTTGTTAGATCTCTTTATGGGCACTTTAAAGGAGAGCATTCAACATAAGTTGTGTCTCTTCAAACCTAAATCCCTAGAGCACGCTTTTATTGTCGCGAGGAAAGTCGAAAGTAAAAATATGGTTACTAGTAGATTGGCCAGTAACAACTATAGAGAGTATCATATTCCCTCTCCTAACCTCACTCAACCTACAAGGTTGACACCTCAACAAATGGATGAAAGAAGAGTCAAGGGACTATGTTTTGATTGTGATAGCATGTACAGTAAGAGGCATAAATATAGTGAGAAGAAATTATTCTACATAGATTGTGAAAAAAAAGATCAAGAATTGGAACCATCGCAGGATATAGAACTAGAAGAGACTACTCCAACCCTCAAGATAGAAGGTTATGTCAAAAAGAAAAAAGGTAACAATGTTGATTGATTTTGGTAGTACCCATAACTTCATTAATTGCAAATTAGGGAAACTTCTCAATTGCTTTGTATTTCCAGCACCAGAGTTGCAAGTAATGATTGCGGATGGAGGTACCATAAATTGTTCAGAGCCATAGTATTAAGCTCAATATGCGGGAGTATTTATTGGAGAGTCCCATGATTGCAATCCAAACGGGTGGTGCTGATGTTGTATTAGGGGTGCAATGGTTACAATTATTGGGAACAACTCTTAATTTTCAAGAACTTTTCATGAGATTTTCCTCAAAAGGAAATGAAATTGAACTTAGAGGTTTCCAAGGGAATCCCTCTAAAGTGATAAACTCTAACAACATGACAAAATTACTCGAAAAGGGACACAATGATGTACTTGCACAATTGTGCTCACTAGCTATTCAAAAATCTAGACTTTCTATTCCAACAGATCTCCAAAAAGTTATCGACAATCATTCCAAGGTATTTGAAGAGATTCCTAAGGGTCTTCCACTTACTTGAGATCACGACCATGCTATTCATGTGCAACTAGGAAGTGTACCACCTAACATTAGGCCTTACAGTCACCCATATGCACAAACGAGTGAGAATGGGTGTATGATTCAAGAAAGTTAGAGGCCGACATCATTCAACCTAGCCAAAGTGCTTTCGCTTCACCAGTGGTGATGGATACAAAAGAGGATGGTTCATGGCGTATGTGTGCAGATTATAGGCGACTCAACAAAATGACCATTAAAGATAAATTTCCTATTGCTATCATTGATGAATTGCAAGGAGTAATTTTTTTTACTAAGTTGGATCTTCGCTTTGGATATCATCAAATAAGAATGAGGCAAGAAGACATTCCCAAAACAACCTTTAGAACACATGAAGGTCTTACTAATGCACCTTCAACATTTCAAAGCTTGATGAATTCTATTTTCAAACCCTTACTCATAAAATTCATGTTAATATTTTTTGATGATATATTGATCTACAACAAATCGTGGGAAGAACACGTACAACATGTTGACATGGTGTTTGTTATCGCACAGTTTGTAGCTAGGTCAAAAGGCTATAAGATGGAGGTCCAAACTGGCGTAACAGGAACCTATTCCACCCAATGTCACCACGATGGGATGGTTCTTTCTCTTTAGGGAGGTAAGGCCTAGGGGAGACGTCCTCGGTGACCTGGGGTTCTGAAGAGGCTAAAGGATAATCAGACAATGACAAGTTTCCCCCTTCACAGGTCACCACCACAACAGATAGTCCCGGCTAAACAACCAATAATAAAGTGAATCCTTGATGAAGAACACCTGCCTGGGACAAAGCAATAGCAAACTAATATATGCAAGCTATATTTCAATGGGTTAGTACTTCATAAGACTATCTGATAAATGTATATGAGCATTATAGCAATAAATGTTGACGAAGTCAATGTTTATCAATAGCAATGAAAAGATATAACACTTCACCAATAAATATTGGAACAATGTGGCATTCAAGGTAACCAATCAACACTTTATTCAGTTAATGCCTAAACCACCATCCAATTGCTCTTAAAACAAGACGTTGCTGCAGTAAAGATGAAATATTCAAGTGTGACGTCAACAACTTAGGGTTAGTAGGTTAGAGTTAGTGTAGTTAGGGTTTCAATTCAAAAAGGTTTGAGAGTGTTTTAGATCCAACTCTACTTCAACGCTGGAGGTCTTAGATCAGTGCCTTAGGGTTAATGCAGTCAATTTAGTAGAGGACGCAAGAGTTGAAGGAGGGCGGCTAAGGACTAGAGGGAAGAGTTCTGAAGTGCTGCTATGGCAGGGCCTCAGAATCAAATCCCTAGGGGATAGAGGCTCACTCCGGTGTTGCTAAAGCAAGGCCTCGTGCTCTCTCCTCCTTCCTTAGGTTGACTTGGAAAAAACGGCTAGCACAAAGGATAAATCAAGACAAGAGAGTGCAATGAGGGAGAGTGTTGCTACAGCAAGGCTCTATCATCAAACCCTAGGTGTAGATAACCTAGGCCTGGGACGTCTCCTCCTTCTTGACCTCTGGAAAGTACGGCTAGCAATAGGGGAAGAAAAGGAGAAGAGTGTAGCAAAGGCTAGGCTCTTTTCCTTCTTCAATGGCTGAAAAGTTTCTCTTTTAGGGGACTTGAGACAAGGACCTACTTGTGTGCTT